>JAKSZT010054350.1:7915599-8034776 GCA_026826555.1 Tolypeutes matacus
TCACAAACAAGGTTGCAAAACATATTCTTTTTCATATTCTGGTGTTTGCATGGATCTGTGCCACAGCAAAAGTGAACACAAACATCTATAAAAAACAAATTTGAAGAGGACTCTATTTCAGTTCTAATTTTGAATAATTATACACAGACTTAGGTCTTTCTGCAGGGGCATATCTGCCTTGATGAGAGCTCCCCAGGGAAAGTACTCGGATGGATGCGTGAGACCCCAGAGCACCAAAGATGATGCAGTATGTGGCAAAGAAGGAATAGGATACGCTCAAGAGACAACATTCTTTACTTACACTTGTTGAAAGATTTCACCAATGCTCCAGAGAGGAGAGAAAGATGAAATGTATTGATAATAAAGATAATAGTTACTACAACAACTACTACTGTAACAGTCATTGAACACTCACTTGGCACCATGCACTGTGTACTATACACTTTACTTGATTTCATTTAATTAGAAAATAATCCTGTTCTACATAATTAAATTCATAGGGTGGGTATATTCCTTTTTGTTTGTTTCATATTTTTATGTATAAGTAAAATAGTCCTTCATTTATACAGAGGAAAAGTACCTCGATTTGGATCCATAAAGTCAATGGCAGTCAAGATATCATCACCCCCATATAGAATCTCAGGCTAATTAAATTGTCCCATAGAGAATGTCTGAGTCAGAGCCCCCTCCTTCAGGAGAGTGTTATATGTTACAACAGCACGTGGCACTTCACCTCCCATTAAAGGTACGTCCCTGAACTGTTCACCATAAATTTACCCTGGGTGGAAACTATCATTGCCCCTATGAAAAGTGCTGAATTTTACAGTGAATTCTTAGGGAAAATTCCATTTTCATATAGTCAATACCCAACTTTTTACAACAAAATTGTCAGTAGTGGATAATTTAAACTTGCTAATGTCTTATTATTTTTGTACTCAGAAAATGCATTTCTTAACACTAATTATTTAAAACATAAAATCAGTAAGATATTGTTAAGTCTTTCCTGCAGTGTTTATTTTTTTTCATTCATGATATGCGGAGAGAAATGATTGCATATTTTACAAAGTTTTTCTTTTTTATTTATTATACTATTTGAAAGCTCATATGCTGTGCAAATGAATGAAAAAAATACTGTTTATCAGAAATAGCATATTAAAGTAATTGCAGATTTTTAGCATGAAAGAAAAAGTAATTTTCTGAACTATTTAGATGTTGGTTTCTTAGATATTCATTTTTTCCCTTCTTCAGAAGGAAACTTTTAATGATGTGCAAAATCTTACTGTCCAAGACTGAGAGATTCAGCAGTTCTCATATTTTGACTAAATTATTATATTGTTATTTCCCAGAATACATTCA
Source organism: Tolypeutes matacus (assembly GCA_026826555.1). Taxonomy (NCBI): domain Eukaryota; kingdom Metazoa; phylum Chordata; class Mammalia; order Cingulata; family Chlamyphoridae; genus Tolypeutes; species Tolypeutes matacus. The sequence goes on from JAKSZT010054350.1 coordinate 7,916,956, forward strand.
CACTATGACATTGAAAAAATGTTTTTCACTAATAATCATTCAGTCTGGTAGATTAAAATTATCAATACTGCACATTCCATATATTCTGTGCACATAAAAGGCCTGACAACAAAAAATATAAATTAGTATGACACTTTACTTTTGGCAAAAACATTTTTACAACATATTCACAACAACACTTTTGTAGATCAGGTGTGATTTTTCAAGTCTCCACAATAAAGTCTTTATCTATGTTCCTTAACCCGACTCCTCCTATTCTTATTACAGTTAAATTGGCAGACAGACTATTCTTTTAATAAGACTACAAACTTGACTTGCTTGTAACATTCCCTGCCTCTTTTTTCTTTACCTTCATGTAACCAAATATCTCCTCTCATTTAAGACCCAATTCAAATATATCTTTGTCTAAAAGAATGTGTAAATTTCCTCCACATGATTTAGTATCACTTATAATGTGTTCCTTTTCCTTTTATTTATAATTAATTAGATAAAGGCATTATCACTCTGATTTCATGGTAGGTTCATTGAGCACAGCATCCTTTTTTTTACTTTTTCCTAGCAGCATCTGGCATTGTGCCACAAAATGTAGAAACTCCATATATTTTGTGTGGAAAGAATGAATAAACTTTCAGAAGAAAATGCATAGACAACTTAAATAGCCTGTCAGAACTGAACCTAGGAATTCTGACTTTTAAGCCATTGCATTTCCTAAAGTAAGTGGAGTTGGATTATCCCTCAAAGCCACTTAAAGTTACCATCATACTCTAAAATGAAACAACTCTACCCTCAAACACAATTTATGCATTTTATCTAGAACCTGTTGGATCTAATGATTTATGCCTGTGAATTCATGTTTTCATTAGTTTCTTCATGCTCTCAGCATTTGTACTTTCTTAGATATCTGTGGAGAAAGGTATTTTTTAGCAGGTTTTCACCTTAAACTCTTAAACCAAACCTCCATTAGAATGGTCAAAAACAAACAAAAACAAGGCAAAAAACTAATTTTGAAAAACTAGTAAGTCACTGCAGATTTTTATTAGAGAATAAAGGAATGGATGTAATTATTGTGTCCTTAATGATTTTCAGCTCATTACATATTAACATATATTTCTTTAAAAGTTTCACAGAATCCTGAAATATGTACAATCTTTAGGCTGTGAAAAAACTGTAAAGAAATGATGATTTTATAATCAGAACAAAAATATCTTGAGCTAGGACATCTACTAGAGATCAATGTGCTTGAGTTGGAAGCCCACATTTTTATATTTTATATAATTATTGGGAGCATACTTCAGCATTACCTTTTTCCTAGCCTATCTTCTTTCAGGTACCATTGACACTTAAATCTTTCAAGTGCAAAGAGCTCCTTATGCTGTTGCCACACTTTGTGGACAAAAACTGTAATTCCAAAATGTGTCAAAATCTGTCACAAATCTGCTTCATTATTTAGTTAAACTTGATTTTTTTTCTCCATCCAAAGGCATTTTTGGAGAAGAAATTACATACAAACACACAACACAAAAGACACTAAATGAGAAAAGAAAATTGACATTTTGATTTGTGGACTCTCCAGTAGGTCTATCATTCATCCAGAAAAATATCACTATTGTCACTCTTCTCAGGCAGGGAGACTAATTGGTGCAGCTGTGGCAGAACACAGTCTGTCTGCAGGGAAAGCCGCCTTGCAAAGAAATTGAACAAGCTAAAGGACTTGCAGGTGTTATGAATTGAGTCTAAAAGATGAGATGTGTCTGATTAGAGAGAGCTACAGATGTATAGATGTGTCTTTCTAAACAGTGAGTTACTAATACGCGTTTTTGTGTGGATGACAGTTCATTCACTGAGCAAATATTTTCAAATTTGTACTCTATATAAAGCAATGTGTTAGACAGCGTCCATAGCTTAAAAAGCAAACCTAGTTCGGCATGATGGAAAAGACAGTGAAGAATCAACATAGTAATGAATGCACCCCCTCTGAGATGAACGTAGTTCCTGGTTTTGGTTTTCCTTTCCAGAATATGACTTGCATCCAAGTCATTCTAGAGATCATAAAGGAGAGAGCTCACATTTCCCAAGGTGCAGATAAGTGAAATCTTTTAGTCAAGGTCATATCCATGTTTCTGGATTTCCAGTTTTGTGAAACACTAACTTTACCCTACTCTTCTGTGAACAAGCAGATAAGAGTTCATGATCACAGAGCCCACATATACCACCTTGGTGATTAATAAGAATTTTTATTTGTAATTTAGAGAAAAACGGGATATTGCTCACCAACCTGCAGTCCAGGTGAGGGAAAGGGGATAAACTCAATCCTTTCCTACAATGCAAGGAGAAGTTGGGTCTTTTCAGGAAGCAAGAAAAGGCCTTATACTCCAAACCTCCTACCTTACAAGACTACTATAGCAGCCATTTTCCCTGGCATTTTGGGAGAAAGCATTGGCTGTGGAGTCAGAAGGAAGGCTTATAATTTGGGAAACCTTGGTCAGGTTTTATATTCTCTGTACAGTTAGGTTTTTTTTTTAGCGTCCTCAGTCTACCTCTATCAAAGCATATATTCCACTATAATTTCTTTCTTATCAGGACATCTTGAAGACAGGAATTGTGTTTTAGCTCTGTTAGCCTAAAGCTTATACTAGAACACGTTAAACATTAAGTGATAAAAACTCTCAAATCATAGAATAACGTGGGACTGAAAATGTTCTCCTTATCTTCCTCATGGAATTGCTATGAATTTTAAGGGGAAATACTACAAAACTAAAAGTGTTATGCAATGTAAATAAGCATGATATTTGTATTTATAATATTATTCTAAATGTTATTTATTTCTGCTAGCTTGCTTTAGTTTTATAAAAACAGAAAAAGGAGGTACTATTATCTCTTCTTTACAAATGTGGAAACTGAGCCACAAAGAGGTAAATAAAAATGCCCCAAATAACTTACATTTGTTGGATCTAGGATTTGAACTTGTGTAGCCCAATCCCAGAAACTACGCTCTTAACCAGTACCTTTTATTGCAATCAGGTTGATTTATATATTGCTAATACATATACATCTATATTTCTCTATTGAAATATGAAATGTCTAAAATAGAGTGGAGTTTATACTGAAGTAGTCAATGATGATGTTGGTGAGAAAAAAAAGCCATTGATTCATGAGTCAGATGAACCTGACTTTAATTCCTCATTCTGCTATTCATTTTCTGCATGATCTTAAACATCTCATTGAATCTACCTGAGGCTTAGGTTCCTCCTCTGTGAAATGGATGTCAGATTTACCTACAGAATTATTGTATGTTGAAAGCTACTATTATTATTTGTATTATTATCATTATCATTTTCTTTTCTTTTTTCCCTCCTTTCTTTCTTTCTTCAATGTATTAGTTAATAGAGTCCACACGTATGTGTTGAGTGCCTACTTTGTGTCAGGTTCTGCTCAAGTGCTAAGGATGCATAAGGGAATAATACACACAAATATAGTTGTTCACATAAAGATTACATTCTAGTAGAAAGAAAAAAGATAATATACAAATTACAGTAGGAAAGCAAATTATGGGTTAGAAGATGATAAGTGTTGTTTGGGGGAAATAGAGCAGACAAATTGTGTAGGATGTCCATGAGACAGGAAGACTGCAATATTAATAGGGTAGTCAAAGAATACCTCATGAAGAAAGCAACATTTGAAAGAACACTTGAAAGAGATGAGAGGGAACCAGGTGAATTTCTTCTGGTGTTACGTTATGTACAGAAGAAATTGCTAATAAAAAGTCCTGAAATGGAATGGGGCTTGGCATGTCTAAACAACAGCAAGAAAGCCATTGTGGATGGAGTAGACTTAGAGAAGGGGAGAGATAGAAGACTGAGATCAGAGAAGTAAGGGTAGGCAATGAGATTACAAAAGGAAGGGCACATTCTAGAGACCATTGTAAGCATTTTGAGTTTTACTCTGACTGAGGTAGGATAACAGTGAATTAAAACAATGATCTGACAGCTCCTACTGCTGTGTTAAGCAGAGATGGCACAAAGGGAAGGATGCTAGCAGGAAGCTAGTTAGGAAGCTTTTGCAATAATCTGGTTGAGAGATGAAGATGTATTGGGTCAGTATGTGCCCAATGGGGAGGGGAGGGTAAAGACAAACAGTCTGATTCAGATATGGGTAAGGACAAACAGTCTGATTCAGATATATTTGAAGATAGAGTTATCGGGGTTTGCTGATATAATGTGTGAGATAAAGAATTCAAATATCATTCTAAAATGTATTTCCCTGTGAACAAAAGCGATTGAACTTCTGTTAAGTGAAACTGAGAAGACAGCAGGAGGAGACGATTTGGGAGCAAGATGGAGAGTTTGGTTTTGGATGTGCTTATTTTGAGAGGTAATAGACATCTAAGAGGAAACATTGGCATCATCACATATATTTGAATATATAAGTCTGGAGTTCATAGGAGAGTTCTGACTAAAGATGTAATTGTGGGTTATCAGTGTGTAGATGTTGTTTAAATCAGGATGAGATCACTGAGGGTGTGATTGTAGACAAAGTAGAGAAGGAGTCCCAGGTCTGAGCCCTGTGATTAGGGGGATGGAGATCAGAAAATTAAAATGTGCATGAGTGATCATTGAGGCAAGAGAACAATTTAAAATATGGTATCCTGTAAGCCAAGGAACAAATGTGTTTCCAGAAGGAGGGACTGACCAAATGTGCCACATTGATCAATATAAGATGAAGAATGAGAATTGACTCTTGGATTCATCAATGTGAGTTTGATGCAGACCTTGATATGCTTCATGTTATTGAAGTAGTTGTGAAATGCTTAATTGTATAGATTTACTGTAGAGTAGAAGGAGAGAAGTTAGAAACAAGAAGCATAGATGACTCGATCAATGAGATTTACCTCCTTCCTACAGCTACCCCATAGAAAGGAACCCCACTTTCAGGGTCCAGTCACTCTCAATGGTCACAATCCATAAAAGATGAGGATGTTTCCATTTCCCCACTGTACAGTTCCTCTGATACATGGATATAGGTCCTTTGGAGAAGGAGAAGGAGTTGAGGGAACTGCTTCTACATATATGTGATGCAGCAGATTCCTTTATCGAGAAAATGAGGGTTTTCTTTTGTTTGGGTTTTGGTTTTTCAATTAATAGTCTTTGGGTCTAAGAACTGGCTCAAATATAGAAATTTGCAGAGGATAGTGGTTTTTCTTTTTCCATTCTTGTGACTGATGTCACACTTCTGTTTGGTCTATCTAGAATTTTTTTTTTTTTTTTTGGTAATAATAGTCAAGCAATACAATCAGTGGTTTCCCATTTGCCTCACTCCTAAAAACAATGATCTATTAACCATTGCCATAGATCCTAGAAGGCCAGGGCCTCCTGGTCATCTTTCAAGACTTGCTGTCCATTACACTAATTATGTCTACCTCATTGCTGACATTTCTATGCTGCCACTTGGTCTCTGCTGTGCCAGCATCCTATCATCCCAATTGGCATTAGAGAGCCTGCAATAGATAATACTCATGGTGCCTCTCAGGAGTTTCTAACTATAGCAATTGTATCACATTAGAGAAGGGAATGTCCTCTGGGCCTCCCAGAGAACACAGTGAGCAGATGGGCTCTCTGCTCTCACATAGTAAATCCATTCTAACCAGCCCACACTCTGAGCATCCTGCCCTTTTGCTCAATACACTGTCAGGTCAGTTCTGATGTCCCCATGGCATTTATATGGGCTATTATTGTTTTCAAGCTTCAAGGAGCAGTCTTGCAGTATACAAGAGACAGCTTGAGGTATTCTTGCTAGTGTATTAAACTCTAACATAAGAAAGAGTACCACTAAATCACTAAGCACTTTATCATCTAGCCTTATATTCCATGACCGTTCAATATCCAATACCATCAAAATTCATTTTCCAAGCATATTCTCCTGATTCCTGCTGGACATAACAGCCAGATCTTACAGCTCCTCTCAGTGAAAAATTGATTATTTTCTTCTAAAGACAAGTTGTGCCATGCTGACACTTGACCCTGTGTATTGGTCCTGAAGAATGAGAATAGGTAGAGGAAGATTTTAAGCAGGGAAAGATCATCTTATGAAGCATCATGTCAAATTCAGCCTCTGCGTGGTCTCCAGGCAAAGAGAGGTTGTTTTCCTCTAGCTAAGAGGTATGGGTCACTTTTACTGCCCAGAGAGTTGAGAGAAATTTGTGGGTTCTAGATTCTCAAGCACATCCAACTGACGTTTCTAAGCCAGTTCTCAGTGCTCCACTTTTCCCTCTCAGTGGCCTGAATTTAGTGTAGAGAATTTGCCATGATTATAAATTCAACCTTCTTTGCTACTGTGTTATTCTCAACATATGGTTACAGGTCCTGTTTTCAGCACTGCCTGATCTCTGTCTGCAGGAGATGAAGGTCCTTTGCATACCACCATGAAGGCCTTCTGGCTTTCACATTGTGTCCCTGGTTGATGGTGGCCTGACTTGGGCCTATCATTCCCTATCTTAAGTGTATCAAAGGCACTTAAATACAACCAATTACCCCAGAAGTCCCTATAATTACCATTGCTCCCATGAAAGAAGCTTATTTAGAAGCAGTGGAAATTATAAGGGCTGGGGTGATGGCAAGAATCTCTAATAGGAAAGTGAGGAAGTGAAGCAGAAAGACAAGCAAGTTATCGCCACAGGTAACGAGAGCTTAATCCCTCTGGGGAACTCTGGGAGCAAACGTAGAGTTTGTGCCTTAGAGTTAAACCAGCAGAAGAGCAAGGATGCTGGGGTATTTATACATATGCTTCCAAAAGTCATTGATTCAGGGCTGCTCCCAGAGAGCATTAATTCTCTGGCACTTGCTTACTGCTGAGAGAAATCCAGCCACTAGAGAAAGACCTCATGCCATGAGATACAGGTGCCAGCAGCTAGAAGTCAGGTTGGTATAACAATGGAAAGACCCAAAGTATAAGGTCAAGGCACTGGCAGTGTGTAGTATATCATGCTACTATAAGGATGTGATGTACATGTGAGTAGTTTCCAGGTTTGGGCTCTTAGGATTAGTGCTTTTAGCATCATTCTTGTACATGTCTTTTGTTGAGCACATATATGTTTTTGCATTGGGTATTTGCCATTACCAGTCATGGGTTATACATGTGTTCTGCTTGTTGGAGTCTGTTAAACATTCCTCTAAAATTGTTATACCAATTCAAACACTCAGAAACAATTTATGGGAATTGCAATTGTTCCACATCCTTGGTAATAATTGGTATTTTCTGTCTTTTTTGTAATTTTAGGCATTCTGTGAATGTTGTACATGTATGCATATCTCACTTGTTTTGCCCTGATCACTAGTAAAGTTGTGCAACTTTGCATTTATCAGTTGCATATCCTTTATTGTGATGTATCTGTTCAAGTATTGATCTTGTTCATTTAATCAGTATTGTACTATAAATGTGATTTTGTTTCTTCCTTATTCATTCAAGATATTTTTTATGTTTTCCAACTCTATCCATATTTTACATGTAGGCTTGTCTCATATATTTAATCCATTCAATATTATACTTATACTACACAGCATTTATCATTATCTAGAAACAGGCACCAATGTAACCTCCAACTTTTTTTCCTAACATGGGAATGCTTTGTAAACCATCCTCATTCATATTTTATGTTGGCCAGTATGAGAGTTTCTTTGGATTTTATACCAATGACAGGGATAGCTGGGTTATAAACTATATACCAACTAAATTTCAAAACATGCGATAAGATTAAATGTCACAGTCTTCACTCCCATGAAATACCTGAATATTCTTCTTTTCTTATTCTTGGCTAGATCTTCCTATTTTCCAATTTTCTCATTTTTTCATTTGTTTTCTAATTACTAGTAAACTTTTTTAAAAACAATTTATTGAAGTATATCATTCTTAAATAAACATACATAAACTATAAGTGTTCAGTAAACTTTGTGATCTTACAAAACAAACATGTATAACAATCACACAGGGCTCCCACACATCAACCCCCTCACAAACACCCTGCATTGTTGTGAAACATTTGTTAACAAATCATGAAAGAGCATCGTCAAAGTATTACAACGAACTATATATAGTCCATATCTTCCTCCCCTATACATTTTAAAGGATTTATTTATTTATTTATTTATTTATTTATTTATTTATTTATTTATTTATTTGTTTGTTTTTATCCATTTTTACCACCCCCCACCTGTTTTTGCTGTTTCTGTGTCCATTTGCTGGGCAACTCTCTGTGTCTGTTTCCTGCCCTCTCTTCTCATCCTTCTCCTCCTGTCTTCAGTGGGATTCAATCCTCGGAACCTCCGATGTGGGAGAGAGGCGTCCTACTGTCTGCGCCACCTTAGTTCCTGGTTTTTCAGTGTGTCTCATTTTGGCTCTCCCTTGTGTCACTCTCCTGTTATGTTATTATCTTGCTGAGTGGCTTGTGGGGCCTGGTTACTAATAAACTTAAGCATTTCTCTATATATTCATTAATAGTTAAGCCCTGTAATAAAGATAATATGCACACAATAAAGTATAAAGCTGAATTATCAGGGAAACTTATAGGTAGAAGAGCAGCTGTGTTTATGCAGTGCCCCAAGTTCTCACTATCCCACTGGTCTAGTACAGCTGATCTTACTATACCTGGAAACATTGTAGTTTGTGCTCCAGAAGAGGTACTTTACTAGTTTTCTTCTCTACATCTTGTCTCAGTTTGCCAAGGCTGCTCAAACAAAACACAATAGTTTGGTTGGCTTAAACAAGAGGAATTTATTATCTCATAGTTGTGGAGGTTAGAAGTCCAAAATCATGTTGTTGGCAGGGCCATGATGTATCTGAAGTCTGTAGTGTTCTGGTGATGGCTTGCCAGCAATCCATAACTTAATCTCCGCCTTCTGTCACATGGCCATCTCTCCCTGTTAGTCTCCTCTTACTGGGTACAAATTTCCTCCAGTCATATTGGCTCAAGGCCCACCATTATTCACTTTGGCCTCACCTTATCCAATAATATATTCCAAGATCCTATTTACAAATAGTTCATATCCACAGGACCAGGAGTTGGGACTTGAGCAAGTTTCTGTGGGGGACATGATTCAATCCATGACACATGTTTATTGGAAAATAGTGAGGAGACAGGAATCACTTGAGAATCCCTATAACACTGGGAAACAGAAGTTTGTTTGTTTTTTAGCCTCCAAATATAAGGTTTTCCAGATGAGACGTAAGCGCAGTACACATTCATATTTCTCATTCTTTACTCTCTCTCTTTTTTAAAAAAAAAAAATCTTTATTTTTAAGACAGTTTAAGGTTTATAAGAAAATTACAGAGAAAATACAGGGAGTTTTCAAATAAATGTTCCATGCACAGATTCCCCTATTATTACCATCTTGTTTAACATATACCTAAGGAGACATATTGTTACAATTGATGAACCAATACATTATTAATAACAAAATCTAGAGTCTATTTGAGGGTTCACTCTTTGGGTTATACAGTATTATGGTTTTGACAAATGCATAATATAATGTATCCACCACTAAAATATGATAAAGAATAGTTTCACTGCCCTAAAATGATGTCATGTGCTTTACTATTTAACCCTCATTTCTGCCCCCACCGTGAGCCCATGGCAACCACTGATCTTTTTATTTTCTCTGTAGTTTTGCCTTTTCCAGAATGTCATATAATTGGAATCATAAAGTATGTAGCCTTTTGAGACAGCTTTATTCCATTTAACAACATGCATTCAAGGTTCCTCCATGTCTTTTAATGGTTTGATAACTCACTTCTTTTTATTGCTTAATAATATTCTATTGTATGGTTGTACCACAGGTTGTTTTTCCATTCACCTATTGAAGGGCGTCTTGGTTGCTTTCAGTTTTGAGCGATTATGAATAAAGCTGCTATAAACATTTATTTGCAGATTTTTGTGTGGGAATAAGTTTTCAACACTTTTGGGTAAATATATAGGAGCACCATTGCTGGGTCATATGGTAAGTCATTTGTAAGGAATTGCCAAATAGTACTCCAAAATGGCTCTACCATTTTGTATTCCCACCAGCAACAAATGGGAGTTCCTGTTGCTCTACATCCTCACCAGCATTTGGCATTGTCAGAGTTTCAGATTTTTACAATTTAATAGATATATAGTGGTATCTCATTGTTATTTTAATTTTCAATTCTCTGATGAGATATAATATTGACCATCTTTTCATGTGCTTATTTTCCATCTGTATATTTTCTTTTGTGAAGTGTTTGTTTATATCTTTTGCCCATTTTTCAGTATCCTTATTATTGAGGAATCAGAAGCTCTTGAGCTTCTCACTCTTGGAGATGTGCTCCTTGTTGATGAGAGGGACATCCTGATTTTCTAAAGTGCCTATAGGCTCTCATGGATGTTGTTGCTTTCAGCTTCTTGCTTCATGGCTTTCTCTTCTCTATGCCTGAATTTCATTCTCTTATAAAGAACTTCAGTAAGAGGATAAAGATACACCTTGAATGAGGTGATCATATCTAAAGATCCTACTCACTAAAAGATCCTACTTACAATGGGTCCACACGCACAGGAATGGATTAACTTTAAGAGCATACTTTTCTAGAGTACATACAGTTTCAAACAACCACAGAAACTATTAGTTATCATCTGGAAAAAAAGAGAGAAAGGATCTTACTCCAAATAGTACTTACATCCTTACTTAATCAAACATATGTAAAAGTATATGCATACATTGTTATAAGTTATAGAAGTAAATTGGTTCTCTGTTAACCAAAATTTATTTGTAATTGATGTTATAATTACTGTTCTTATAATTTAATTGGTAAAATTTACTTAACTATACAAATAGCCATTGATTGTGAAAGCTTAGTGACTCAAAGATCTAATGTACTTTTTTCCCAATAAAAAAATATGTCTGCAACTAAAAAAAAAAAATAAAGTGCCTATAGGAATTTGCTTCCAAGGGCCAATATCAGATGGAGACCTTGCAAACATGAGAGTGTTGAGCTAGTCCATTGTTAGGGTCTGACTCGGGAGATGCCTGGACCATCAATCCAAAAATTGTCTTCTTGGTCCTCCAGTGGTTCCTGGGAAAGCATTAAACATAAGTCTTCCTATAAAGGAGGGAAGTTAATTAACCTTTTAGTGAAGTTTCTTTCTTCTTTTGAATATGCCAAAGAAGATATACATAAATATAGAGATTGCAAAATTAGTAACATTTTCATGAGAAGAATTTGTGGAGATCAACTAAATCATTTGGCTATGAAGTCCAGGCTGAGAAAATAAAAGAAACCTTGAGGACTCAGATTGAAGAATGTCTTAGTGCACTCCTTAAAAAAAAATCTATTAGGTAAAAGTACATATATTTTTTTTCACCATATAATATCCCTGTCAGTGCAAGAAACCTGTGTGGACAATGTAATCTATGCCTCTGGCCCAGTTCTTAAAGAAACCTATGACCCATTCCAGAGTGCAGATAGTATTATACCTAAGTGGAAGGCAAAGAGGGCCTCCGACTTCAGAGATATACAGGTCCTCAGGGGCACAAACTCTGCACTAACCATTTATTCTGAGGTGCCATGATATATTCAACTGACCTTGATCATCTCCTGCTGTGAACATTTAGCTTTTCTGCTGTTAATATGGTGTCAAACATTGGTTGCATCCGGAAGGTAGAGAAAATTGCAACCAAAATTTTTGCTGTAAGCCCTACAATGCAGTCTACAAGGAGTATATGCAGAGTTTCCTATGAGCCAAGATATTAAAATAAGTTCATAATCCTATGCCTAGGGACTGAGGAAAGTTGAAGTAATTTTTGTAGTTGATATAAATATCAATGTGGAGGACAAAGGAAAACTGCGTTAAAAGACAGGCAGTTATAAGGAAGGAGGGATTGTCTCAGAATCACTGGGAATTGTCTAGGAATAGAAATGGGATCTGATAAGGTCTCCCACATCTTGGTCAGGTTGTGGGTGATATTTGCTCTATCACTATGAGCAACATACTGGGACAGTGTAGCTGGCTCTTGAGGCTGATCATATCTTTAATAGGAAAGACAAGGAGACTGTATTCAGTGTATAGCCACCCCTCCCCAGCATTACAAGTTCCGGTGTGTTTATCATAAATTACTGCTTTGAGAACCAGCTAGAATGCTTGTCCTTTCCCTTCAGCCATAAATTCTACAGAAGTGCATCAGTTACCATTCTACTTCCAGTGATGACCTCTGAAGAAAAATGAAGACAACAGCAATGGAAAGGGACTCTGTAGCATAAGCAAGAAAGCCATAGTAAGGTCCTTTACTTCCAGAGAAATGAAATCATGTAAAACCCAGGAAATAATATGCTGCCATCCTGAGAGCAAGAAGATCCAAAACCATGTATATTGTATTCATCCAGTCACTGCAATGCAAATCTCCATCCATTCACTGGGGTCAAGGTGGGTGTATATAGGGGAGGAGCACTGAGGTACAAGAGTCATTAGAGTCTCTGCAAATCAGATAGAAAATGTGATACTCCATATCATCAAAAAATTTCTTTAAGAACTAAAATGGAAAGAGCTCTAATAAATGTTAAGTGAAAACAGCAAGGTGCAGAGTAGTGGGTATATTATTTTCAATCTGTGTTAAATAAAACTCCTCATGTTGTGACATTGAAACACGGATCCTGATTTATCAGATGGAGTTTCTTTCCACCTTCCTCAGTTCTGACACTTAGGTGCCTAGGAACTTCACCCAGGCAGAAAGACCTTGCAGAGTATGGCAGTGTTCAATTATAAACAGCCAAAGATACCTGAAACAGATAGCTTTGTAGAGGTCTGTAGAGGTCATTGCAGGAGAGACTGTTATCATCTTTGAGAAGGCTCAATGGTATTTACTCCCTGTGAGTGATAGTGCTTCAACCACAAATGCCATACTGAGAGGTCTAGGGCAATGGCAGTCATAAATGGGATCCTATTGATAGATTTTATTATGTTAGGGACATACATTGTCAATCGGATCCTTGCTAATATGCATGCTATCTGCTGCAGGGAGAACACAGCAGCTCCATATTCCATAAAAATTTTTATGGCAAATGGGACCCATTTTTGTCATAGGAAGTAAATCTGCCAGCTACAAGTTGATCCAGATGCGCATGGTGTTTGCCTGATTTACTTTAAGTTAATCCTGTAGCTGTAAAATAGGGGCAGAAGCTATAAAACAGGGGCAGGAGCACAAGAGAGTGGGATTTAGAAGGCTTTGAGTTTTCCAAACAGAGGGATGGCTTTGCCGATGAGAGAAATATCCTGACCTCAGAAATTGGATGCCAGAGGCTTTATCATTGGAAGAACTTGCCATGCATGTGGCACTACCTTTTTCCCAGGTTATTTGGAAGAGCCATGGGAATTCAGCCAGAAAATGTGTCTGTGTCCTTTCTGTTTTTAAGGTGCCCTATTCTCTGAATTCCTACTTATATCCTTTGCTCATTGTCATATTGGTTTTCCTCTTAAGGATTGTGCACAGATTCTAGAGTCTGACTATCTAGGTTCAAATCCCAGTTTCACCACTTGGAAGCTATGGACTTTGAACAAGTGACTTGAGTTACATAAATTCTCTGTGGTTCAGTTTCTTAACATAAGAGGAGTCTAAGAATAGTTTCCACCTCATAAGTTTGATATGGGGATTAATTAATTATTACTTTGAAGAATTTATAGCAATTCTTAGAACAAAGTAAAGCACTAATTGTTTATTAAATAAATGAATTGACTTTCTTATTTATTTGTTGCTTATTCATAGAAATTTCTTTTACCTACCAGACATTGAACTTTTTAGATTATAGATGAACATATATCTTTCATTTTCTCACCTTTTTGTTAATTTCCTTTATTATGAAAAAAGTCTTCATTGTTATCTCGTCATATCTCTCAATATTTTTTTTTATGGTATGGGGGCCATCTTAAGAAATATTCTTTTTCTCAATTTCAAAAAGATATTCTTCAGCAATCTTGTCTATTTGCGTTGTAAGTTCATCTTTAAAATTTAAGCATTAACTCACTTAAAGGAATTAATTCTGGAGATACAAGTGTGTTTTCTCAATACAGTTTGCTTAAAATGAACATTTGCCACCATTATCAAATGCCATATTCACATTTATACTAGGGTCTATTTCTGAATAATTCTGTTACATTGATCTATTTATCCATACCAACGCCACCATATTTTAATTATTGAAGCCTTATACCATGTATTAGTATATTGGAAGGGGAGCAAGTTTTGCCATTTTGTTTTAATATTCCAAAACTTGGCTTAGCTAATCATGGACCTTTTTCTTTAAATTATAGAGTGGATTTATCAAGAATCCCCCAAAATCCTGCGGGCATTTTGTACTGAATTTGCTTTGAATTTGTATCTAAATTTTGGAGGAATTGGCAACTCTAAAATGTTAAGTTGCTACATCCATAAATATATGGTTAAATTCTAAGACATCATGGTGTGCATAACTCAAACATAATTTTCATTCAGGCTCACATTCAAATGTGCTTTGTTAATGGAAGAATCCCTCATTAATTTTGATTTTCATATCGTGAACTCTGTGTTCCTCATTCAAGACTAAAAGATGCAGAACGGTTTACTTTTCCTGTTTTTATCTGAGTGATGTGGAAAATTGAAGCAGTCTATATCCCTGAGAAACATGTTCTTAAGTCTAATCCATTCCCATGGTTACAGACCCATTGTAAGTAGGACTGTTTGATGAGGCTACTTCAGTTATCAACCACTTCATTCAAAGTGTGTCTTAATCTTATTACTGGAGTCTTTTATTAACAGAATGGATACAGAGAGAGAGAGAGAGAAAGCCATGGAACCAAGAAACTGAAATCAAGGAAACCTGGAAGAGAAGTGAAAGAACAGCAGAAGCTGCCATGTCTCCTGCCATAAGGCAGAGGAGCCAAAGATCGTGGGCAGCTGCTTTTCAAGAAGAAAGCAACACCTTGATAGTGCCATGATTTGGACATTTTCTTGGCATCAAAACTGTAGGAGAAGTGGATGTGGCTCAAGCGGCTGAGTGTCTGCTTCCAACCTGGGAGGTCCCAGGTTCCGTTCCCAGTGCCTCCTAAAAATAAACCAAAAAAAAAACAACAAGCAAACATACAACAACAACAAAAAAAAAAACTAAGGGGGGCCAATGTGGCTCTGTGGTTTAGCACCGGCTTCCCACATATGAGGTCCGGATTTCAATCACGGGCCCCAGTACCTCAAGAAAACAAAAACAAAAAAAACCTGTAAGCTAACAAATTCCCATTGTTCAAGCCAAACCTTTTCATCGTATTTGCTTTAAGCAGCCTAGGAAACTAAAACAAGTGGTCACACAATATTTACTGCCACCATGCATGTTAACTTACAACAGCTTTGCAATACTAATATAGAGTTGACTGAGAAATTTAGTAATCTGTATACAATGATATATTATCCATGCAATAAATAAAATAAAAGTTTAAATGAGAAAATGCTATTTGGGCTGCTGGGAAAATGTAGTTGCATCAAATTACACACAATTTTGAATGATCAGATATTGGTTTAATATGGTCTTTTAGTTTGCAAAATGCTGCCAAGACAATATACCAGAAATGACTTGGCTCTTATAATGGGGATTTATTAACTTATGAGCTTACAGTTCTGAGGCTGAGAAAAATATACAAATCAAGGCATCAGGTGAAGCTCTCTCCTTGAAGATTGGCTGCAGGCAATCTTGGACTCCTGTCACATGGCAGGACACAATTGTTGCATTCCCAGTCTCTGCCTTCTTTTCCAGGCTCCATTCCTTTCAGCTTCTGGCTGCCTCCAGCTTTCTCTCTGCTTCTGTGGCTTTCTCTCTCCCAGGTTCCATTGATTTCAGCGCCTGGCCTCCCTCTCAGCTTCTGGCAGTATATCTCTCTGTCTCGGAATGTTTCTCTATTTATAAAGGACTCTAGTAAGAGGATTAAGACACACCGTTGGTCATATCTTACTGAAGTAATTTAATCAACAAGTCACACCTACAACAATATGTTCATACCCACAGGAATGGATTAGCAATAAGGACATGATTTTTTCTGGGGTACATACAATCTCAGACTACCACATATGGCCTTGCTACGAATAGTCATTAACTGATATAAAAGAGATAACATACTTCCAAAGGTGCCTTATAAAGTGAGAGAGTGGCATAGTCATTGCAATGATTGTGATTTGGCATTAATTGTGATTTAAGTAAAGCTGATGATGGGAAACACTCAAATAACTGACATTAAGAATTAAGTTTGCCAGGTGTTCATGTACAGTAATGCTTTTGTTAGCTTATAAAGCCTAAATCTTCATAGTTCTGGTGACTCAACATGAATGACTGAACTGTAACTCTGGGAAATTCCCAGGTGCAAGTCACAATAGCTTATAAAATATAACTGTAGTTTTTTACTTGCTACTGATGGTTATTCACATAATAAAAAAACTGAATTATTTCAAATCTGGAGAACATGGTTGATTTAACATCAATTCAGTGTTACTAATATTGCTGATGATTTGCTTTATTCTGACAATAGACTATCTAAGACTGTGTACAAAGTGCCATACAGTGAAGGTGCAGAGAAAATAGTCATGAAAGGGAAGCGGCTGTGGCTCAATCAGTAGGGCTCCCGTTTACCATATGGGAGGCCCCGGGTTCGGTTCCCGGGACCTCCTGGTGAAGGCAAGCCCGCCCGCACGGCGTGGTTAGCTGACCCAGCGAGCACGAGCAGCAAGGGGGGGATAAATGAATAAATAAATAAAAATCTTTAAAAAAAAAAAAAAAAGAAAATAGTCATGAAAAAGATAAGTGTCCTGAATTAATGGAGTTTTGGGGAAGGGGATAGGTATATAAACCAACAGATAGTATAAAGTATTTTAAATTTATTTATTCTATAACTGTTTAAGAATCTATGAGATCACAAGCAGGAAATTCCTAATTTAGCCAACAAAGGAGGTAAGAATCAGGAAATAATACTCCAAAGAAGTAGCAAGACTAGACCTATACCTTGAAACATGAATAGGAGTTCATAAAGCAAAAATGAATGGGAAGATATATTTATTTTTCCCATTTTTAACATCATTTTTATTTTTTAAAGAAAAAATAACATGCTTATGGTAGAAAACCTAAGAAATATTTGGAATAATATAAATAATTAATAAAAATAACTGCCCAACCTCAGTGTAAATGCAAACATTTTGCTGTGTTTACTTCTAGTCATAGAGTTATACATTTACTGTGTAGAATTGCAATTTGGTGTAACTGCATTGATTAGTCTTTCTGCTATTTGCCAAGCTTTGTGCTGCATATAAAATATCAAGTGATCAGAACACAGCCAAGAGAATTTGGACAATATTTTTCACCTCTATCTAACTGTAGAAAATCTTTCTACAGTAAGGAGAACAAAAGGACCTTTCATGTGTTTCGTATTTGAGAAGTATTTTTCTCTCACTTCTATGCCCCATTCAGAAATTGTACAATATTGATTATAGAGCTCTCGTGTGATCCTTAGGATTGCTTTATTCCATTAAAAAACCATCGTTTAGTTTGTATAGTTATTATAACACTGCAGGAGTCTTCATGGATGCAATTATCCATGCATTGTTACAGAGCAAATGCCGCAAGGGAAAAAATAACTACATAGAAGGACTGAACCAGATGGGTATTTGAAAATAAAACACGTAAGGTATATGTAGTTTTTTGTGGTTAACAACTGTTCATCAGAAAAAAAAATAAAAACAATGTCAATTGTTCACAATACTGAGAGCCTAAGGTGGTTTTCTTGGTGGTGGTGGTGTTTTTAATTCTCATTTGCATTTCTTTAGTTACTTTCAAAGGAAGGAGCCAACAAATACTTTCCTATTGCCGTAGCCATTACTTAGAGAAATAGTTTATCATTTCCTAGGGCAATGCCAAATGACAGGATAGAGTCAACCCCCTGGGGAATCTATGGGAAAATTACCAGTTTCAGAAAAATAGTAAATACCACATTTGAGACACTGTGACCTCCAAAGTCTAAAATTAGAACTTAAATTGGGCATGACCTTACAGGATATATTACTATCTTTGGAAAGAATGAGGAGAAAAGGTAAAGCAGACTCCAGGTGGAGAGGGCCAGATCAGGGCTCCATTCCCTCAAAGCCAGGAAAGTTGAGCAACAGAACCCCAACATTTAGGAAACATCAAGACATCACCCACAGTGAAGACATCTTAACTTCTTCCTTCTCCAGGCTTTCCCACAACACACAGTGGCTCATCACATATGATGGCATTGTCCACAAATGGAAATGAGGTGATCCTGTTTTGTATATTGTTGCCTTTGCTCTTGCAGATGTTATTGCTAACAGTGGCATCACAGTGGTGCTGTGCCACTGTGTTATCATTGTTTGAAAAGGCCTGATATTGAATTAATTGTGTGAACTCTGGGGTTAGTTTGCCACCATTCATTATTTCTATGACTTGATAACAATAAGTAATCTCTGTTTTTCACTTTCCTTCACTGTAAAGTGGGGGTAAACATAGTACCTTGCTCGGTGTGATGTGAGGGTTCACATAAAAGGATTAATGCAAGTGTGTGGTCCATAGCAAACATGTAAGACTGTTAATGTTTGTGAGTATTGATATGATCATGAGCAATAGACCAATTTGCCAAATTCTACATTTTAATAGGTGAGGATATTAGTAAAAATTATTATTAGTGATAGAAATCATTTTTAGGCCTTCTAATTCCTTTCATTTTTAAATTTTAGAGCTATTACAGGATGAGTTTAATAGTAACTTTGAAAACAGAAGCTTTCAAAATTTACTCCTTTTGAGAGTGATTAAAGCTGTTTTTGTTTCTTTGAGAACTCCTGATATTTCTGGTTTATTTCTGGTGATTATTACTTATATTCAGGCAGACACTAGACTAGGAGCAACGCAAAATCATTTACCAGATTGAAATTTTCTTAACACAGTTTCTGATACAGATTACTTGATGAGAAAATGCTTTTTGTGGTTTAATGGGTGAATGGATGGTGAATCAAGAACATCATCCTGATATAATATAGTACAAGAAATAGGATGTTTGTCCATTCCTCTAGGCACTTAAAGTTTTGCTCATTCATAAATTGACCTTTAGAAGCTAAAAAGATCTTTTTGGTGCAGATTAAAACACCTTTACTAAGTTGTGATTTAACTATACACCCAAACCTGAACAAGTGTCACAATGTTGAAGATATTCTCAACTATATGATAGTGACATCTACGTAACTCACCAAATTGACATATCTTTCAGAATTTAGTGCCAAGAAAAACTTTGTTTTCCCAAAAAGAACTCATTCCCTCTTTTTTCAAGGATTGAGGAGTTTATTCCATTACATAGCTCTGTTTCTCTTAACTGGTGGGAAGCTCAGATTAAAGTTTTATACTGAATCATAGAAACATTTTAGAAATAGACTTTTTTGGTCCCTTTTCTTTTTCTATTCCTATTTCAGTGTTTCTAAAACATTTTTTTTTAGAATACATTGTTTCCTATAGGAAAGATGGTAACCAGCTGTTTTTTTAGGAAAAAAATGAGGTGATAGCTAGTTTGGGGAACACTTAGTTCAAAATTTTGTTTGATTGCAGGGCATTTTCCAAACTGTAATGTGTTAATGTTTATTCTGAACATCTAAGAGAAGAGATTTACTTTGCATTAATTTTCAAACATTTAAAAAAAGAACCCCTTTCCAAGAAAATGCAGAACAAGATGTAAGACATTATATTTGGTGTTACCTATAGGGATTGTATTAGTCAGGGATCTCTAGGGAAACAGAACTGACAGGAGATATCTGTAAATAGTATGAAATTTTATAAAATTCTCTCATACGACCGTGGGGATGTACACATCCAAATTTCACAGGCAGTGTCCAAACCAGAGGCTCTGATGAAGGTCCTTGATGAGTTCCCAGAAGATGTTGGCTGTCCAAAGCAGAGCTGGAAATTCTCTCTGAATGCTGAAATCACTTCTCCTTTTAAAGCATTCAAGTGATTGGATAAGACTCATTGCTGAAGACAAATCTCTTTGGTTGATTGTAGATGTAATCAGCCATCTATGCAATCAACTGATGAGTAAATTCCATGGAATGTCCTTGTATTACAATTAGCCCAGTGCTTGCTTGACCAAACAACTGGGCACCATTACCTAGACACATTAACACATTAGTCTAACCGTCACAAGGATAGAGAAAGAGAGAGAGAGACAGAAACAAAGATAGATAGATAGATAGATAGATAGGTAGGTAGATAGATGATAGATAGATATAAAATTTTTCAGTTACACAAAAATATACATGAATGACTTCATGCAAGATACAATAAAACACACTAGATATTTATGGTTATAGTCTGTCTGACATTTTCTGCATAGCTATTGATATCAAGTTGATGAATATTCATACTGCTTTTATGCATTCATACATGTGTATGAAAGTATAGTTTTTTCATAGATCAGTTTTTACGTAATTGGGATCATATTGTCTGTATGCTTTAGTGATTGGCTTCTTTTACGTTAATAATATGTCTTAAACATATGGCTCAACTTTATTCTTTTTATTGTTTCATATTATTCTATAGTATGTAGGTATCTCAATTTATTTAATAAGATACCAATAATGAATATTTGCTTATATTTATTTTGTATCCTTAACAAATAAGTTGCAATAAAGATCCTTGTCCAATGACTTTGTTAAGGGTAAGTAGCTAGAGAAGATGAATGGCTCATTAGTCAGCTTTTTCTGTGGTAACAAAACTATTCTTAAAAATGTACATTTTAATTATTGCAAGATAATTAATGCCCACTCTTCAAAAAGGTTGCCTTAATATACATTCCAACTACCACTATATGAAAGTAATCATTTCCTAACACCCCTCAAGTCCAAGATTTTATCTATCTTTTTTCCTTAAGTTTTGTCATTCTGATAGCTAAATAATTATATAGAAGTCTGTTAATATTTATTAGTAATTGATTTTGGGAGAGCTCAGATTCAGAGAGTTGTTGGTCAAACACCTTGTTCCATGGGATGCTGCCATCATAGATCCAAGTAAGCCTTTCTGTTCTTTCATTATTTCACTACTATTTTTCCATTACCCCCATCCTTGCTCCAATTTTGCTTCTACCTCCAGCTCCTCCCAAATAAATGTATTTAATATGTGTCTTTGGGTTTGTAAATAGCTATGAAAAACATTTGTTGTTGCTTTTATATGTAGGTGGTTTAACATAGATAAAAATAGCATACTGCAGAACACATCTGTTTCCTAACTTTTTATTACACATTAAATTGTAAGATCCATCCTTGTTGCTATATGTATAACTAGTTGACTGCATCTAATTGCTGCACAGTATGTAAGGTTGAGCATACTTACCCAGTTACTTACCCATTACCACCTAGGCTGCCTCTAGTTCTATTCTTTCTCACACATACTGTGATAAATAGTCTTGTACATATCCCCTTTTGGACTTGCATGTGAGCTTCTCAACGATATATCCACAGGCACTGAATTGCTGTCTCTACAGTATATACACATATTTAATTTTGCTAAGTATTGCCAAATTTCTCTCCAGATAGCCATAATAGTTTATTCTGCAGTAGCAATTCTCAAAGATTCTAATTTTCCCACATTCTTGTTAATACTACTTTTGATCTGATATTTTAATTTTTTTGCCAAACTGTTAAGTGAAAGCTATATCTTATGTTTTAATCTGCTTTTCTATGGTTGTTAATGAATGTGAGCACCTCTTCACAACAATTTCTTATGTAACTGAGATGATATACTTAAATAATACAAATATATTTACAATCTTTCATTCATTAGTTAGTTTTTTGCTGGTGTTCTTCAATTAACCTTTAAAAAACTCAATATTGATTTTGTTAAGGCCATGATTTTTAAATTTGTAAGTTCTATATTTGGATTTTAGATTAAGTACCACTCCTCCATGCCCTTGCTGACATCATACAAATACTCTTCTACACTCCTCCTTTTTGTATTATTCACTATAAAGTCTTTCACATTCACATCTTTATTATTTTTGTATAGATAAGAGAAAGAGGCAGCTTAGCTTTTTTCATAGGGTAAGCAGGTTTTACCAGCACCATGTACTGAGTGATTAATTTTCATTCATAGATTTATGATGTACTATATGATATATCTTATAGTATAAATACTTACCACATTCTATGCCATATAGTATATCATGTAGTCTACTTTGTTTTTTCCAAATTTTATCTCCAGTTGTGTGTCATTGAAGTATCTTAGGGATCAATTCCTGGAACACATTTCTAACTGCAATCAATCCTTTAACCTTTCAGTCTAAAACTTTAAATGAAATCTTTTGAGTAAAAAAAAATAACAACAGTAACATCCCTGATGTCTTTCTTTCTCTTTTCTCCTGTACTGACTTTACATGACAGTATTTCCGCAGTGCCTCAAAATAGATACAAAATATGGAGGACTTCCAGGGAAGATGATGAGAGGTAGAAAATGTGCTCACTGAAAATTTCTTCACTTAGGCAGCTCTGAAAATTCTAATACGCTAATTGAGCTGGTTTTCTATTAATTTAATTTTAGAAGGTTACTCTTTGCACTTAGTTTCCTGAAGGATATTAACCAGACTGTCAAGGTTTTGCTTACAGGAATAAGATAATGTCTCAAAGCAAAACCAGACAGAATGGTGTCAGGAGTATCTTATGGCCCAGTAAATCTGTAGCTTTCCTCAGAGAAAAATAAAATCTTGATATCCTTGAGCAGTCAGCTGAGAAAGCAGCCATGAAGACCTTGTACATAGACACCCATACAACAATATCTAAACTGTGGTTTATTAACTGCGGAATTTGCTTGAGACAATGTAGGACAGAGAAATTGCATGTATCCTCCTCACAAGATCTCTGGAAGATCTAACTTCATTATTTGTTTTTCTTGTCCCCTAACCCTTTTCTTTGCCTGTAAAAACCCCTGCTCCCATTCTCACTTTAAACTGGTTTGGGGAAGATTCACCCAGTTCCTTGCTTGTGCACTTGCAATGAATCACCTTCTCACTGAGAGACATATTTCTCCTTTATGGCACCAGATCGCACAGGCCCTGCTATTTGAAATAGCCATGCTTATGGTAACATAGGGAGATCCAGGACACAATCTTTTTGCCAATAGCTATTAAACAGGCAAGAACTGTCTGAAACAACTATTTTGATACTCCAGAGGCCAGAAAAACACTATATAACATGCAGGAAAGAGCAGGAGGAAGAGGCTGACAAATTATGGAAAAGATCTGTAAATTGCTCTCTCTGTGCTGTAGCTACCAGTGCCCATCCTCCACTCTCGCAGCAGGCTGCCTTGGGGTCCAGTCGTTGGCTAGCTGCTGGTGATTGAAGGGGACTTAAAATACTCTTCTCCAAGCACAAATTGGGCATGGTCGATCACTGATCACCAAATTCATTAATCCAAATTGATTAACGAATTTGGATCACTGTTCCTGGCTTTGAAGGCAGCTATGGTTTTGACTTGTTCCAGACAAAGATGGCAGTAGCCATTGGTTCAACCCTGCCCCAGACATGGGTGGCTGCAGTGGAGACTTGATGACAATGTGCTTCCTGAGAGTATCAGGAGTCAGCTGAAGGGCTGCATTTGCTGGCCAAGCCAGGAGAGCTCAGCTTTGAGGTTCCATCAGAGAAGCTTTTGGTGCCCTTCCTGATCCACTCCCCAGGGCACTTTGGAGCTAGCCTCTGCCCTCTTTCTGAGTTTCTGGCTCTGTGTTGACTGAGAAAGACTAACTTGAGGTGCTATCATCAGTTGTAACAAATGTTCCACACCAATGCAAGGTGTTTGTCATGGGGTGGTGTATGGGAATCCTGTATCATATGAATAATTTTCTGTCAACCCACAACATCTCAAATGCGGAAAAAAATATCAAGGATAACAGGGAAAATACAAATTAATTAATATAATATCTGACTATGTGCCACTACCAGAACATCTGTCCTGGTCCATGTCAATCATTTTTCATTTGGATTATTGAAGCAACCTCCTGATTAGTCTCTCTGTTTTGGTGCTTGTATAAAGAAAAGCTGAATGACTTTATTTCTTAATTGCAATTTTTATTGACATTATTATAGATTCATATGTAATGCAAGAAATAATAGAAAGATTACCTGCATAATTTGTGGTAATATTTTATAAATTTTAGTATGATATTACAATCAGGATGTTGACATTGATACAATCCACGAATTTTATTCACATTTCTCTGCTTTTATTTGGAGTTATGTGTGTGTGTGTGTGTGTGAAACAGAGAGAGAGAGACAGGAATTATGTACTATGCAATTCTATAACCTGTTGAAGTTTGTGTATCTACCACCAGAGTACAGAACTAATAATTTTAACACCACAAGGATTCCTTATGCTTCCTTTTCACAAACATACACACTTCCTGCCACCGTCTCTTAACCATGGCTTTACCCACTTGCAAACATTAATCTGTCCTCCATTTCTGGAATGTTCTCATCTAAAAAATGATATATAAAGGGAATCATACAATATGTAACTTTTGGATTATGTTTTCTTTTACAAATAGAATGACTCCCTGGAGGTTCATCCCAAGTTGTTGTGTTCATCAATAGTTGGTTCTTTTTCATTGGTAATATTCAGTTAGAATTTTAATTGTCATGAAATTTGTGTGGGTACATGTGGATATATAGATATAAATGTTTTTCAAAAGGTAATTTATTCATACTTTCCATATGTTAGAATTTTCTAATTTTTTTCTTTCACTGATATACTTCTTGTAATAGTGATTTCCAGGAGATATTTACATATTAAACTTCTGAGACCTCAAATACTTGAGAATTTTTCTTCAGTATAATTATTGAAGCATGAAATCTTCTTTTCTCCCCCTAAATTTTAACAATATTACTCCATTATCTTCTTGAATGAAGTTTTAACATTGAGAAGTCTGATGGCTCTGCTTCTCTTCATTCTCCTTAAAGTGTTATATTTTCATGAGAAATTGTAGCCTGAAATAATGACATTTTTTAATATATTGATTTTTTTCTATCTGCACAAATTTGCTGTCTACTTTCCTCCAAATATTTCATGTTTCTTTTTAAAATAATGTGTGTTTTCTAGTTGTTGGCTATATAGATCACACAAACCATTTGTGAAATTTGCATCTGTTCTATTTTGTCTGTTTTAATTATAGATCTCTTTTTTCTATGAAAAATCAATATTTTTTATTTCACCAAAATTTAGAAAAAATTTGTTACTTGAAAATTACTTTTAAGAAAACAATGGAAAGCTGTACATTGCAAGAAGAAAATTAAAATATGTAACTTAAAAACATGAAACAGAATACTTTTTTTTTTTTTTTTTTTTAAGATTTTATTTTTATTTATTCATTTATCCCCCCCCTTGCTGCTTGTGCTCGCTGGGTCAGCTAACCACGCCATGCGGGCGCGCTTGCCTTCACCAGGAGGCCCTGGGAACTGAACCCGGGGCCTCCCATATGGTAAACAGGAACCCTACTGATTGAGCCACAGCCGCTTCCCTGAAACAGAATACTTAATCACTTTTCTTTTAATACATTTTTAAAGGTATTTAGATTACATAAATGTTACATAAAAATATAGGGGATTCCCATATGCCCTGCTTCCTATACCTCTTACATTTTCTGTTTGCTCATCTCCTTCTCTGTGCTTATGAAATATCCAATTACTCATTGAATTTCTATAATTTTTCCTGCATATAATTTAAATTTACCAGCGTACACATAGGTACTTTTCTGGACTTTTATTTCTTACTAAAATGAAATATACTTTGTCCTATTTAAAGTTTTCTGGGCCAAAATCTCTAACAGCTGATAATAAAATTACTATACCTATATATATATGGTTAGAATTCCCTCTTTCCCCACCCCCACATTATTTTAACTCTTTATTTTTAACCTTATTCTATCATTTTGTTTTAAGTAGGGTTATAAGTATAGAGCTAGATTTTTTAAATCTAATTTGAAAAGGTGTTTTCAAATAGAGAAAATTATACCATAAACATTAATTTTTATTATTGTTATGTTTATATTTGTTTCTCTCTCTACCCTGTTTATTATTGCTCCTGTATTTTTTCCTCCCAAATTCTCCTTATATTTTTTTTTTCCTGTAAAAACTCTGATTAGATATAGAAACGTCAGGATTTATCTTCCATAACTGTCATTTAAATAAATATTCTGTCGTAGTACCTATTTTTGTTTCTTTCAGCAGTTTTCAGAGAGATTTCTTTGGTTAGACTTTAATCTGTGACCTATTATGCAATTCAACCCCCCTATTGAATTTTTAGGGTGATCGTGTTTTTATTTCTACACATCATAGCAGAATTTATTTTTTCTGTAACAAATATCTTTGTTTCATGAATGAATTTTCCTTTCTTACCTCTTTGAGTTTATTATACTGCTTTTAAAATCTTCTCTTTTTGGTGTTATAGCAACAGAAACCTGGGATATTTAATGTTGACTCTAGTATTTTTAGATCCCTATTCAATGTGTTGCTTTTCTTCAAATGTTTGAGACTGACATTTAAGTTTACTATAATATCCCCCTGTAATTTGTGGGAGAAGGGGAAAGATGGGGTAGAGAGAAGTTTGCTAATACATTATCTAATGTATATTAGGAGAAGTTCACTCCTTCTATAAGTCACCACCTTGAAATGTACTCCCTCTCCCTCTCTTCTTGAATTTTCCCATTTAAGCCTCAGTCTGCAAACAATGCCTAGTTCTGGGCACAAATGGATTTAAGAGAGAGAAATTTGGGACAAAGACCTCCCAGGTTTACTGTTCTAAATTTAGCTTCTTAAAGAATCACCTTGTATCATTGTTTCTGACCTATGAGGACTCAGAAAATCTCTCCCACCTTTCATAAAAATACTCTTTATTGTATGTTTTAGATTGTCCTTTCCTACTTTAATTCAAACACATCTGCTTTCAGTTTTTCAAATACTTCCTAAAATATCTGGTTCGTAGATTAATCTCTTTCTAATCTTCTAATACTGATAACGCATTTAAACAATATGTTATCCTATCATTACATAATCAAAAAACACTTTCAGAAGGAAGGAGAGTTGAGCACCTGTCTATGGTCCTTTATTTGATCCAATCCTAGATGCTAACTTGTGTAAAAATAGCTTATTTACAAGTTGTAGTTCAATAGCCTCTACTTAGAAAGCTGGAAAATTGCAGGGGCAAGAATCTAAGACACTATGTGTGTCTGTGTGTTCCACAAGAACTGACTGCTTGATGCTTGCTCTTCTAACGTGTAGCCAGGAAGGCCTATTTAATTACGCTTTGGGCCTGTAAATATGTCAGTAGGAGTAGTGTTGAGTATTCTGTTCCTCTTTCAGAGACTGTATATCTCTCTGTACAGTAATATACAGTTTGTTTGTTTACTCTGAGAATCATCGAATGTCAGATCTAGGACAAAACATTAGTAATTACCTAGTCCAGTCTTTAATTTTCTAATAGGAAAATTGAGTTCAGCTACGATATGTGGTTTATTTAGGGTCAAATGGCAAATGCAGAGCTGAGGTTTCTTATCCTTCAGGTGGTTTCTTTTTCTTACACCAGGCTTAGCCCTAGAGCTTTGCATTTTTCCTTTTTACAAATAAAGAGGCCCAAGACTTGTAGTTGAATGATGATATGATGCATGGATGTGTAAGTGCTACAGCTTATTTCTCAAACTATAATTCTTAGATGAAGCTCCTTTATTTATTTGTATATTTGTTTGTTGCCTCTTTCTGTATCTTTTTTTTTAGTTGCCTGTTTTAATTTGCATTATTATTTATTAACTTATTAAATATATATGAGATCTTCTTATATGCCAAATATCTCAATTAAAATTTAGGAAGGAAATGTGTGGATAGGGATACAAAGGTGAATATGACAGTTAGTTCCCAGGTGTGCTCATATTTTAATTTTTATCTAGGCTCACAGATCTTGTATATGAACTATAAGCAAATATAATGTTAGTTATCATTTTATAATGTATAATAATGAAATCTTTCCTTTCCCTTCACTAGGGGTCTCGCTGCTTTACTTTTATTTATTTATTTATTTTTGGGGAGGTAACAGGGGTTGAACCCAGGACCTCATACATTGGAAGCAGGCACTCAATCACTGAGCTACATCTGCTCCACAGTAAGAGTTGTGATTTTTTTTTTAGTTTGTTTGTTTTTAGGAGGTACTGGAGATCAAACCTGAGACCTCATACACGGGAAGCAGGCACTCCACCATTTGAGCTATATCTGCTCCCTTCTCCGCCTTATTCTTGATGGCTGTTCATAGGTCATTGAAAGAACTAACAAGTTTGTTTTATTCCACCCACTTTAACATCAGACAAGTACAAATTTCTCTCAATTTTAAATCAATTTAAAATACTTTTTGCTCTGTTGCTTATGTTTTCAATTAAGGAAGATAGGAATATATGCAAATTAGTTTTATAGATATTATGGAAAAATTTGAAAGATAAATAATTCAATGCATAAATAATTTGATACATATGAAAAGGAATTTGACTGAATCTATTTTTCTGTCTACAAAATAAAAGGCAAACCAGGTAAGTGGATGTGAGTAGAGGATTAATAAGCATAATGAATGGCACTACGATGAAAATCATTCTGAACCAAAGCAAATTAGTTTTAGGGGATTTTCTTCTTGTCCCTATTAATATTTAAAATTTCATTTTTTCAGCTCTCTTTAAGAGACTTCAAAGACACTGATATATTAAGCATTTTGCTGAAAAATATTTTAATAAAATGTATATTTAAAGTATTGTCTGAGAATTCCCCCATCATTTATTTTGCTCCAACACCTTCCATTCCCTTGACTCTCTTATCCTTTTCTACTGAACACTAGGGATCTTTATTTAAGGCACTGATGACATTAGAACAATAAAATGAGGTCTTTGGAATGATGTGCATGAAAATTATTCCTAATGAAACCCTGGAATAGAACAGAACACATAGGTACAAATGGATGAAATGTACTTGGAGCTGCAGTACTGCCTATCCTTAGAGAACATAGTATTATTATACCATTATCTGAAAAGGGTTTAATTAGATTCACATTATATCCATCTGCTTTAAAACCCTTATCATGCCAGAACATGCTGAGAAATCTACTTTCCAAATACTCCACATACAGAATCCCTTGTGTAAATCTGCAACTTTCAATAGCTTTATGGAACCCAACAGTACCTCCAGAGGCTTTCCTTTGATTTTTCTCTGTCCAGCTTACATTGAGTAAACAGAAAGGCTATTAATTCTCAGTTATCTGGAAACCAGTTTTACACTTCATAATTTTTTTTTACAGAAATGTTTTTAATCCTTAATGGCCCTTTGTCTTCCTTTGGGCTATTGCATATCACATTTAACATTGGTACCATATAAACATTTTTGACAGGCAAACCACCTGCATTACAAATCATGATAACAAACCCAAAACACAAAATATCCCAAAACAAAACAGCACTAGTTTTATATTATGAGCTGTTTCAGAGAGTGTGTGGTTGAAAAAGTAGGATTTATTTAACTAAAGCAAAATGGTTCTGTGCATTTTTCTAACCTGCAGGGTGATTAACATTAATGTCATTTACACAACATGACTGATTTTCTCAATTTCAAGTCTGGATTAGGTATGGAATGAAAAGTATAGTCTACATTACAAAATCCTTTAAAAAACACAAATTTCCAAACACAAGAATTAATATATCTTAAACTTCATTTTTTTTTTTTTTTTGATGAACCTTACTCCAGTTTTCTTCCAGTATAGAGAGGGCTTTTATCTCTATCACATGTCTTTTTACCTATACATTTTTTGAAGATAAAAAAAATGAACATTAAACATTGTATAATATAAAGCTATAGCAGAATATAATTTTCCAAATAGAGAAATATTTGCAATTAATTTTTTTTTGCAATGCTCAATGATTTTTTCTTCATGCATTATATCTTTTCTTTATTTTTAAATTTAACACATGCACTATATATGCACTTATATCATTTGGCTTTAGAGTAGCCTATTGAGTTTCAATTGACTAAGAAATATAAAAAGTCAGACTCTTCTCATTTCCAGACAATTTTAATTCCATTTCTAATTCTTACAATGCACATACCCTGGTTAGACATTTCATTTTTATGTTAAATAGTTGACTGGGTGTCTTCTCTTTCTCAAAATCCACTCACCGTCATTCCCCAGGAGAATGATTTGATTGGATTACATAATAGACTTCCTTGAATTCTGCTGGCTCTCTTTCAATTTTGGTCAAAGGGAAGACAAAGCAGGTGTTCAGAGGGTGAGAGAAGAGTAAGGTTGTGGAGTTTTTCCCTCAGTTCCATCTTTTCAGAGTTACCTTGTACTCGTGCTATCCCTCAATTAAAGGAAAATCTATTACACTATCTGTCCTTCTGGGTTCCTGTAACTCTTGCTGCCCCATAACCATCCTTTGTGGCCTACAACTGGTAACAGATCTGCTGATAGTAGCTTCTGTGTATGGTATTACCTTTTGTGGTTTTGCTGCACCCTGTCCATTTCTTTGTAAATAGTTCCTTTATAACGCCTCTTTGAATAGAGGATACTATTTTGTATGTGCCATCTATTCCCTTCTGATAACTTGACTTATACAAATAAGTTTCTATCTTGGCTCTTTTCATCATAGAGTCCCCACCATTACTCCAGGTCTGTTAGCAATGAGGTAGTTGTATAGCTACACATTTCGAACCCATCATCTTGCTGCCTTACTAAACCCAAATACTGGAGAAAGGAAGAAAAGGTAATTAGAAAGAAGAGAAAAAGTCTAATATCAGAAAGAAGCATTTCAATTTTTCAGCATTTGCTAAAGATCAGAGTAATTGTCATTAAACAATAATGATGATGGAGATAATAGCTAATATTTATTGAACCCTTCATATTTTATTTAAACTTCTCAATTACACCTAAAGGGAGAGATTTTTATTATCCCACTGTATTGCTCAGGGTCCATTCAGAAGACAGAAAGCTTATTAGTTATCGAAACAAGGAAACTTGAATATAAAGAATTATTAACTAGAAAAACATGGTTAATTACTACAAGGGTTAAGAGAAAAGTCTAAATAACACTGGAGTAGGAAAGGTAGGAGTAGGAAATTGCCCAAGGCTCTTGCCCTATGCCCACAATGCCAATACCATGACCTCAGGAGTTTGAGAAAAAGAAAGTCTTTATTAGCAAGGGCCAGCTCAGCAGAGAATGGAGGACAGTAATTTAATAGTTTCCTCAAATAAGTCTCCCTGAACTGAAAGCTGTGCTGACTTTTAGGTGATTTTTATGGGGGCTAATTTAGTATGATGAGGCAGATGGAGTGAGATTACATGGGATAGGAGGTGGGTCTTAGCTAAGCATACGCTGTTTCAAACCATGTTTGGTTATCTGTCACATGTAAGAAAATGGTAGTGCAATGGCAACTGTGGGCATGATGGTTACTATTATAATGAATCAAAGGTAACTTTTAGGTCAAGCTTCTCTTAACTGCACATGTCCCAGTGACCAGAACCAGTTTATTCTAGTTCTAAAGTGAAAGACCAAAAGAGGATCTAACCTGTATCTTGGGATTAGATCATCTAATAATTTCATTACAGTGCATAAAATGAGATAAATTTCCTATTAATATACATAAAGTGGATGGAGTTTTAAAACTAAGGAAATAAAAACAATAAATCAGTAGGAAAGGTGACTTCTGTCAGTGGTTAGTGAAGCAGCGGCTTCACTGCTTCTTCTAGGGCTTTGAAAGAGCAACCTGGAAAAGGACTCCCCCAAAGCTGAGATTCCAAACTCAATGAATAGGGTGTGGCTGCAGCCCATTGGATAGAAGAGAAATTCCCTGAAGGGCCTAGAGTCAGAGCTGGTCTACAGCCTCCAGCAGGCCAGAATGGTAAGCAGGAGGTTGACCATCACGTTGCTGAAAAGCAGAGGCCCGTAAGCAGAAAGCTGTTCACTGAGTTGCTGGCAAACTCATGGGACAGTAAGTGCCACTGGGTCTCTCACATAGCACAGGCATTTGTGACATAGGAACAATAAATAAAGCACAATAAAACCAGGGAAAAAATTCCTTCCTCTGTTATGTCTTGAAGTGTCTTTTCAATACCTTTTCCCAGTAAAGCTTAACATTGCCCCAGCTGGAAAGGAGAAATGTTTACAGGGCCCAGCTCCAGTATCAGAAAGTAGAGCAAAGTAGAGGAATTGTGGCTGAGAGCCAAAAAATTGATAACTGGCTGTATTAGTCAGGGTTCTCCAGAGAAACAGAACTGACGGGTGGTTTTATATATATAATGTAAATATTATGAGATTGATTATGGAAATTGGCTCTCTTAACTGTGGGGCTGCAAGCTGGGAACTCCGATGAAAATTTCAATGAATCCCCAGGACAAACTGGGTGACTGTAGTAGATATAAAAATTCTTTTTCTGGCTGCTGAAATAATCAGTTCTCTCTTTAAGGTCCCGGACAGATTGGATGAGACTTATCTCATCGATGAAGGCAATCTCCTTTGTTGATTGTAGATGTAATCAGTCTAAGAGGCAATCAACTGACTGATGAAAATCCACAAATTATCCTCACAATAATAATCAGGCAAGAGTTTGCTTGACCAAATGAATGGACACTATAACCTAGCCAAGTTGATACAAGAACTTAACACATGTTCTTGTTGTGTTAAGAACACACATCCTCTTTTATAGAAAATTGAAGTTTATCAAACCCACATAGCTAGTAAATGCAAAGACAAGAGTTAAACCCATACTGCTGAATTAAACTGTGCTATTAATCCCTAATCACTGTTTTGTGTCAGTAATAAGTCACCCAGCCACAGGATACCCACTTCATGTAAAATAGCTAATAGTTTTAGTTTCTATAACTTTGAGACAATCTTTTGTTGATTTTGGTTGCCAGAGTATTTCCTTTTACTTGATTTCAGCAGTGAAATTGTTTGCAGAGGGCATTCAAAAGTGCAACCACTTAAAAGTCAAAGTAACCAGAGACAGCAGATGAAGTATCCATTCTTTGGAAATCTTCTGGCCACTTTAGGACCATCAGAAGATAAAACAATAAGAGGAGGATATCAAAATGTGTATAGCTCTATGGGTTTTTTGTTTTTTTTTTATTCTTGTAACATATATAAACCTAAAATTTCCCATTTTACCTGCTTTCAAATATGCAATACAAGGGTGTTAATTACGTACCCAAAGTTGTGCCACTATCACCATCATCCATTACTAAAACCTTTCCCTCTACAAACAGTAACTTTGTACCAATTAAGCATTGACCCCTCATTTCTCACCCCCAAACTGGCTTTGAATTACCTGTTCACACATTTTGATATCCTCCTCTTATTGTTTTTAATCACCAGTATTATACTCAGGACTTTAAAGCCAGTTAAATCTTAAGAATTTTCTCAGGAATGCCCTCACATTCACTCTCTAGACCTATAGATCTCTACCCTTATTTTCATGTTTTTTTTCTCTGTGGAGTAATTTGTAAACTGTAGCTGGGCAAAATCTATTTGATTTTACCCTATATCTCATTAACTTCCAAAATACAAATGAAAGAAATGTGTAATTTCTTTGCATATTTTAATAGTCTGGACCTCTTAATTGCCATGCCAATATACTGTGGAATATTAAATGACCAAAAATCATATTTTATGGAAATAGAGAAATAGTATATTTAGTCAGTACAAGGATCTATTGTATCTTTTCCAAAAAGTCATTTGAAAACTTCTGAATACTTGTGAGTAGACCAGGGGCATTATATTCTTTTGAAATCTCTTTTAATTTCTAACTTGAAAGCAATAAACAATAATTTTGGTTAATTTTATTTCAAGCAGACTGTCCTTAAATGATCTCATACATTTGTTAGACTTCAGTAGCAGTTAGTGCAGCTCAAGTAAGCATTCTCAGGAATCAGTCATTTAGTATACTTGTTACCCAGTTTAACACCACTAATTGACATTTGCTTTCACCATTCCATATTTTTAACTTTTCTGTGTTAAATTTAGTCACATGTTATTTAATTCAGTGTTTCCAAAATTTGAGTCACTTCCATATTACTTTCATGAATGTTGCCTAAATCTGAGAAAGAAGCAAGAATGCATGTAAGGAGGCTGAGATGGAAGTTTTGCAGGTGGAAGGAGGGAATGTGGTATTGTATCACATGAGCTGCAGACATCAGGTTGACTGGGGAAAAGGGAAGAGACACATGTTCCAACTGTATAAGGCTGCACAGTTGGTCCTCCTGAAACTATACTGTTGATACAGTTATTCTTAATAAAAACTGGAAAATGAATTTGGAGTGTCACCCAGATACCACTTATCTTCTGAAGTATACCAAATTCAGTGCCTACCACATGTTTTTGTTTTTGTTTTTTGGTCTACAAGCCAAGAATTTTTTAAAATAATTTTAAATGGTTACATTATACAAGAGCATATAAACACCAATAGTAGATCCTCTATTTTACCTTTTGGCTTGAAAAGCCTGAACTATTTATTTTCTGGCCCTTTAAGAAAAAGTTTGCCAGCCACTGGAATGGAACATAGATGTCCTAAAACATTTCTGGAATTTTACAATCACAATGTCAAATTAAAATGGGTATTCCATCCTATCACACCATAATCAGATTTTCTAGGAAATACAGGTAGATTGAGTACTATAAAAGATTCATTTTTTTTAATATAAAAGAGAATTGATTTTCAAATATTAGGAAGTATTAAATGGACATGAGCAACAGTATTGAAAATATCTACACAAATGGTTCCCTCGTGACCTATGTTCTCTGATGTGCAGTGCTCTTAGTGTTTCCTAAGTTTTCTGATCCACACTAAAAATAATTTTTTATTGATTTCCTTGCTTGGAGTGAGGGGTGGGTAACAGCATTTTATTGTAATAACAATACCAGGCTGTAAAAGAGAAGGTCAAGGTTAAGCAGTATAACGGATGCCTATGGAAGCAGGTTATAAGTCAGTTAATAAATAAAAGGTGGCAAGTGACATCTATAGGTGCCTGTCCTCTATATACTCTTGGAAAAATAAGTCCCTAACACTGCTGTCAAAGATTATACATCACTTAAAGAAGTTCATGCTAATCAGCCTATGACTGACATTCTCCTTGGATTTCATCAAGTCCTTCACAGGAGGCTAAGTCATCACTGAAGAAACATAAATGGAAACAAATTAAATTGATTCTTTCAGCAAATTGCTTTCCAAAGAGCACATCAGCAAAGGGCCATTTTGAACAGGAAGGAAAAAAGAAAATATTTTGAGTATATTTGAATTAATTCATAAAAATAGAAATAACATTAGAAAAGTAAACAAAAATGCAGTGAAATTTCTCCTATCCAATATTCTGTTATTAGTAACCAATGGACGACAGCTTCACTGATTTGGTGCCTCAACAAAATACACATTCTCTGAATTTTATTATACAATGTTTAAGACATACAAAAAGAGGTATAAAGTTTAATATGACAAACACCCATGCACCTATAAACTAGCTGAAGAAAATGTATTACAAAAACTGTGCACCCCTCCACTAATGGTTCCCCTATTTCCTCTCAGAAGAAACAAAAATCCTGAAAATTTATTGCTGGTATATTCCCAAACATATGTTCATATTTTTTTCTAAATTTATCTGTGTTCCAAATAAAATATGGTATTGCTTGGCCTACTTTAAATTTTATATAAGTAGTATTATATTTATACATTTCTTTCTGCATTCAATTTTTTCATTCTCTATTATATTTTGAAAATATTAGCACAAATAGCTCCAGTTCATTAATTTTTATTTCTGTAGAGTGTAAGTAGTGGTCTAAATAAAAATCATTTCTATGGACATCGCTGTACATACATTCCTATGGACATGTGTAAAAGTTTCTCTTGGGTACATTATAAGGTTTCAAATTTCTGAATCAAAGAATATGTGAATCTCTTCTAGGGTATGTTCTGTCAAATTTTCTACAATGTGGTTGATTTAGTTAACTTATTCCCCACCACCCATCAGCAAATTATAGGAGCTCTCTTTCTTCCTCATCATTACCAGCGTGTGATATTATTAGACATTTCTACACTTTCAAGGCTTTCTGTACTTTGAATTTCTCTAAGTTTAAGTATCTTTATATGTGTATATGGTGTGTTTATTATCCATTGACACTGTGTTTCCTCTTCCTTAAATTCTCAGTTAATATATTTTTTTTCTATTTTGCTTTCGGGTTAATTATATTTTCATTATTTATATGTTGGGTTCACTATGTGCTCTAGACTCTAAATTTCCAGTTATATGCATATCAATTTTGCCTCCCAGTTTTTGTTATCATTTCCCCATTTAAAGGATTTTTTAAGAGATAGAAGGTTTTAATTTTAATGTAGTCAAATTTATCATAATTTTCCTTTTAGTCTATGCTTTTTGGATTTGCTTAAGAAATCTTTTCTTACTCTAAGTCACAAAAATATCCTTCAATATGTTTTAAAAGTTTTAAAGTTGTGGCTAACACATTTAAAGCCATATTCTACTTAGATTGATTTATGTATATATTATGAGGCAGAAATTAAATTTCCCTATTTTCCTTTTTTCCATTTATATATTCATGTTTTTCAACATATTTACTTAATAGTATATCCTGTTGCGACACATCTGCTGTGACATTCCTGTCTTGTGTCAAGTTTCCATGTCTACATGGGTTTGTCTTGGCCCCCTCCTCTCTCCCATTTCTCTAGATTTTCATTCTTGCACCCATACGGTACTGCCTTAATTACTAAGCCTCAAAAGGAGCCAGGCTTTCTGGTGGAGTAAATCATTACAACCTGCTTCTTCTTCACACAATTATTCCTGCCTTTTTTATTTTCCATTTAAACTTTGGAAACAGGTTAACAGGTTGTCAATTTCCATGAAAAACCCTTTTGGGATATTAAATGGAATTGCATTTTAAATGGAATTGCATTGCATTGGGTTTTAGTGCATTGCCCTGAGAAGAAATGATGTCTTTCCTACACTGAGTCTCCATCTATGATATATCTCTCTAATCATTTTAACATTTCTCTGTAATGGTCTCACCTAACTTTAGATATATTTTAATGACAAAGGATGTATTTTTAAAGTTATATTTTCATGCTTTTTCCTAGTGTATGGGAATATGATTCGTTTTTATATAATGACCTTATTTCTCAAAATTGCAGAATAATAATTTTAATTTTTTTTAACATCTCATGGGGCTCTTATAATTATATTATAATCTGTTGATAATGTTTGTTGGGAAAAACGGCGCTCACTGGGACACAGAGACTGATGATTGCAAGTTTTGGGGAAGCTCTCCCAACAGAGGGGGTCTGAAAAATAGACTTCAGCCCCACCCTGGAAAGGAGGGATTTGAATTTATACAGTACATTCCAAGACAGGTAAATGACAGTCGGTGGTAGAGGGTCAAGGGTTTGAGTAAGGTGCAGGGGCCAATAGGAAGCTCTAGAGGTGAAAATTTTCTCTTGTATGGCTAGAGGGTAATGGGTTAGGGAATTATGTTTCCTTGGAATGCTGGATGAGCAGGTAGTGCTTTGATGTGGAGTGGGGAAGCTCTATCTCACTTTACTCACATCTCCATGTGTTTTCTTTGTTCAATCTTTGGGGAAGTGCTGTGTCTTTAGGCATGTAGGTTATTGGGGGTGGGGGGTGGAGACGGGACTTGTCTTTCCTCAATGCATGTCAGGGGGAATTGAGTCACAGCTTGTTAATTATTGCAAACCTAGTGAGGGGAAACCTCTAACAATGTTTATGCCTGTTTCTTATCTAACTGCACTGGATGAATCTTCTAGAACCATATTAAAAATAAATCAAGATAACTAATATTTTTTGTTTTTTATTTCAATGGGAATTAATCTAATATTATAACAGCAAATAGTATTTATTATAGATTTTTGGTAGGTGTCCCTTATCAGGTTTAGGAAGGGCACTTCTATTTATGATTTATTAACAGTATTTTTTTCATGAATGGTATCTATTTTCATATCATTGATCTTTACATAATCCTTTTACTTCATATAATGAAATGATCATTTTTCTCTCTTATTGTTACATGGGATTTACATGAATAACGTATGAGTGGATTCAAATGACTCACCACTTTTTTCTTGCTTTCAAAACACCAATTTAATTTAGAACATCAATTTGCCAAGAAAATTGCTCATTTTCCCAGACTCCTAGACTGCTAGATTAGCCATTTAAATGAATTCTTTATGATGAGATTTAAGCAGGTATCCGTGGTGGTAGGAGATAGACAGTCTCTTAAAGATATTGCTCTTCCGATAGAAAGGGTACAGATGCAACTCACATGCCTATCTGCAAGCCCCTTCCCTTCCTCCGTCATATGGGCTTAGAAGCAGACATGATGCCTAGAGTTACAGCACTCACCTTGTGGATATAAGGAAAGAGCCAAGAGAGTTGCAATGATATAAGCTTTGGCGATATCATTGAACAACTAAATGAAACCCAGCAACCAGCAGCCCTCCAGGCTTCCTGAATAGAAAAATGATTCTCAATTCATTTGAAGCGCTGAAGTGGGCTTTCTAGTATTTGCAGGTGAAAATAATTCTAAGAAATACACAAATGTAGAGAAACCAAAGAAATTTAATATAAGGATCTGTATGCACAGATAAAGGTAAGACTAAGTAGTCAGTGCATGATGAAGCAAACCAGAGATAAACAATAGCAGGAAGCTGCTACCATTTTTAAGCAAAAGGGAAAAAGAAAAAAGGTGGTGTTAATGAAATTGAGGTGACACAGTGGAATCTATAACCACAGATGCGTTCTGGCAGAAACTGGCGCCTCAGAGAGGGTATCTCCGTTTTCAGAGTTGCTGCCCAAGGCAGAGTGGAGGAGGGGGTGGATAACAATTGACTTGTCCTTTCCTCACAGTCTTGTCTTCCGCCACTGATTTCCATTGGTAGAGATCCTTTTGACAAGGGAGCCTGTAAAATGTAGGTACTTAAAATACAAAGCAGCGCAACAGAACAGATGATGGTCTGACAGCAGATTGGATGAAGGTGGGCTCCTCTCAGGGTAGATAGAACTGTTTCAGTTATTTATGGTTTGTATCTGTTTTCATTAGTCATAAAATCATTCTGATTGATCAGTATTCAAGCTGCACTAGTTGTTAAATTTGCCTTTACTTCTATCCCAATATTGGAGGCACTACAAGTTCAGTGCCCTTTTAACCTGCATCACTAGCTTGAGCTTTTCTGGAGCTCCTATGTAATGAGAATTCTGTTAAAACAACTGTGGGGTCTAGCTGGGGGTTCTAATATTCATGAGAGCTTTGTGGGCATTTGTGTGCAAGTGTTCCACTCCGTGTTTCAGTTTTCTATTACCACTGTAAAAATTACCTCAAACTTAGTGCCTTAATATACAAATATTATCTTACAGTTCCCGAGGCAGAAGCCTAAAATGGGTCAAGAACATAAAATAGTCAAGAACTATTTAAGGAAAGAGCAGCACCTATGTTTGATGAAAACTGAATGTGGTGAATGAGGAAGAGAGCAAATTAAAAAAAATAAATAAATCCCCTGGGATTATGTTTTGAGTAGATGGTTGATAATTGGTTGTTGTTCATAGAGTGGCAAAGACTAAGCTTTGCAGAGAGAGAACTAAGGTCTGATAAATATGGTGCAACAAATATTTACTGATTAGTTATTTGTCATTCCCCAAGAGCTGATATTTTTCACCTAAAGAAAACGAAGCAAAAATGCACATAAACAGTGTGCTTCCTGTGTGTGAAATAATATTTCACCGAGGCTTTGGACAGCTCTTCTCTTTTTGTACTGAATACCAGAGAAATAAAAATGAACTTTCATTATAGCTTTAGACATAATACCGAATTATTATATAGTGTTGTAAACATTTTAGAATATTTTTGTCTGAGGTGTTATGTACTCACATAAACTCAAGATAAAATCATTGATGTATCTTTTTTTTTATTTTGAAGGGAATTCACTGAAGAGCTGTAGCTTCTAAGTAGTTTGATTTGGGTGATATTTAAATGTCCACTGTATTTTACTCATATTTTCCAGTGTTTTATTATAAATATAAACACTTTTATATTCAGAACAAAAGTCAATGTAAATTCTAAAAATCTTAATTTCTTTAGTGGTCTGAATCTTGTCCCTCTGAAATTATCATTCTTACCCTTTGTATTTATGAGCTTGAAATAGTTTTAACTGTGTAATATGTGTCCAACTTTCCTGTATAATACATTTCCTTAAATTCAAGGCACAATGCTTCTCCTCTTGCATGTGCCTCTACATATCTTGACAAAGGCTTTCTATTATAAACTTTCTTTTATTATTTAAAACAGTGGTTTTAAATAATAGTTTCGGAAGAGACATTTCTTGGTTAACACTGTTATTTCTTCTATAATGCTTATGTTGGGTCACATGCATCCTCTCATTTTCACAAATTCTTTTTCACAAAATACTAGAGACTTAAATTTCTTTAAACAACCTGTTAATCTCCACTTATGAAAAATGCCTAATGCTATCCTGGGAGACTGCCATCTGTCAACACCTGATGTCAAATTACTCCCACTGAGAAATAGATGATGCCACTTTGTCCACCAGTAGTGCACATGCCTTCTTCCTCTCACCAACCCCCGAACCAAATAGAGATGACTGGACTTTACCCAGGATAACATCCCATTAGCCATCCACTACCCTCTTTAATTTTCTCTGCTTAATGGAGAAGTGGCCACTTAAAAGCCTCTCAGCACAAGCTTTATAGTTGCAGGCACAGAGCCAAAAATAACTCTTGTTTCCCACCTACTGTGCAAGTAATATTAAAGGTGTACTGTCTCCTGACTTTGTTGATGGCATTTCCTGCTGGAGGTAGGAGCTCCACACTTTCCTTAATCAAGAGCCTACTGTGAGCTCGGCTATAAAGTCTTTGGGTAGCCCCTGCCAGCAATTAACACACAACATGCTGACCATTCTTGGCAAACCTGAAATGAGAGCCTGGTGCCAGAAAAGCAAGATCAGTCTTGAAAAGAGTGTAGCCATCTGTTGGCACTGTGCATTTTCCCCTCAAGGCTTAGAGGTGGCACTTAGAGGGTGCCTGCTAGAATGCATAGCATTGTATTTCAATTTTTAATTGTGAAGAGAAATTTTCTTTATCCTTAGGTTTTATTCCTTCCCAGTTATACAAAACAAAAAGTCTAGGTTGTGTAGGCTTAATGCATTAAAAACCCATAAAAAGAAAGCCTTCTTCTTGCCTCATATTAACAAAAAAAAAAACACATTTATTTGTCTTGTGAGAAACCAATCCATTGGGATTTGTCTGGCAATGACAGTGGAAGTCGA
Organism: Tolypeutes matacus; assembly: GCA_026826555.1. Lineage (NCBI taxonomy): Eukaryota > Metazoa > Chordata > Mammalia > Cingulata > Chlamyphoridae > Tolypeutes > Tolypeutes matacus. The sequence goes on from JAKSZT010054350.1 coordinate 7,958,365, forward strand.
GGTGATACACATCCAGTATAGTATTATTTGATCCCAGGCTTTATCCCAGGCCAGAGTTATCAGATTTAGGAAATAAAAATACAGGATGCCCAAGTAAATCTGAATTTCAGATAAAAAACAAATATTAGGGTGGGTGATACTTATATTACAAATTATTTGCTATTAATCTCAAATTCAAATTTAAATAAGAGTCCTATGTTTTACCTGCAACGCTATACCAGGCTGATACCTAAGGTCTGTTTGATGATCCATTGAACCTCACTCTCCTCCTGTCTTATTATACTTAAAAACTTTTTGGGAAAGCAGATGTGGCTCAAGCAATTGGGCTCCCATCTACCATATAGGAGGTCCAGGGTTCAATTCCCAGGGCCTCCTGGTGAAGGCAAGCTGGCCCACGTGGTGAGCTGGCCCAAGTGGAGAGCTGGCCCACACAGGGTGCTGGCCCAAGCAGAGAAATAAAAAAAAACACAGAGGAGAGACAATAAGGGACGCAGCAGACCAGGCAGCTGAGGTGACGCAAGAGATTGAGTGCCTCTCTCCCACTCTGGAAAGTTCCAGTATTGGTTCCCAGGGCTGCCTAAAGAGAAGATATGCAGACACAGAAGAACACACAGCAAATGGACACAGAGAGCAGACAGTGAGCACAAAACAACGGCGGGGGGGTTGGGGAGGTGGGGGTGGGATAAATAAATAAATAAATCTTTTAAAAAAAATAACTATTTGCGGGAGCCAATGTGGCTCATGCAATGGAGCTACTGCCTGCCACATGGGAGGTCCTGGGTTCGGTTCCCATTGCCTCCTGGAGAAGGCAAGCTGGTGCGATGGGCAGGCACAGTGAGCTGACACAACAAGATGACATAACAACATGACACAACAAAGAGACGCAAAGAGGAAAGACAATGAGAGACACAACAAACCAGGGCGTTGAGGTGGCTCAAGTGATTGAGCATCTCTTTCCCACATGGAAAGCCCCAGATTAGGTTCCCAGAGTATCCTAAAGAGAAGACAAGCAGACACAAAGAGCACACAGCAAATGGACACAGAGAGCAGACAGAGACTGCAAACAATGTGGGGGATGGGGATAAATAAATAAAATAAATCTAAAAAAAAACTGGGAAAACTCCTCAAAATTATACAACCACACACATAGAAATTAATGCATATACTAGAATATCTATGTATTTCTATATCTATCTAGGCATTCGTTTTTACATCTATAGCTTGGTGATTTTTTACATATGCATACACCCATAGGACCACCAGGTGGATCAAACAGATTATCTCCATTATTCCGTGAAGTTTCTTAGTTCCCCTTCCCACTTTGCACTCATACTCGCTGTAGGCTCCCACCCCTGCCACCAACCTAACCACTATCCTATTCCCAAAGATTGGTTTTTGCCTTTCTTCTTTCAAACTTCATATAGATGGTATCTGATACTACATACTCTTTTGTATCCGGTTTCTTTCATGCAGCAAAGTATTTGTGAAATTTTGCCACCTTATTATGTACAAAAATATTTTGTTCTTTATTTATCTATTTAATTTTTTGAATATGCCACAATTTATTTGTTCATTAACCTGTTGATGAACATTTGTATTATTTCCAGTTTTGTGCTGTTATGAATACAGTTGCCATGAATATTTGGACACATGCCTTTTTGGACATGTGCATATTTACATTAAACACATTTAATGAATAAAGTATCAAACTTTTTTGAGAAAATCTTTAGAGTTGAGTATCTTACAGTTTTATTTTAGAGAAAGTTGTAGATTAATTATTCTTTATTGGAATGAAAATGAATAATCTTTAGAAGCAGAGAGGATGGGGGGATCAGTTAGCTCTTTCTGTAGCATTTCCCCTAAAATCCAGATTTTTATTTCAGAGGGTGAATTTTAAAATAAACTCAAATATTGCATTTTTATAATTATAAAATTTTGACAGTAGAGCTTATAGTACTTAGCGTCATAAATTAAGGATTCCTACTACCATGCCTTAACATATCCAACATTTGAGATTATTGCTCTTTTATATTGAGTAATTTGAGAAAGAAAAATCTAGGTCACAGACCAAGGATAGTCAGGGCCCTTGACCTCATATCTTGCTCCAGCAGCACTTTCCGGGTGTCCAGGCTGTGCTTGCTACCCTCACTCTGCCAATTGCCACTATTGCCACTGACCCTGCCACTGTCCATAATACTTCCAGAACCTCCCCCTTAGAGATCTAGTCCTCTGTGGTAGATTATTCCCTCCTTTCTCAATCCAACCTTCAAAAGTAGTTTCCTTACATGTTAACAATAAGACAATTTACTCCTAATTAGAAAATAATTTTTCTTTCACTTCACTTTGAGACAAGTGAATTTTTGTCTTTCACATTTTTTCCTTATACTTTAGTATTTCCTATATATTTTGTTCAAGTGACATTTTTCAAACGGAAAGATATTTTTTCTTTATTTCTCAAATAGATAATTGTCATAAGAGCCATTATCATAACTCTTCTGCCAGATACTGATCCCGCTGTAGTTTTTAAATTTGTCTTTTTCTTGTATCCCACTGTATTTTAAATCATGTAATTCTCATAACAACTTAGAAGTGGATTATTATTACTATTACTATTATTATTATTATTCACATTTTTTTCTGATGAGAAAACCAAGTCAAGAGCAGCTAAGTTAACTTGCCCAAGGTCACTCAATTCGTGAGGAGTAGACTCAGATTTACAAACACAGACTGTTTAGCCCCAGATTTTCTTTTCTTAAGGTATATTATGTTCGTTCAGGGAATTATTGTTATTATTATTGTTATTATTAATAGGAGAAGAAGAGAAGAAGACAGCAGAGCTGTCAAAGGAAGGGATAAGGTGAAGAGAGGAAGACAAGAAAGAAAAAGGAAAAGAAGAGAAGAAAAAAAGGAAGAAGAAAGAGAAGGAGGAGGAGAGTGAGACAGACACATTTACCATAAAGACGCACTCTGTTGGTACAACCCACACGTTAGAACTGAAGATACATTTTCTTCAGTACTGCAGGTGTAGTGAGAGTGAATCAATTTCTCTTCAGTCCTATCTCTCATTCCTAAGATGTAAGCTAAATTGACAATTATAATAATATATGTGGAATAATGAATATCTATTCCTTCTGAATTTGCTGAAATGACCAACTCTTTCTCTCTAATCAGTCTAATATTAATTGCACTGACAGATATTTTCTCGTCCTTGACTCTTAATGTACGTTTTAATGTATCTTTTTAAAGATAAGAGATTTTCCAAGAAAGCCTATGATTCATGCAGTTTCCTAGAGGGCGCAATGAAACCCCAGAACAATGCACTAAAGAGCATGAATAAACCCTGTCTGCAGTGCTCTCTAAAGTTGGGAAATCATTCAGAGAACTGAAAGCTGAAAATTCACACACACATAAACGGGCACCAATGAACTCCAGTGAAGAGTAAGAAAATGTTTTTATACTCATTTTAGTATTTATTTGAAAGTTTCTATGGGGAAAAATAAAACAACTTTAATTTCCTTCCTGTGATTTATTTACATTTCTTACCTCTTACAGTGGCCTCGTTTATGATTCATTCCAGCATCATAAGGTTTCATCGGTCTGAGTCCCAGATAATGTAGCTGTATGTCTCCAGCATAGATTTACACACCTGCCCCATCATCTGCACCAATGAACTCAGGCAGAATCACAAATCCAAGTTTCTTGAGGCTACAAGGTCAGCAGGGTCCATATTTCTGCTTTATTTTTTCCATTATTCAGGGAATGATACGAAATAATCTAAGAACACAAAAAATACATTTTTAGTTTTTCCACAATGAAAATATTAACATTTGCATTACACAAATATGATTCATGACATGATGGTATGAAATAACACCTAGTAAACATCCACAATTTCATTCTTGCTTAAATTGTTTTGGTTTTATTCAGACATTGGTTGGGCAACAGTGGTCTAAGGAAGGTGATCCCTTTAGACATAGACAAGTCTCCTGGTGACTTCTGGAAAAGATTTCCTTTCTTGCTTAAAGACAAAAAAAAAAAAAAAAAAAAAAAAGCCCAAAGAGAAATACACCTTTCTTATTACAGGATATGATACTTAGTTATGCACCAGACATTTTGCAACCATGAAGGTCAGCCAAGAATAATATGCCTATATTTTCAGTCAGCATAAGATGATGCAAACAAAGGAATAAAAAATAGAGGAAATAGTTTCCTTTCTTCACAGCAATCAAGTGTTTATAAACACCTTACAAAAATCAAGTATTTATAAAGGGCGAGTATTGAGGGAGCAGAAACTGGTTTAAATATAAAAAGCAGAGTATGATGTACCCAGCATACATATTTTGTTTTCTTGATACAATTCTCCAATAAAGAGATACAAGGGCTCCTTGCAAATATGGTAATTTCTAAAAGTTGGGGCAGGGAAAATATAAACTGAGCTTTTGACATAGTGCCAGAAAGCAAAAAAGTTCTCAAAATTCAAATGGATGGAATCATGTCAAAGGCTCACAGAAGCCAACCTGCAAGGGCTTCCAACAACCAAAGCTGGAATAATTTGAGGGACTAAATAGCCTGGCTTATGATTGCAATATACCTGAATCCACATTGATATAAATAGACAGAAAGATAAATAAATAAATAAATAAATAAATAAATAAATAAATAAACAAGCAAACAAACAAACGGTGGTAGCTGACTTCCAAGTAACGTAAGTAGATACTTCCTCCTTCTGGAGGTGAATTTAAATTAGTCCCTTTGGTTGTGGGCCAGATTTACTGACATACTTCTAAAGAACAGATTTGGAAAAGGAAAATAACTTTATAATCAAGAAAACTGGTAAACATTGCCTTAATTAATTGATTAAAGATAGCATCACCAGTGATGTCATGTTGATACCATGTGCCCCCGAAGTGATGTGGTGAAGAGGTCACTTTACCTCTGCGACTTTCTTGCAGGAACCCATAACTCCAGTCTAGTCATGCATAAGTTTCAGACGATCTCAAATTGATGGACATTCTATAAAATACCCCTTAAGACTGGCAAACTAGGACTGACTGAAAAACTTGAAGAGATAAAAGAGAATGACAATACATATAATGTTGCCTCCTGGAGTAGATCCTGGAACATAAAAGGCTTTAGTGGGACAACTAGAGAAACCCAAATAAAGTCTGGAGTTCAGTCAATAGTAGTGTACTGATGATGTTGTCTCAGTTTTGACAAATATACCATGGTAATATAAGATAATGATAGTAACAAGAAATTGAAACTGGGTGAGAGGTATAGTGGAACCAGCTCTTTTGTCTTTGTAACATTTGTGTAAATCTAAAATAATTCCAAAAATTTTTACTAATAAATAGCAAAGCAGATCATGGTCGGCAACGATAGGAGAGAAAACTACAGAAGGAAATTCTGAAAGCTTTTGGTCTAGAGTGTTCCTGGAGTATGATATTCTGACACTGCTGAAAAAGAGTTCTTCTAGGAGACAGAAACTACTAGGGCGTGGCTACTGATCTCCCCTGGAAGATTACCTGAAGAATCCGAGCCTTCAAAAGTGAGGATTGTGCCCACGAAACCAGACCATCTGTGACTTTATCTGTACATCCAATATTATCTTTATTGTTTTTGAAAGATTCGGAATAGAAAGATATTAAATAAGGTTAGTTTTAACTTTAATAATGATTTACTCAAGCAAAATGGCTGCAATGGCATCATCAAAAAATGATGTTTGTAAAACTGAGAGGACCTCTTTTCTTTAATTTACTCTTATACCATTTCTACCATTTATTCATTCTAGGCAGGAAGGCACATAGTAATAACTGTTTCTGTTACTTAAGTTGGTTGCTATGGTTACTCTGCAGCTGTGATGTGACAAAGAAAATTAAGACTTTATGAAGAGGCAGAAATAGCTTAGCTTTGCAAAAATGTCATTAAGAATTTCAGGGGAAAGAGAAGAATATATTTATCTTAGAAATTTAAAAATATATATAAAGGGGCAAAACTATGTGCCCATGAGAAATAGAATTTCATTACTAAAATGGGAATGCTTCACAATAATTATGGTAATCATCCTTTTGCATTCAATGGGTGAGTTTATTTGCATAAGAAGACACAATATATATACAGAAAAGATAGGATGGAAACAGATGTATTAAAGATGAAAAACATAAAAGTTTGCACAAATATTGCACCTGAGATTGTTGAGCATATCATATCCATCAATATACTTGCCATTGTACAGGCAATCCACTCCAGGACCCCCAAAAATGTGATGTTTTGAGCCAGTGTTCTTGCTTGGATGAACTGCCTTAGGAAAAGTAGGTAATCAACAACATCTGAAAAGTTTGAGTTTTAATAAAACCTTTTATTTTGCTCTCCTCAAACTTCAGTGAAAAGCTTTTCAGCGTGTTATATACTGGTATATTAATGGCAATAAGCTATTGAACACTAGATGCCAAGTGTCAAGACCTTAATATGCAAAATATACTTTTCCTGCTTAAATTGGAACTTGACTCTGTCTTTAGTTCCTTGAGATAGCTGATGTCATGACTGTGAAGAAACGTAATGCAAATAAAGCTATTTATTTAATTATTAACAAGGGAAAAGCTCTTCTAAAACAGCTTGATCAGAGACCAGTCTGTCGTCCCTATCGTAGGGCAAGCAGATTCAGGGACTGGCTTAATACTGATCTCTATGCTTCAATTTCCCTAATAAAGGGTAGTGTGATTTAGTGGAAGACTTTGTGTTTGTTCAGACCTTTTAAAGTACTGAGGAGCTAATATGTAACAACTGAATAAATAACTCTGTGCTCTGTTTTAGCAGTACAGATGACCTCTATTGGAGAAAAAGATTAACCACATTCAGAATTGAAGGTGGAAAAGGGCCATTTCCATTCTGAAAATTAAAACTACAAAGCTGATTTCTGCTTGGATTATTTATTAATTTACATGTGACTCTTGAATATATAAAACATCATGTTTGACTAATTTCTAATCTTGATCTTGGAGGAAAACAGTACATTCTGTGAAAAAATAATAATAATAAATAATGAATAGGACATGAAAGGAAGCCCTCTATTTGAAAGTTCTTGCTTTCAAAAATATTTTTATTGATGCAAATATATTTTCTGATTCCACTGCTATAAACCAAGTTTGTAATACCTTCTAGAATTTTCTTCATGTTTTCATATGTTACCATTTATTTTCAGTGTTTAGAGGGTCATTATACCTAGACTGAAAATTTAGCTATCAGAACTAGGTTTTATGCTAGTTTCTCCAGTTCTGAGCAAAGTATTTGGCATTTAGAAAACATTCAAGTTTGTAACATAAAATGCAGAAGCTAGGATGAGCTTATACAAATTGTTCCAGAGGTTGTGTGAGCTGGTTGTTAATTTGGGGACCTAAAGTATAGTGTTTTTTTTTTTGTCTTGGTTTAGAAATCTTCTGAGGTAGTGTTGATATACCTGATAATATGTGCTGGCCTTTAGAAATGTTTTCACCCCTTTGTCAAATGTTATTTGAAGACCTGCACTCATATCCTGGAAAGTTTGGCCTCTGACTTCTTCTTTCCGTGAATAGACATCATAATGGCAACTTCCTCTTTCAAATTTAAGTTCTCTCTTTCAGAATTTTAATCCAGTTAGTCCTTCCCCTGCAGTGTGTAATCAATACTCAGCACTTATTCTCTCTTTCTGGAAGAGTCTTCATTATAAAACTTAGCAGCTTTGTGACCTCCCCTTACAAACTCTACTAGGACAGAAGATCAGAAGAACCTCTTGTTTACTGCCCAATTAATTAGCATTTCCTCGTGGGTTTTGGTCCATTTCAATTGATGATTAATATTAAGCCACTTACTTTTAAGTAATAAAAACTGTGCCAAAGGTAGAAATGAAGTAAAGAATCCTAAATTTTAATTTTTGGAGGAGGAATTGAATTAGGGCAAATATACAATTAACAGGACAATTATCATTAAAATATTTGGAAAAGTATTAAAAATAGAATTTATTATAAAACATATACCAAGATAATTTTATACATATTTTATTCCTATATACAAGACATTTCATTTCCAATTAATCAGGTTTTTTTGGGGGGAGAGCATTTCAACACTATACTATTGTTGGTGTAAACCTCTTTTGCAATGGGTGGTAAGTGAAGTTTCTCATATAAAGTCTACTCGATTAATTTCAAATGCATGATGTGATTGATTGATGATTTGGCTCCCTGAGAGTTTCACCTATAAAGTCTGTTTTCCTCTGATTCCATGAATGGATGCCTTCATCAGTGATGTCAGGATGCAGCAGCACAAAAGATCATCCTTTGCAAGTACACATCTGGGAGATGAGCTCTTCCTAGCTATGTTTCTGCTGCAGTTAAAATGCCCTCCACATGGGCACATACCTTCTCCAGTTTGATCACTTAGGAGAAAAAAAATGAATCAAGAGTATTGACTGTATATTAATGGCCCATGGGAAATCTTAGAACTCTCTTTCATGTCTTCTAGAAAAAAAATTTATTAACCTCTTATTGCTTAAATAGGCAGTTGAGCTGTTTAATTAATAACTTACGTTTTCTGTTGGCAAACTGATTTAACAGGTGCTTATGAAAAGAATCATGCATATAGTTCATTACTTCCTGGAGTTGAGATTTCTATAGAGAAAACTTTATCTAGGTGAGTAGCTTTATGTAAAAATTTTTATGTAAGAACAAAATAATAAAGCGGAAATATCATTGAAAATATATGGAATTTTGTTTTAGAACAGCCTTTTTCATTAATTCTCCCTTACCATAGTTAAAAAAAACCTGTGCACAATTTTAAGGAAAAAAAAAATGCATTAGAGAGGGGAGAGAGGGATAACTATTCATAAACCTAGTCTCTTTAAACTATTATTTTTTAAAAATCCCTTTGAATATAAAAGTCTACTGAATAATCTATTCAGAGTGTTTAATAGGAACATATTTTTAAATTTATAACAGGAAATAAAATTATTTGAGGAAATCAAAGAATTCAGGCACTGGCCCTTCACACCAACAAAAGAAGCATCGTCAGCAGCCTAATATTTAAAAATTGAAATCTGCACAGAAACCAGGACATGTGCTCACCAAATAACCAATAAAAGGTAGTTGTAACCAAGGAGGAAATAAATCGCAGAGGGAAACATGTAACAAAAGCAATTTAAAAAACTTTTCTTTTTCTAACCAAGAAATGTTATGCCTCAGAAAAAATGTGGCTCCTGATTTCCTTAATTTGTAGAGAATGCAGTAGAATAGATTGTGCTAGAAACCAACTTTTGATTTCTTCTTCTGACATCAGCCTGAAATATCATTTTCTTTTTCCATTTATGTGGGTTGTTGACCTCTAAAGCTTGAGTCAGACATAGCTGCTAACAAGACATGTCTTTGCTTCTGAAGCTCTCAAGAACTCTCTCCTCTTCTAATTGCCCAGTGAAAGGAAAGCATTAGGCTCTTTGGGCAACATCTAATCACCCATAAATGCTGGAAGTAGGAGAGCTCTTACAGAAAGGAGAGCAATCAAATATGGTAAGCAGATGGCTGCTTCACATTGTAAGGGCTACTGTCAAAGACACCATTCATTTAGGATGTGCCAAAAAGCTACTGATGGCTTTATTAACACAATGTTTTTCCTTATTAGTTCAAAAGCTTTTGAAATTTTGGAGAACTTACCCAGGCACACTTGTCCTGTTAGCATTGAGTCTTCTCAATAACTGACCCTTAATACTTACTGCATCTCAAAGTCCTTTTGCATTCTCAGTAATGCAATGTATGCCTTTGAATTTTAGTTGAGTATAAAGATAGGTATGACTTGCAATATGGGGAAGGAAAGTCCACTCTGTGACATTGTTGTTTTGAAAGTAACTTACACTTTTAAAATCTGATTACTCCTATGAAATAATTTTTTTTTAAAAGCCACAAAGGCAAGCAGCAGTGGAGAGTTTTTATTTCTCTTGTGTTATCTTTCTTCAAGTATGCCTTTACAACTACAGTATTTAGTTAATTGTAAGGCTTTAAATTTTTCTATGACCTTCCATAGCAATTTAAATGTAGTAGTTGAAGGTGATCTGGTAGTAGCCTGGGACCTGCAGCAAAACTCATTATTTGTTGACTGAGGGGTAGAGGAAGTAGAACCTTAGAGAAAGCTAAAAATAAGCCAGTAATTCTATGGGTTATTGCCAAAGACTGAAGGCCAGAACTTGTATAAAGTGAGCCTTGGGAAAATCGTTCTGTGGATCTATGCTTTATCTTTATAAAGAGCTATTTGATATTTCTTATAAAAGTATTTGGTTTTATTAGATTCACAGGACCATTGTTTAGCTTTTATTCTAATTTATAAGAAAAATCATCTAGCTCTGTGACTGCCTTTACATTGGACACTTAAAAAGAGAGACCTAACAAACTGAATGTATTTTTTGTTGATAGAGCTTACAAAGTTCTATCTTCATACCAATTTCAGGAATCAAATTGTTAAAAAGTAATATGGGTGATATATCAGTAGGCATTATTTTGTATTTCTATTTTCTCCATGGAGAAGAAACTCAATAATTTAGAGCATAAAAAGAAAGTGTTTCATATCTATTCAATCTTACTATTATGAATCATAGAATCCTAACATAAATCTTAAAGATCATAAAAATATTCTCTTCAGACAGACATTTGCATAGCACTTTTCTTTTAACCTCCCCTTCCCAGTCCTCCACCAGGTCCTGGGTTTGCTAATTGCTCACCGCAACCTAGGTCTTAATCACCTGATCCTTCAACCATCCTTCTCACACTTTCTTTATTCATCTTGTCAGTAAGTGACATTCTTGGTAATGAAAACAACAAATCTATTGATAGCATCCCTCAATGGAGTGGAAGGCATCCTACATTAGTTCTGTCATGGAAACCAGTCTATTCTATTACAATTGACCTTCTCTTGCTGATTACCACACAAATCATAGTCCTTTACCCCCTTCCCCATCTATTAGAGTATTTCTCCTGCAGCCTTTCAATTGCCTGACTACAGTTGGTAATTGGATTCATGTTCGAAGCACAGCACTGTAAGGAAAAGCCTGGAATAATTCAAATAGAACGCCCTGGCCTAAGGCTGAGACCATATGTTACACTAAGATTTGTGTCAGTGAATCTTATTACTTTAGCAACAAGGAAACCCACTCTAATGGCATAGAATTCTGTTTTATTTTAGGAGTTAATTTATTTAGAGCTGTCAGTATAACCTAATATCCACAAAATTCTAATATTAAAAGGATGGAGAAATTACTTGACTTGATTTTAAAAAATTAAAAGAAAAAAAAAAACACTTGATAAATTGTCCTCTCTTCTCCTGAATCTCATACTTTGCCACAAGTAGTTTTGAATTCTGTAATATATAGAGACTACCAAAAAGCCACTTGTTTGGCAGCTGACTCTTTCTTCAGCACTCACTACTCAATATATGCCTACAAGCATTCTACTTTTGCATTACTTATCTCAGATTGACTAGTTCTTTCTTTCTATGGTATTTAAAGGGCTAAATATGTCCTTAATAAATTTACAGTTAGTGACATAATAGTACATATACATTAAAAACATATGGATGTGATTAAGTAATTCTTTTACCTTGTGTGTGTCATTATAGGTTTGTAGAATCCTGCCAACCTTCCTGGGTTGCCCCTCTACTTTATGTTCTTTAATATGGATCGTAGATGAATTCTGAAATGCTAGAGAGTGCTTTATCTCCAGAGAGAGGAAAAACTACTTTATGTAGAAAAATAAGTTTCTTCAAGTCACTAAATTATCATTTCAGTTAACTGGGCTATGACTCCATGTATTACATAAATCCTGGTGGTATACTTGGATTCACATATATTACTCCAACAATTATTGATCTAGTAGAGAGTCATCGAATCACCTACTTCATAACATATGGGGTGAAAGAGCAAGGAAATATCTTATTTGTCCCATTTTGCAAACAACCAAGTTGAAAAATTCAACAGGGCTTGAAACAATTCATCAAAAAAGATTAAAATATGAGAATCCTATCTCCCAAGACATAATTAAAAAATACTGTAGTCTTATGATTATCAATTACTTGCAGATGGAGAGAAGAAAATGGGCCATTTCTATTTATATCTGACTTTGCAATTCTTTTTGTATTTTATTTGAATATGGATATAACTGATGCTAAGGAAGTCAAAACACTTCAAACAAATAGCAATGCAAGTATGTACAACTTCACAAAGTTTCTTATACATATGTCTAGGTGATAGAAATATGTATAATTTTATAAATGTGCTTAAAAATTCGGCTACTCCTTGTTATCCATTTCATACTGGGAACTAGAGAACATCAGTTTTCAAAGTAGCAAAGACTTCACACTATTTTTCAGTTTAATTTTTTTTTCCAGCTTTTGGAAAATCTTTTCTTTCAGAAGCTTTTAAGTGTTAGAGTTTAAAGGGTTTGTTTCTAGGTTTGGCATGCAGAGACTAAAACAAGTAGAAATTAATGAAAGTAATACTAATGAAAGACTAAGTTAAACAGACTTGATTATCTAAAAAAGGATTTTTTGGAGTATGAATTGTAGTTAATTAATTATAATGCAGATCGTGCCCTCAGAAAACGGAGAGGCTATTGTGTATGCTTCTAAGATGACTATCAAAGAGAGAAGGTCAGATAAGCTTATGCACTTTGAAACTAATAGATCTTTTTTCTGGTTAAACTTTTTTATGAGGCCAAAATATTGAGGCAAATGATTTGTAGCAATGAAACTTTGTCACCCTTAAGCGTTTTTTTTTTTGTTTGTTTGTTTGTTTTTTTAATATGGGTACTTTCACTTTCAAAATAACTGACATAAAATCAAACTGCAAAGATTTCTGTAAGGGTCTCAATAAGAACTATATGACTTTCAGTGTCATGCTTAACATTATAATACAATAATCACAAAATGATTACTTTTCAAGTTCATTCCATATCCAACATCTCCACTTCTCATCATGTTGTTGGGTGTTTTGAATTTGCATTGAATATAAATAGCTGAATTCCTTGTAAATATATTCAGTATAATGGCACCCCAAATGTATTTTTAATGAACACATTTATCGTTTATTTTGTGCTCTTAGGTATTTCAAATGACTAAATTCCTGTGTTTAATTTTCCCATATCTGCTTTAGACTTGAACTTTTGTAGAAACTAATGGGAAAGTAAGGTAATTTTCTTTTCTCCCTTGTAAAATTAATTGGAACTCATCAACAAAATGCAAAGCATTATGAACCTTTCACGTGTGCTGTTCATTACTTAATAAAGGTATAATGAATTCTTGAATGTCCAAAAATACATCTATTGCCTGTGGCTGAAATATTAACAACTTAAAACAAGTTATGGGGAAAAAACCCCACAATTGATATTTAAGTATTCCTCAATATCCTAGAGTTTGAGGAACATTTAAAGCTTTTAGTTTCCAATGTCCAATAATTTTTAAATATTCTATACAATACTGCAGACATATCAGGAAATTGGAATCAATATCTCTAATTCTTTTCTTAATGAATGGAATAAACTGCCTTTTCTGAGACTCTTCTATTTGTCAAAGACTGGATTATTGTTCTCATCTCCCCCTTAATCTGAAATTCTTTTTTTTAGAAACAAAAAAAATTGGAGCATTTTAAAGGGATGAGACAACACTTTTCAATAATTTACAAATAATGGAAAGGAAAAGGTATGACATCATTTTACTAAAGAAGCCACATGGTCTAACTAAAATGGATTCTGTCTTGAGAATTTGGAGTTTTCCTTTCCTGCTACCGATCACCTGTGCTATCATTGGACATGCTCCTTGGTATCTCTGTTCTTCCATGCCCTGCCTGGAAAATGGTCAAAATAAGGAGAGGTATTATCTCACAAGAGCATTGTAAAAGTAATTAATACAAGATATGTGAATTACCAGGATTTCTGCTGTCTTTTAAATCTTTCTTCTCATGTATAGTCATGCCTACATGGGGAGCAGAAGAACAATAACAGACTTAAAAAAAAAAAAAAAAACTGTAAGAGTTATTAGTATCTATTCAGAATCAAAGTGCCAGTAGAAAACTAAAATGTTGCATTCACAGTTACACAAATTGATGGTTCCGATTTCTTTTGGAGCCAAGCCTAATTATATCATGCTTTGAAGTTTTAATGAAGTGGGCATCTACTGGGGGAAATAACTTGAGTGTACAACAGATGAAAGTTATTTCTTTTAGAGGAAGTCAAGATTACAAAGGTAAGGTATGCTTTGCTTTGCACAAAAAAGAAGTACATGACGAAAACTAAAGAGGAAAGCATAAAGGTAATCACTAAGTTGCCTTAAAATGCTGATTTGATTTGAATTCTTCATTATAATTGACCAAATGTAGAAAAAACTGGTCATTATAGCTCAAAATTCTAAGCATATATTGACTGCTAATTTGAGGCACCTTACTTAAATTGGAAGGAAAATACTCTAGAAGTAATAAACCATGTCTGGAGAGCTAGCCCAGAAAGTGAAAACTTATTTAAAAAAATGGTAGGTGTCACATTCATATTATGCTATTTGGCCATATATTAACAACTTAAACAAATCTACCTTGAATAAAGTAAGCATATGTATTTATTTTTTCTTTATATTAATTTATATCATATATGTTTACCCTGCAGCAGCAAAACCATGTCTAAAACAAACTACTTAAAGCCAACATTAGGACAATAATCTTTTACAATTATTCAGGAAGTATGTACTGATGATGTTAGTATTACAGAACTTTAAAAAAATGCCTTCATTCTCTGGATATTGAAACAGCTTTTGAGCTTCCAATAAAGCAGTATTTTCTGGTGCATTAACATTTGAATTAAAAAAAACAGCTTTCCCTTCCAGGATTCCTCATGTTTTGGGGTGAATTTTCTAAGTAGTCAGAACGAAACAAAATATTTATATTAAAAAAATTCTTAAAAATTGCATCTTTTAAATTAAGAATCAATAATCATTTTAGAAACAAGTTTGAAAATGTACATGATATTTCAAGTGAGACTGATCCCAGTTAGAATTCACCAAAAGAATTCCAGGGATCTGAGACATTAATTCTGGTTCTTAATTGGTGTTATTTTCAGATTTTAATGCAAATATTCAAATGAGCAATGTAATACCTTTAAAATAAACTCACAAGATCATAGTGTTTTACAAATCTTCTGTGTAGTATCTGGTTTAGCCCAATGTCAACTTCAGAGAAATATATATTTATATTTATGCTTATGTTTCTATATAAAATACCTGCAAACTCACTCTCACACACATATATGCACATGCATTCCCAAGAAGATTCCATAGCCTCTTTTAATAGGTTATTCCACTTTGTATTTTCCTCCAATAAGTAATTAAATAAATAAATATGACAAAGCGGTGAAGAATTTTATTAAATTATCAGCCAGTTCAGTTGTACATCCCCACATGTTTTTAAATCATCTGTTAGATCAAAAATGAAGGAAAGGGAAAGAGAGCACTTTGAAGAGTCGTGATAGGAGTCTTACCTGCGTAATTGGTAGGTTGTCTAAAGGCAATGTTTCTTTCTACCATTTGTAGTGAGAAAGATGTTTATTACAACACCTTTTAGGACGGTGTCTATACATTATTGGCAAAGATGATAAAAATAAAAATATTTTTTATTTCTACAGAAATAAAAATTTCTACTGATTAATCTAATTTAGACACATGTAACCACTTTGTAGCCTAAAAAGAGGACATGGGAATTTATATTAAAGGTGAAACTAACAATATTTTAAACACAAGCAGTTCTTAATCTTTAACTGTGCAATTATTAAGGAGATATATGTTATGTGGTGGAGTTATGTACCCTAGAAAAACATGCTTTTAATCTTAATCCACTCCTGTGGGTGTGAACCCACTGTGAACAGGACCTTTTGAAGATGTTAAAGTGTGACCAATTGAGTCAGTTTGAGTTTTAATACAGATTACTGGAGTCCTTCATAAGCAAAATGAAATTCAGAGAGAGAAAAAAACATGTGGCAATGAAGCTGGAATTCAATGAAGTCCATAAGAGAAAGGAGAAACACTACCATGTGCACTGCCATGTGATAGAAAAGCCAGTGACTCTTGGATTGCTGGCAGCCAGCCTCAGAATGCCACCGTCTTTGGGAAGAAAGAATTGCCTTGCTGATGCCTTGATTTTGGACTTCTATTCTCAAAACGATGAGCCAATAAATTCCCATTGTTTAAGCCAACCCATTATTTGGTATTTGGTTTAGCAGCTGGCAAACTAAAGCAAGCAAATATACAAGATCAAGTATAGTGTTGAAAATTTTAAATGGGTTGTGAATGTATGTTGAAAATAAATGGAGCTAAGAGAGTAGAAAAATAGAGTTCAAGAGAGAAACTAGAGTACTCATAAGCATTTTAAAAACATTTTTTGAAAGTATTGATAAGCACACATTTGGCAGAGTCAGCTGGCTCATCACAGTGGTTTCCTCATCTTCTTAAGCATAAAGCTAGTTTACATTTCCCAGGCTTCCTTGAAGTAGCTGTGGCCAAAGAAATGCTAGCTGAAGTGATGCTATTTTCCCATGCAATTGAGAAGATTCTCAAGATACGTGTATCCATGCTGATGTGACAGAAGCACAAGATGAGAGATTCCATCCTAGGACTAGCTCTCAAGGAGGAATAATTTCCTTGAGCTCTTACCTGAGCACCAACCAGTCTTGAGCTGTTACTTGAGCAGAAATAATTCTCATTGTCATAAGTCACCTGAGCTTTGGGGCTTTGTCTCTTATAGCACATAGTGCTACCTCATTGGCCTCAAAATCCAATATATATCACGATTATCTGGAGGGCTAGTTAAAGCACTTTGAAGAACCCCAGAGTTTCTGGTGTAGACTGTCTGGAGTAATGCCCAGACATCTGCATTTCTAACCAATTCCCAGGTGAGTTTAATGCTAAAGGTTCAGAGACCACACTTTGAGAATCAATCCTTAACTAATATGATTAAGGTAAAGATACATTTTTATTATTTATTGGCTCTTGGGATTTTGAGGTGTAAAAGGATTTTTTCTCTTTATATATCTGTATTCCTAATTGTTTGGGTAGCATTCATGTAAGAAATTTAACCAGTCCAATATGGGCAAAACACTTCAAAAATCTAAAACCAATATTAATTTCTCTATTTTTGTTCTTCTTTCCATAAATAATGATTCCCGTATTAAACCCAAATTTGCATATTAGGAAAGAATTATAAAAATAAAATGCAGTATGAATTCCTATTTAGGTAGAATTTTACAGTATTACTGTATGTTTCCTCAGTAATCTACACCCCGGTCACGGGTTGGTTCTTGTAACTCACTTTAAGCTTGAGTGGACCTTGCTCAACAGCCTCTTGCTTATTTCCCTTGGATTTCTATTCTAACTCCAAGTTCCTTTAAATCTCTCTGTGCTCCTCTGGGCATTTGTAAATGACAGGGACCAGGCTGCTGCCTTTCAGAAACTTCAAATTCCTCAGAAGCTAAAATCTCCAAGCGCTGCTTTAAGTTCTTGTTTCTTGCTTTTTCAGAAGGTCCTCTGCCATTCCATGAATATTTGAACACAGTGCAATTGTTTAAAGATTCACGACATTTGATTTGTCAGTTTCTTTAGAAAGTTTCAAAAAGAGTTACCTTTCTAACTAAACTATAGAAACAGAGCAAGAAAATATTTTTTCCCTTAAAGATGCTCTTCTATGGATGATGGGACCAAATTCTAAAAATATGTACAAATCCTTAATTAAACAATATCTATATCTTCCTATCTGTATCTATCTATCTACACACAGAAATAGAGATAGATATAAAGATTTAAACTGGAGCTCCACATTTCTTTCAAGAAAATGATCCTAAAATAGCTTTACCCTGTTCATTTGTTTATATCAGCTATCTTCTCTGTAAAATGGGGACAACAACAATTCTGAATCATGGGGTTTTAAATAATTAAATGAGACAAGATATATAAAATAATTCCTGACACATGGAATTCAAGAATGTTAGAAACTTACTACTGCTATTTCTACTATGACTATTATTATTATTTCTTTGGATTGAATTTTAAGGAAGGGTGACCTCGATAAATGAATAACAATATCCCTTGTCTCTCTCTTTTCTAGAAATCAAGTCAATCTTTTGGGATTTTTATTAGTATGGCTTGTATATTAAATGACATTAATGATCTTTGATCAAAAGAAAAAACAACATTGTAAACAGTTTGAGAAAAAAAGCCAAATTGTTGTAAACATGTTGACCATAAACAGAATATGTGGGTTTTTTGTGTATAAAAAATAAAAAGTTTTTGTAATAAATGATAGCCAGGCACTAGTGTGAAGAAATCATATGGACTGTCTTGATGCCAGCCAGAAGGTGTCTTCTTATCAAAAATAAAAAACAAAAACAAAAAACAAACAAACAAACAAAAACAGTGCAGATGCGACTTTAGTGAGCCTTAGATTGGGACAGATTGACACCTGGCCTCTGACTCCTGGCTTCAATGCCTGTCCAGTCCTGTAAAATTAGCTACCCTTCTTACTGATGGACTGTGATCAGACCAGCGCCTCCTGCTGGCGACTTTGGAAACTTCAGTGAACGCCAGGTCAGACCTGGCTCTGGAGACCCCTAGTTTAAGGTACTGCCTACTTTTCTTAGCCTTAACTCAGATGGACTTTCCAGACTCTGGTGTCCTTCACCTTTAAATACATTGTATGTGGTGGGAGGTGTGGGAGGTGGGCAACATGGGAATCCGAGTGGGTTCCGTATAATATTTTAGGTAATCTAAGCACCTCTTAAAATATATGTATATATATATATAAAAAATAACATTTTTGTAAGCAAATACACATATATGCATATATATTTATATATCATTTTACAAATGTTTGTATGTATTGTGAGAATTTTGATTTCTACCCATAATAAAAAAATAAAATAAAATAAAATAAAATAAAATACTGTAAAATACAAAAAAATAAAATAAAATAAAAAAAAAAATAAATAAATACATTGTATGCCTTTGTCTGGCTGTTGTGCATAGGCTGTGTTGGCAGCTTGCGACTCGATAAGCAAATAATTTGCACTGTGTATTCAACTTAGAGTTGTGTCATATCTGCTTTCAAGTGCTAAATTTACTTTCCACTTTGATCTATTTTCTTTTTGTTAGGAGATCTACACTTACAGGACATTCATCCTCTTTGGTGGGAGTGGGAACTGGAGCTTTATAAACCTGAGATAAGGGGGAAATTATTATTAGGGTTGCTAAACAGCAAAAGGCAATAGCAAAAAAAGAATTCAGAGATACCAGAAAAAGTCTTTGCCTAAGAACAGAAGTTTAATGCTACCTAAGATTATTTAAATAAACAAATTTTTAAGGAAACTTCATTCCAGTTTTTCTTAAGCCTTAACAAAAAAACGTATTAGTGATGGCAGCTCCTTTTTTTGGAGCAGGAATTAGGAAGAAAATAGAGAAGAGGAAGAGCATGAGTGATCCAAGGAGAATGTGGAGAATTTGTACCACTAAGCAGGAGAAATCAACCAAGAGAGGATCAGAGACAGATTTTTTTGTTCTTGTTGTGATGGTGGTTACCCTTATGTTTGGACTGGCTTGTCCTGCATGGCCAGTATCCTAGAGATCTCTATAGTGGTAAGATCCCATGAGGTCCTGGCCTTTTAAAGCCCTGTAACATTATTAGAAATGTTCTTGCAGCTATTTTCACTCTCTGATCTAGCTTTAAAGAATGCATTAATCTGTGCATAAGATGACCAAAGAAAACCACAGAAAGAAAGAATTGTAGAGAAACTATGGTGAAATCACTGGTTTAATGATATTAAGCAAGTATACTTATCTTTAACCTCAGTTTGTTTATTTTTATTGTAAAATGACATGATTGCTTTTATTTTCTGTTTTTATTTATTGAGCTGGAGCTGACTATGTTTGGGACGGTATTAAGGAAACTTTAAAAATGCATAATTATAGAGATTAACACAATTTAGAAGGAGAAAAGAATGGAGACTGTATAAATTGTTAAATAAAAGGAAACCAGGGATGAGGCCAAATAATTATGCATACCATATCTAGGCATATATTCTAGTTATAACAAGGACACAAACTTGGAGATAATTATGGCTAATTTTCATGATAATGTAAATGAAATAATGTTTATAAAATTGCTTTACACTCAGTATAGGACAATAGAAGTGCTGCTTTGTTTTTAATAAAATAATATAGACTTCTTCAATAAACACAATATTTCATTTTCATTTCCAATCTGGTTAGGTTTAATATTCATATACTGTACTATGTAGACTTCTTTGGTTCCTACTCCTTCAAAGCAGATAAGAAAAAGACTGAGCTTAATTTCTGGAAGTCAGGGTGACAGAGCTGCAACGAGAACTTGGGCCTTCACAAATCTGAATTACTTTTTAAAAGGAGCCATGGTCCTTACTTTTTATTTCCTCAACTTTCTTAAAGAGGTTCCAAAAGCTTTTCAACTACTAATTAGTTGTAATTATAGATATTATATATCTATATCTAGATATATAATTAAATCTAGTATAAACTTATGAAATTTGTCATAAAATATCCACATGGGTATAAAAATGAAAAAGTATTTTAAAAATCATATTTAACATTCCTCCTAACATAAAACATTTGAAAAAATAATTCAAAGCAATAATTCAAAAATTATTTCCATTCCACTATATGTCTGGGTTCATTGACCCCTTATGTGTATGCACAGGTATGCGAGAGAAACACCTGGGCCACACCAGAATTGAAATAAAACTATACCACGTGGGAAAAAAATGCACATATCTCTAATACCTCAACATACCAGAGAACCTAACAGAATTCAGATGTGTAACAAAATAATATTTTGTACGTGAGCATTAGCTTTTCACTCCTTGACAGTACTGGACCATGTTTTCTGGCTTAATAAGTAGAAGCCACTTGGCAGAGACTGTTCTTTCTTGTGCCTTGCACCCTGACAAAATGCACACTTACATCCCTATCGTGGGTTGGTGTGAATACTGTTATCAGTGTGGTTCAATCCAATTAAGTATCATCCTTTTCATATTAATTCACCTATTCTCACAAATGTATAGTTTGAAACCTTTTTCAGTAGTAAAAAGGGAGCTATATTTTTCCCTAATATAATGCAAGTTAAAATTAGGAAACAGTTGCAGGAGAAAAAGAAAAGTTTATAAGCAACACCCATTTTCAGTACTAATATTTTTGCTCTCACTTAAAATAATTTGTGAAACTATTCAGTGATTTAAAATCGTTTAATCATAATGCATCTTTTCTACCATCTTCAAAGTTCTCAAGAGTTATGACATTTGATCTGGCTTATTTCCTACAGTTTTAAGAACATTTAAATTCATGAAACTCTGTTTCTATCCATTGATGTATTCACCCTAGAATGTTTATCCACCTCTGAACTTCCCCTATTGATTTAGTGAAGGTTATTTGTGGCTATCTCATTACCAACTTGATAAAGACAACACTTCTCCTATCATTCTTCTCCTTTTCTTCTTAAATTCCTCATTGCAGTGACCTGATCCATCTCAGTAAATCATGTTGATAGTTTTTTTTATCCCTGCCATGGCTATGAATACAGACCTGGACTGTTATTAAATTTCTCTGCTAAATAGCTCCTAATCTCTTTCTAATATACCTTCTACTTCTAAACCTCAGTTATCTATGGGCTGTTGCCACCTCCTCCTGACCTGATTCTCTCCTTCAACATCATTCTCTCTCTTCTTGAGCCTCTTGTTCCCAAACAGGGATCTTTCACATGGCTGCCAACAGTGTCTTTGTAAAACACTTTTACCATGCCTTCTTTTCCATGTACTCAGGTTATTCAGTGACTTAACTGAGATAGAAGTTTATATCGCCTTATAATCCAAACAGTCTAAGTCTACTGTGAACATTTCATAATCAACAGGTTTTTAGATCCCTTTGACTATTTTTTCTGTAATCCTCCACACATAGTAATACTTCATGGTCAAAAGAGGCTGCTTGAACTCAGCCATTATATGTATATTTCAACCTAAGGGAAGGAGTTAAGGATGGAGAAAGATGTTCATTGATTCTAAGAATATTTACAAGAAGTCACTCCACCACATTGGTCACAATGAAGTCACCTGTATTTACCTAGGTGTTAGGAACTCTGGGAAATGTAATTTCCTATTTCAGGAAGCCATGTGCCTAGTCAAATTCTCAGTTCCATTATTAGGAAAGAAACAAAGTTGATATTAGGGGACAACCAGAAGTTTCTGCCACAAAGGTCAGAATTATAAGTTTTATATTTGAACATAAAATTAGTCTTCTACTTTCTCCATGATGGATATAAGTGCCCCAATTTAAGCCAATGTCAGAGAATTATTCCCAGGACCTTAGTGGGATATACCAGATGAGAACTCACATTTCTGCTGGGTTTGATGTTTCCATGCTCTGAGCCTGAAGCCAATCAGCCTGAGTATAGGGCCAGCCAAGAGTCAAGATATGGACCTGGGATATCATTTGAGCCTTGACTCAAGATGTGCCACAAGCCAGTCCTACCCATGTTGAGTCACTACATTTGTTTCCATAATGACAGGTTGAGATTGACTTTTATTAACATTTTCAATCTTCTGCCAGGACCAATATACACCCTTTAGTGATCCATATTCATAAAAGCAGTATGTATATTTATTTTAAATTCTTATCAGAGTTTAAATATTAAGGTGATGCAACACTTGCAAAATCATGATAAAATATTAAAATAAAGAAAAACTTCCTATATATTTTACTAAGGTTTTAAAATTTTCTTTTTTCATATACTCTAGACAAGCACTGTCTAATATAAATATAATGCAAGCCACAAATGTAAGTCACATATGTGATTTAAAAATTTCCCCAGTAACCATATTTAAAAAGGTAAAAAAGAAAAATACAAAATTAATTTAATAAATATTTTTATTTTATTTAATGCAACGTACCAAAATATTATTTCAAACTGCAAAAAATATAAAATTTATTAAAAAGACATGCTACATGCCCTTTACTGTGCCTTGTCTTTGAAATCTAATGTATATTATATACTTACAGTCAATCTCAATTCAGTCTAGTCAAATTTCAAGTCCTCACTAGTAGGCAGTGGCTACTGTATTGGATGGCAAAGCTCTAATCCAAGTTAATTCTCTGGGAAGATCCATTCCTGAAAGAGTAGAAAGAACTCATCTGGTGGGGTTGGGAAGTGTTATTATTATCATTTTACTTCTTTAGATTTTCTTCAATCTATGTTTTTTTGTTTTGTTTTGTTTTGTTTTTCTGTATATATAGGCTAAAAGATCATCAGAGCTGTTTTGGTTAAAAGTAACTGAAAAGCCAGTTTAAACTGCCTTAGGAAAAAAAAATCTAAAGAATGCATTGGCTTGTATAAAGTCCATGGATTGTGATAAATGCAGAAAAGGTAAGCTCCAGGGACTCAACCATATTATTATCTATATTGGCTTTACTTTCAGTAAGATAGACTCACTTGTTGTGGTGACTCTCAGAAATTCTATAACTACGTCCACTTGTTTCAAGTTCAGCAGAAAAGAGCACCATTTCTCAAAGGTGTCAGTAAAAATCCTGTCCTCACTCCCATTTCCCTTAATTGATTCACATGCCTAATTCCTGAAGTAATTACAGGGGCTGGGATGGAGGTACTGGTAGATTGAAATGGTTAGGTCATATGTCAAAACCTGGAGCTGGTGGTAGACTCAGTCTCACCTGAACCACAAAATGTGGGCTGTGGATAGCTCAGAGGAAAAATTGTAGGAAAGATTGGAAAAAAAACAAAACAAAACAATAGCAGCAAAGCAGCAGATGTGTTTAATGTCCTTTATATATATGGTTATATTCATTTTCTCAACCACAATATTGTGCACTTGGAGTTTTTTTTCCATTTTTCTTGCTTCAAATTACTAAAGTCTATATATTTTATCACAATTTTAAAACAAACAAGATTAATCTACTGGTTTTATTTCTTTTGTCCTTTATATTTTATATTTACAACTTCAATTTTATGAATGCCTTCCCCTTATTTTCTTTTTCATTTAAGACTTTTTGAGTGGAAAAACAAATGAAAATTTATTGATTGTAATCATTTTATGCATTAGCGAAAGATTTCAGTCTTTTGTTTATATATTTTTCTGGATCCAAGTTTACCTATAGGCAATGAATTTTTAATAGTTAGGGTTGTGATCAATAATAATCTCTAAAAAAATCTATTAGAAATATTTAGAAGAAAAATTTTACTTAAGTTTCCATGTGGCTTCATATTTTAATGTGCTAATGTTTACACTTATAGTGAACAAAGAATGTGGCTATTACAATTTCTACTTTTTAAAAGTTATTTTGAGTTTTATAATGCAGGAGTTACTTTGTAATTGCTTCATCAACATTTGAACAAATGTGTAATTGTGTTCAATCTGACATTTAACATTACTTCTAACTTCTTAGATAACTGCATGTTTTGCCAATATAAAATGATTTTTTCATTTAATGCTTTTTAATGTGAATCTTTGACATATTAATAACACCAATCTCTGCTTTATTTTTGTTTTTATTTTTCCTGTATTTCGTTGCCTATCTCTTTATCCTAAAGTTTTCTATCATGATCATTTGATTTTAATGTCTTTTACAGCAAAAGTAACCTGGAATTTGTACAGTCTAAAAGTCTATATCTTAATATGTACTTTAAACAACTCACACTTTTATGTTCACTTACTTTGATCTTATTCTTGCTGTTATTTTATTTCTAATTGATTATATTCCTTGTCTCTTCCCCTTTTCCCGTCTTCTGCCAAATAAAATTGTTTTCTCCTTCTACATATTAAAAATATTTTAATTTTTATAATTTTTAAGAAATTAAATTTTAATTTCTATGTGCATTTAAAATTAACCTTACTTTTAAATGAGATATATTATATCACTGTTTCCAGGTTAATAATTTTTTTAAAATTTATGACCTTTTCCATATGACACGATTAAATCTTTAGTGCATTTTTTTCTTCCAAAGCAAAGCTTCCTTCACTTTCTATATTGTGTTAAAATGGTCTGAGATTTTGTTCCAGATTTTATTTTATTTCATTTTTGTAGTTGCAACTTTTTTTTGCAAAAATCTTTATAAACAATTGCATTAAACGTCATAAACTTATAATCGATGGTTATTTAAATAAGCATATATTTTATTGGTTTCAATATTCATTTCTGTTTCTTGTATACCACATCTTCCAATTATTTGAGATTCTCATTCCCATTGACATTTCATTTGTCCTAAAATTCCTGTTTAGAATGTTTTTTTTCAGTAAAGGAATGCAGTGTTATATAATCTGAGAAACATGTCATAGTTAGAGGTCACAAAAATAAAACTGTGGTGTGTAAGGATTCTTTACCCGCTTCCTTCAGATTTCCCCTGTCCTTGAATGTGGGCTGGGCTTAGTGGTCACTTATAAAAAATAGAATGTGAGGAATTGACCTGTAGGTGACTTCTGATGCCACATCCCCAAAGGCATTGACACTTCTGAGGGGCCCTCTCAGACTGCTCATTCTGAACAAAGCCAACTGTCAGGAGGCTATTCAAGCTTCCTTCGGCATAGGATCAGATTCCTCCTACAAATAGCCAGCATCAACTTGCCATCGGAGTGAGCCACCCAGGAGGCTCATCCTCCAGGCCCGGCTACGCCTTCTGCTGACTGACATCATGACTCAACCTCATGAGTGGCCCTGAGTGGGAACTGTCCAGCCAAGCTGCTCCCGAATTTTCTGACCCACGGACACTGTGACGATAATAACTGTTTTTCATTGTTTAAGGTCACTGACTTTTAGTGTAACTTGTTGCACAGCAATCGATAACTACTAAAAAGAGTGTAGATATCATATTCTATTTTGTTTATTATTTGATATAAGAAAACTGACATCAATCTATCTTTCCTTTGTAGGAAAATCACTGCTGTTGCTGCAACTTTCTTTTCTGTTGGGAATATTATTAAATTTATTCTTTATCTTTGGCGTTCAAATATGCACCTGTTCTTTCCTTCTAATATACCTGTCTGTTCATTTGGTGAGCCTTTCTAATCAAATCTCTCTTTAGCTGAAGGAAATATTTTTCTATTCTTTATTTCTTAAATCCTTTATTGCATCTGGGAATTCTTACAATTTTCAAACTGTCTCCTATGTACATTCTTGTCTTAATTCTCCAGGCTGCTATGACAAATACAACATAGTGGGTTGGCTTATTAAACAATGATTTCATAGGCTGGAAGGCTTGCTTCCTTCTAGGGTCAGCAGCATTCCAGTGTTGGCTTGCCAGAATCCTTGGGGTCCCTGGACTTGTATCCCTGTCTCAGATCACATGGCGATGTCCTCCCCTTTTCCAGCTCCTCCCTGTGGCTTTCTCTATGTCTGAATTTCTTCTGATTATAAATGACTTCAGTAATCTGGATTAAGTCCTATCCTCATTCAGTTGATACACCTGAACTAAAATAACATTTTCAAGAGAGCCTATTTACAAAGGGTTCATCTCCACAAGAATGCAGATTAAGTACCTGAATAAATTGGGTACATAATTAAATCCACCACAGTTCTCCATACCATTTTTTTTTCCTCTTTAGTGTATCTTTTTCCTTACATTTTATTTTTGGTTGTGGGAAAGTTTCTTAAGTTGGTCTTCTAATTTAGCTTAGCTATTAGCACTACTCTTTCCACTATTCATTTCATCTGTTGAGTTTTTTTGAAGCGACTTTCCTTTTCTTATTTCCAAGGTTTCTGTTTTGTTTTAATGATTGCTTCTTTTTCATGGCAGCCTGTTTATATATCTTTTTAATCATCCAATATTCTCTCGGATCACAGCAAGGCTAGACATTATAATTATTTTCTAACATTCTCCCTCTTTTTTTTCCCTTCATGACTTTCTCCATTAAACATTTCTATTTCAAGTAGCTATGGGTTTCAGAGAGTGCATTTGCTCTAATTGCTCAGTTTAGTGTCTCTTTTGCAATTTACTTCTGCTGCTGCCATTCTGGTTATCTGCTCGTGTTTATATATGATTGTATATGATTGCATAAACACTGTAGTTTCAGTGAGTTTCTTTGAGGATAATATATTTTCCTCTGTAGAGAAGGTGTCTAAGAAAGGCATCCTATACCTCGTTCCTCAAAGTAAATATGGTCCATGACCAGAATCTTCGTCACCGCCTGGGAACTTGTTATAAATGCAGAAACTCAGACCCCACCTTAGGCGTAATGAATTGGAATCTGCATTTTATAATCAGTGCCTAGTAATTCATATGCACATGGAAGTTGGAGAAGTACTGCTGGAGCATTTTACTGTAGATGTGGTCAGGTGGTTGCAATAGACAGCAGGTGTTGTTCCCTCTAGTGTGTCAGACTGGAATGGACAGAGACCCCTGGTAAGTGGCATGGGTGCAGGAAGCAGCCTCAGATTCGCAGTCCCCGTTGTACTTGAGGGATTACATGTTGTGACCAAGGACACAGCACTGTTTGAATTACCAATACCCTTCAGTTGTTCTACTGCCAGTGTTTCATAGCCTATTCAGTCATCTGGATTCTTCTGGTGAGATCTTAGGGGGTTTGTTTCTGTTAGACCTGCAAGTGTCTGATTTTTGTAGTAGGAATTAGGGAAGAATTTGAGGGCTTTTACCACTGTGCTGAATCACATAATTATTTTCCCCATGCTTGCTGTGTCATTCCAAAGCTAGGTGTGGTCTTTCTGTCCTCACTCCCTCTAGTCTGAACATTCATTATTTGGAGACTGCCATGGTGAAACCTGATTTAGTTGAAAAGTTTTTTGTTTTTTTTTTTTGCATGGAATTAAATTATTTTATAATATGTAATTTTTATTTCTTTCTATGTTTCTTAACTTTCCTAACTTTTTAAATAAATACATGAGAACCTGTTCACATATATTTATGAAAACAAAAACTATTATTGTAAAAAGCATTTAAGTCACTTAAAAACCTTTTGACGCGTTCAGCAATGCAGTTTTCTTGGTTTGTTTACATTCTTTTCCACTAAATCTAAGATAAGCCTGGTTTTAAAACTGACCTCTTTAAGAGTTACTTGGAAAAAATACCCTAAAACAAAGCGACTTTTTCCTTCCCCTCTGTGTCTGTAGCCCCTTGTCCAAAGTTGAGAAACAATGGATCTAATAGCCTAAAGTCCCACCCAACTTTAAATTTAAACTTTTAACTTTCTCAATTCCTTTTTATTTCTTATTTTTGTCCTGAAATTGCAGATTTTATGTTTTGTTTATATTGCTGATTTGGAAAAAAATTCGACCTTAGCTATTCTGAAACTAATTCTCTAAAATATAAACTTCCTATAGTGTTTACCTCTTTAGTAAGCCAAACAGTTCATTTCCCAACTGACTTTTTTTCTAATTCCTTTCAGTTTCAACAAAAATACCCATAGACTTCATCTGCTAATGGGTTTTATTAAAATAATTCTGAATCATACAAGCAGAACATGTTTGGGATTTTCCTTTATGTGACTTTCTTCTCATATTTAAATCTCTTATGGAACCAGCTTCTTTTGTTCATTGATAAAGGTGAAGCTTTTTAAGTGGCATATTTAGTTTCATATTAAACCATAATCTTGCCTCTTCTGTTGCAGACTAGATACAATTTGTAGCTCCTTTAGAGTAGTCTATAATACAGGATTTTCACCTCTTCCCCTTGGGAAGAACCAGGGTTGCTACACAGTTTGAGAAATGCTCTATTGGTGCATGGCTATAGTGACACATATTTCTTCAATCATAATATGTAGACTTACACACCTGAGTTTCATTGAGAGGTTATTTGATTCTCTAAAGTAAACATGGTAATTCTGATATATCAATTTTATAACTTTTAAGTTGATGTTTTGAATAACTTATAAATGAATGATTAGGTGCACTGTTTATTAATTTTTTCATTTAAAATAGTCATTCAATTTAAAATTGCTATTATTAGTTATATATCATAAGCAATTAACATGCATTCTGAAATTTCTAATTGGTCGATTTTTTATACTACAAGGAGAAAATATTTTAAAGTAACAAAATCTCAAAATTATCTTTCACACTTAGAGATATTTTCAGCATATGCTATTTGCCCAGTAAGTGCTTATGGACAGCATGAATATATGCATGGATCAATGAGTGAAGAGATAATTTATATGGCCTACAGGCCTTTCATGGTCTCAGCAGCTCCAAACACTTCCCAGCAAGGTCCTTGTTGGTATCCTTGAACTTTGGCCTAGAAGCGAGGAATCAATCCACAATATTCTCCACATCCAAAGACTAGGATGTCACTCAGAAATGAAAGCAACTAGGCTTTCATTTGCCTCAAAACCCTCCTCCCACCAAAGTCCTTGAATTCCACCAGACTAGTTTTTGGCAACATTGTGGAAGCTTAACCTGCCAAGCCTTGTTCACTGCTCATGGGTAAAAGTCTCCAGTAATCTACCCTCAACTCTGTTCTCACCCTCTGTTCTTTCTTTCCAATGGATTTCCAAGCCACCTGATGTCTTCTGTCTCTTATAAATCTTTCTAATGCCTGGCTAACAAACTACTAGACTAATTCATTTTATTGTGCTTACAGATATTTACAAATTGAAGGTTTGCAGCAGCCCTGCATTGAACAAGTCTATTGGTGCCATTACTCCAACAGTCCACGTGCACTTCGTGTCTCTGTGTCCCATTTTGGTCATTTTCAAGATAATTTAAACTTTTTCATTATTCTTATATTTGTTATGGTGATCTGTGGTCAGTGATCTATGACGTTGCTATTACAATTGTTTTGGGGCATTACAAACTGTGCCCATAAATGGCAGCAAACTTAAATGATAAGTGTTGTGTGCGTTCTGGCTGCTCCACTGACTGGCTGTTCCCCCATCTCTCTCCTTCCCCTCAGGCCTCTATTCCCTGAGACACAACAATATTGGACCAGGTCAATGAATAACCCTACAATGATCTCAAAGTGTTCAAGTAAAAGGAAGAAATGCACATCTTTCACTTTAAAGAAAAAGCTAGAAATATTTAAGCTTTTGAGTAAAGCATGTCAAAACCCAAGATTGCCCAAAAGCTAGGTCTCTTGCACCAAACAGTTAGCCAAGTTGTGAATGCAAAGGAAATGTTCTTGAAGGAAAATAAAAGTGCTACTCCAAAAGAGTATATGAATGATAAGCGAAGCAGACTTATTGCTGACATGGAAAAAGTTTTAGTAGTCTTGATAGAAGATAAAACCAGCCAGAACATTCCCTTAAGCCAAAGTCTAATCCAGAGCAAGGCCCTAACTCTTTTCAATTCTTTGAAAGTCGAGAAAGGTGATGAAGCTGCAAAAGAAAAGTTTGAAACTAGCAGAGATTTGTTCATGAGGCTTAAAGAAGCAGTCTCCATAACAAAAAAGTGCAAGGTGAGGCAGCAAGTGTTGATGTAGAAGCTTCAGCAAGTAATCCAGAAGATCTAGCTAAGATAATTGATGAAGGTGGCTCCACTAAACAACAGAGTTTTCAATGTAGATGAAACAGCCTTCTATTGGAAGAAAATGCCATTTAGGAGTTTCATACCTAGGGAGGAGAAGTCAATGGCTGGCTTCAAAGCTTCAAAGGACCAACTGACTCCTTTGCTAGGGGCTAATGCAGCTGGTGACTTTAAGTTGAAGCCAATAGTCATTTGCCATTCTGAGAATCCTATAATCCTTAAGAGTTATTCTAAATCTACTCTGCCCGTGCTCTATAAATGGAACAACAAAGTTGCATGACAGCACATCTGTTTACAACATGGTTTACTGATTATTTTAAGTCTATTGTTGAGAACTACTGCTCAGAAAAAAAGATTCCTTTCAAATACTGCTTCTCATTGATAGCAGACCTAGTTATCCAAGAGCTCTGCTGGAGATGTACAATGAGATTAATGTTTTCATGCCTGCTAATACAACGTGCATTCTGCAGCCTATAGATCAAGGAATAATTTCAATTTTTAAGTCTTATTATTTAAGAAATACATTTCATAAGACTATAGCTGCCATTGATAGTGATTCCTGTAATGGCTCTGGGCTAAGTAAATTAAAAGCTTCTGGAAAGAATTCATCATTCTAGATGCTATTAATAACATTTGTAATTCATGGGAGAAGGCCAAAATATCTCACTAACAGGAATTTGGAAGAAATTTATTTCAGCACTCATTGATGGCTTTGAGGGGTCCAAGATTTCAGTGGAGGTAGTAACTGCAGATGTGATGGAAATAGTAAGAGAACTAGAATTAGAAGTGGAGCCTGGAGATTTGACAGAATTTCTGCAATCTCTTGATAAAATTTGAATGAATGAAGAATTGCTTCTTATGGATGGGCAAAGAGAGTGGTTACTTGAGATAGAAACTACTACTTGTAAAGATGCTGTGAACATTGTTAAAAAGACAACAAAGGATTTAGAATGTGACATCAACGTAATTGTTAAAGCACATTGGCAAGGTTTTAAAAAATTGAAAGAATTTCCACTCTGGGTAACATGCTATCAAACAGTGCCATATTCCACAGAAAAACTTTTGTGAAGGAAGAGTCAATAAATGTGGCAAACTCCATCGTTGTCTAATTTTAAGAAATTGCCACAGCCTCCCAACCATCAGCAACCACCAACCTGATCAGTCAGCAGTCATCAATCTTAAGGTAAGACCCTCCACCAGCAAGATTATGATTTGCTGAAGGCTCAGATGATGGTTAGCATTTTTTAGCAGTAAAATATTTTTAACTAAGGTATGTTCATTGTTTTTCTAGACATAATGCTATTTTACACTTAAAAGACTAATATATAATGTAAACATAACTTTTATATGTACTGGGAAACCAAAAAACTCATGTGACTCACTTTATTGTGATACTCGTTTGTAACAGAACCCGCAATATCTCTGAGGTATACTTGTACCTACGTTATCACTCTCCTCTCATTCTCTCTTTCCCTGGCCTTAGATGAAACCTAGCTTTTCACTGAGGACATAACTTCACCTTATCAGGGACAAACTGTTCATTTCTCCAGGTGCCCTGCCCTTCAGGATGACAGTGACAACAATACACCCCTTGATTTGCACTAAGATTGTCAGATCCAAATTCCTCAGCAGACAGCTGATGCTATCTGCTTCTTTTGTATTTAGCTCCCAGATTTCCAAATTTTTCAATCATTGTGGATCATTTAATGTGCAAGTGGTTTATAGATTTCATACTCCAGCCTCTAGCTTTCTGACTTGCTTAAATCTTTTGGCTTTTACCACTTCCCCCTATAATGACCCACTTACTTTTTCATCCAGTTGGATCCCACAGCCCATGCTTCAACCATTCTTTTGCCTACATCCACAACTTCCTTGCCTCATTGTCTTTCTACCAAACATATCTGGAAAACCTCAACTCTTGATTAATTCAATCTTACTCCAATTGCTGAGTAGAAATAGAGAAAAACTTCACAACTGTGCAAGTCAGGGCCCCTATAGATTCATAGTCTCCAAACACTGCCGGGCTGTGATCATTCTCTTGGCAGTTCACTCCTTCATTTTTCAGTGTGATTATTTCAAGTTTTGTTTCTATACTATATATTTCCTTTAGGGAACCCCTTCACATGCATTCCATAGGCTGTGATCACTGATAGATTCATTGACATTTTGTACTATTAATTATTTTCAATTTATTTTCTCTTTAGCTCAAGGATTAATTATAAGGATGGTTTTTAAGAAAGGGTGACTTTTTATTTTTGTAGCTGAAATCTAATTTAATTTCAACTGTGCTCTGTTTCCTTTCTATTTCTCTGGTCACTTCTTTCCAAGTGCATTTGTAGCTTCTTCATCTCCTGATTTTCATATATTTTCTCCCTGCAAAGTTTGGTCCTAAGCATGTTCTTGTCAATCTTTAGACCTGCCCAGAACAACTTATTCGTTTCCACAGCTCCAATAAAATATTCATCTTTGAGGTGATTGAACACAGACAGGTGGCAATATAACATTCTAGTTGTTGAGCTGTTATTTATTCAAGAGTTCAAATATTCAAAAATAACAATTTGAATCCTTACTTTGATGGTATACTCTTCAAACCCCGAATAATGATTTTCTTAAATATTCAAAATATGCCACCCTAAGTAAAATTACATTGTTAATATCAACATTTAACAATAACTGTTGATAAGGAAAGTTTGTGTTATAATTTTCTAAAATACTATTATAAAATTATTACTAGCCATATGAATAGAGACAGATATTTTTATCAATAGGTAAGAAAAAAATCAAGATACAATGGTACTATTTTTAATGGTATTCTCACATAATTTGGTGGATCTACAAAATACAAAATAATCATAACTTTGTACTCTACTACACAGCTCAGTAAGGAAGGGAATAACCTTGGCATATAAACTAGGCATTAGATCATTTTTCTCTAAGTGTTGTCCAAGGAAATCTTGCATCATCTATGATAATTAAAAGCAATACAGATTCCTGGATGATGCCAATCTAAACTAATAAACAGAAATATCTGGGGATAGAGACCCTTGACTCTACATTTGATAAACTTCACAGTTATACTCCTGCATTTTTAATTTGAAAGCTACTATAATAAATTACTATCTGGCAGGACAATTGTGCTTTTCTTTGTTATCAGGGAAATTGTATTCATTTATCAGGAATAGTAGATTTCTGTAGTTTAAGGAATTATAACCAGGTTCTAGACATAATAAAATGGAACATAAAGAATGAATCATTATAATGATTCAATATAATGGTTCAAAAGTGGCTTATTTCTGAGTTCTTAGAGTGTGTTTAAATGTTATAGAGCAGTGCTTCCCAAACTCTATGTGCATAAAAATAAGCTGTGGACCTTGGTGCAACGCAGATTCAGAAGGACTGGGGCAGGGCTGGCTGAGATTCTGAATATCTAACAAGCCCCCAGGAAGGCCATATTTTGAGTAACAAGGTTGTAGATAACAGCTGACCTACAGTGGTAGCAGTAATACTCATCAAAGTTTCATATCATTGGCCTTTTTTTCCTAAATATTTTGCAATTATTTCCATTCAGTCAAAGTTTTTAAAATAGGATTTTTTATTAAAAGATAAAACAGGTTAGATATTTTTGAAATTCTTGTTGATTTTGATAATCTGATTGGCAACATTATCTTCTTTCTGCCAAAACATAGCTGCTCTCACTTTATGAAATGCACTTAATGCAAAATAATTGATTTACCCAGTAATGAGTATAATTATCATAGTATTAGGAGTATATATCTCATGAAGGAGAACGCAGAACACATACTTGTTTTAAGATACAAGGAATAACACTCTATAATAACATGAACACAGAGAAAATGCATAGGGAACATTAATAAATTTCACAAGATTCAAATAAGGATTACTAATGCTTTTTAATGTTCTTAAAAATTGTCTCATTGCCTCATGAGTATTACTCTCAAAATATAGAAATTTTAAGGTAAAAATATAAAAATTGAGCCATTTGTTGCCGGTCAGGTGCCAGTCAGGACCTGGGTCTGTGAAAACGGTGCCGCGGATGAGAAAGAAAGAATAAGACAAGAAGAGAAACTGGGATCAGGGGACTCTCCGTCCGATATGGATAGAAGAGTATTTGGGTGTTTGGGTGTTTGAATTAATCTCCAAAAGACAAAAGGGGATAAAATATGGGAGAATTCAGGTTTGGGGATACTTTGAACTATTTGTGAAAGGTAAAAACCCAGTTTCCAACTACAGTAGCTGAGGCTTAGTTTGCAATAACCAGAGGGATTGGCTATTATTCAGACAAATGACACTGTTAAAAGGTAAAGGCCCAGAAAACCCACTAATGCTGACTCATAAGCATGCATTTGTTCCGGGCTTCTAATGGAATTAGGCATGCAACTCCCATTAACATTAACAGGAGACAGAAGTTCTATATCTAATTTCCCTCTCACCAGGCTGGAAACAAACCCCATAATTTGGAGGATTTGCAGCTTTAAGCAAAGCTACATTGTGATCGAAAATTGCACATGATGAAATAGAAATGATAGAAAAAAATACTTAATCCTTAATTTTAAAATACCTTGTGTTTCACAAAGTGTCTCAGGCAAAAATGAAAATAAAAACCCTTGTACAGCAGAGTAGACTTCATTTTTAAACATGTGAGCCTCAGCCACAATACCCTGATCTATTAAAAATGGTGAGTTCAGCTTCTTGAAATGCTGCTTCAAAAATCCGTTTTGTCTGAACTGTACAATTTCGTCAGTAAAAGAGCTCAATAAAGATTCTCTGTGTTGAGTGGAATATAATGATTAAAAGAAAAATTTTAATGCTTCTCTTTGGAAGGGAAAATCTGCACATTAAAAAAAATGCCAATGATTCATGGCTAGTGTCATTATTTTGATGGATGTCAGTGGGCCCATTTTTGTGGAGTTGCATTAAGATAGAGGAGAGCTTTTTCTTCCTTTCTGACATATATGACAATCACTAAAAAGCACAGAAGTCTTTGAAGAGAAATAGTGTTAAGACAAAAGGTAATATCACTCTCCTTGTTTATGTGATTTAAAAAAAAAAAAAAAAGACCATGCCCCTACGAGATAATTTAAGAAATTTGTCCCCTTTACTACCTTGTTTAGTGAAGAAAGAAAGAAATAGAAAGAAGATAATTCACTAGTTTGAAGAATAATGATCTGGAAATTGGAATTCAGTGGCAACTCTTTAAAGGTACTGGATAAAGTAGCATAATTTACACTTGGTTTGACTATGCTGTATAGCAACTTCACTAACAGGATTTTCTGAGCACAAAAGAAATCCCAAAATAAAATATGAGGGAAAGTCCTCATCAAAGAAAGTTATTAAAGGAAGCAGAGAGGGAATATTAGGAGATACAGATGATGAAAGAGAGGAATTCCAAAGAAGAAAGTGGTATAATGTATCCATGTTTTGACAAATTCAGGAGGCTTTTCTCATTCACCATCCTTGCTGATTTTTTATTTGCCTTTTTCACTCCTTCATTCCTCTTGCAACAAGTAAATCCGCATTTTGTCTCTGCATTTACCTCCTCCCTTTTTTTCCTGTTGCTTTTACTCTCTGAAAAAGTGACTATAGCCTTCCAGAAAGAGTCTTCAATAATGTGGCTGCTAGTTATTGGGAAAAGATCGTTAGTTTGCATATACTGATTTTCACTCCTCCCATTATCTGATCTGGCAATTATTCTAACATGACACATGACTTCTGGTTGTAAGAACTTGTCAGTCATCTCTGCCTTCATTTTCTTTCTGCTCCAATATAATCCACTAGGTTTATTTACAAAAACAGTACTTTGATCAAGACACTACCTTCTCAGAAAGCTTCTATTACTCACTATTTACCAACATAATATGAGTGGATTAGTCTGGCTTTTGACTCATTTCATAATGGGACCCTCTCTAGTCTTTCTAACTGGATTTTTATGTATCAATTTTATTATATATCACAGCACAGCATATCATATCAAATCATATCATATCATACTATATATCATAATATATTGTCACCATTCCTAAATTTTATTTTTAAATTAAAACAGGTATATTGGTACATTGAATAAAGAGCATTAATTTTAAGGAACAAAGTATTAAAAAATCCTCTTAGATGGCAGGAGAACCCAAAATTAGAAGTTTTATAATTTGATATGAAAATAAATGTCTATTGTATGACAATGTATGTAATACTTTTGGAGATAGATGTCTACTGGATGAGGTGACATTCCCTACAATTTCCAGTGGTGAACACTGGCCAGCCCAGTGCCACTTGTGCCCTGCAGATATTCTCAAAAATACCTTGTGCTTAGAAGCAGTCAGGACAAAATTTTTGTTATTACCTCTTTCATGCTTTGAAATGCAGCAGATTTAATGAAACTCTTAGATAGAGCCATAAAAGAACTTCATATTATTTTACTAGAGTCAAGAAAAGGAACCAAAAATAAAATTTCCTCTCTGCTCCTGGCATGTGAGCACTTCATGTAGCTTTGTGATTTGACATCACAAGAAATTCCAAGAGAGGCTGTGCAAGCTAAGAGGAAGCTGAGGTCAAGGAGCAGTGGTTCCAAACCTGTGCTTGACTTACTTTGATGATCTTATTTGTTATATCAAATGGAGCGGAAAAAAGGCTCTCCAATGAGCATAAGAGCTACTCTTGGTTTTAATTCACTCCTTTTGATTTCCCTCAGCAGCACAGATTAAAGATGGGTCTTTCCTCTCGCCTGGTGAGTTCCACTGTTGTACTTACTAGGAGAAAGAAAGAGCCAGTTTTAAAGGATTCTTTGTCCAACATGGTCTCTTTAACTATGAAAACATCTTCTAGGATGAAGTGCTGAGGTGTTTGATGTTGGTTGAACTAG
Organism: Tolypeutes matacus; assembly: GCA_026826555.1. Taxonomy (NCBI): domain Eukaryota; kingdom Metazoa; phylum Chordata; class Mammalia; order Cingulata; family Chlamyphoridae; genus Tolypeutes; species Tolypeutes matacus. Next base: position 7,995,773 of record JAKSZT010054350.1, read on the forward strand.
AAATCACTTTCTGTCAATCAAATACCAACCCAGTGACCAACAGCCTAGTTATGAAAGCCATATAAAAGATATAGAAATAAAAAAAGTCTTCATATTAAAATCAGTTTTGAACTATTTTACTCCTTTCATTTACATAAATATAGAAGGGCCAAATGGAAGAAATCATGAAAACAGCCCAACTGATATAAATAGGATTGTTGTAAGTGAGGGATCTCCAGCTTCCTCAGCATCTATCTCCCATTAAGGCACTCAGCACTGAAGTTGTGGCCCAGTCATCTGTTAGTTGATAATGGCAAGGCTGGTGTTTCTGAATCAGTAGCCACTGCCAACCCCCAAGGGCAAACACGTTTTAAACATATGTTTTACATGGTACTATCAATCCATATACAACTACGCATCTAACACTAGGTACAAGATACTAATACAACCAAGAGTTGTGCTACTAAGAGATAAGACATTTCCCAGATCATTGGAGTCTCTAATTCTCCGGTTATGCCCCACAGCACTTTCCAAAATGTGTGTTATCTTGAAGTGACACACCATTGACTTTTGCCTTATTGCTTAATTAAATCCAAAAAACATCAGATGAGAATAATCGCCATCCTAATTTGCCATTACCCCTTGTATGCTTTCCGATGTTACCTAAGTGAGCATTTAAAAATATATTTTTGTTTTACTGACTTTGGAGGCAGAGATTCCTTTACTCCTTCCAATGATTATCCAATGTGAGCAGAGACTGCATGGGGAGAGGAGCAAAGAATCAAAGAGTAGGATATTTCAAAACTTTTTTTTGTGTTTAACATAGTCCAACTTCTTAACTTTACCTACATCCAGAAGGCACGCTGTCCACTATATCAGCATGAGACCACAAATGCATACTCTTGGCAACACATATTATATTCAGCAAAAGTAGACTCTGCCTTTCACTGAATGGAAACAAGACCGAGTCAACCTGATTGATTACATCTCTAAGATATAACTTGCATTCTTCATCATCTATCCTTCTATCCATACCGTTTATTTGTACTGAACATTTATTTGCTGCACCTCCCAGTAAGGCTAAGACACTCCCTTGCCCTTCCAAAATAATGAGTACAAACTCTCTTAATGACTTGGCTTAATAGTACCAATGTCCTATCCTGCGCAATACAAGCATTTGCCAACTAGATTCACTACTTGCTAATAATCCATCCTATCCGCCATTGCCAGAATCATTTTTTAGAAGCGCAGCTCTGATTATGTCATTTACATCCTAAAAAATTTTCCTTACCTGCCTGTTACTTTTAGAATAAATATCTAAATTCTTAATATTAGAATTAAAGGTTCTAAATAATAGGGCCTTAATCTCTTTCCCTAAATGACTTTCCAGTTAGTCACCCTATTTTGGTTTCTTAGCTGCTAAGACAAATACCACCCCTACTTAACTTATGATAAAACTAAATTGAAAACTTTACAGCAACCACCCTGTGCTTTCCAACCTTCATGTTTCCTCTTCCTATTGCTCTGAGTTCAAATTCTTTTTCTTTTTCATTTTTTCCAGTTTCACTTATATCTAAGATTCTTATCTGAATCAGTCTTTATCCTGACTGTGTCAGACATTGTATTGGATGCTGATAATTCAAAACTAAATATGAGTTAGGCTCTCATGTGAGAAAATGGACTCAATTAGTGTAACATTTACCATGTAGAAGCACTATAATAAAGGCACCCTATGGGCAATAGGTGCCCAGATGAGGGTCAGCTAACTTGGCCTTTGGGATCAAAGAAGGCTTCCTGAAGGAGGCGACCCTAGAGAAGAAATTGGAGATAGAGAATGGGCTTGGTCAGGGAGAAAAGGAGAAAGGTTTTTCCAGGTATAGAGGACAGTATTCACTGCTGGACCTCGGTTGTCTCTGAATCCAGAGCCATTGGTCCTGCTCAGGATCTAGCCATCTCTCACTGGACTCCTTTGACACCCCGCCTGATTTCATTCTTGTCTCCACATTACTATCAAAGGTCTTTTCACACTGATTAAACCCAATTACTTTCTGCTCTAGTCCCATGGATCTTTTCAATCTTCCCTCGGCCCATTGGACACATTCATACCTCAATGATGTGTACATCTCAAAGGCATATTCCGTATGAATAATATGTCCTTGCCCTAATTTTTTATCCAGTTAATTTCTAAGAAGTTCCTTCCTTGAACTTTACGAAGTAGGATTAGTTTATCCCTCCTCTATGATACTATATAAGATGTTTATTCTTTTATTATAGCTATGGCCATTTTATGCGAGCTGGGAATATTTCCTTCAAGTATGTCCTGTGTTTGTCAGATTGTCTTTTTATGTGTTGTCTGGATCACAAAGCACACACACACAAATACAAACTCTTATCAGAACAATCATTTGATGGTTGTTTGGTTTTAAAATTTTTTTCTATTAACATCATGGCATAATAACTGGATAGATAGGTAGTTTTTAAACTCTCAGCATGAGCTTGGAGGAAAAATTGCCTGACTTTTATTGGATGCTACTTTGTCCTAGGCACTGTGTCAACACACTTCTCAACAACAACAACCCAGACATCACTATGAGGGCATTATTCAACATATAAGGTATTAATAAAAGGCAAATGACAGAGAGATTAAGGCAAAACAAATGTGTGAACCCAAGTCTGTCAATTCCTAAGAATTTTCTTCTTGCCACAGAACATGCAATTTATTATAAGTTTTTATTAGTGTTACATTTTATTATGTCTTTGAGATTCATATATGTATCGTTTTCTTTATGTTAAAAAGTATCCAATCTTCATTACAGGGATTCTTCCTTGCTGTCTATATTATGAAAAGAGGAAGGGAAGACTATCTTTTGTGTTTTTCAGCCACGGAATGAAACCTATCACCTTGTTAAGAAACAAATGAATTCCTTATAAAAATTTCTGGATAGTTGAGGCATCCTGTTTAAATATAATATAAGATAGAATTCAACCCACATAATTTTCTTTCAGAACATAACTTTGGCCCCCAACTTAAATGATTATTGCCTCTATTAGTTGCACTAACTCTTATAATAAGTCAACCCCATATTTCAAAACACAATGGAAATATATTTTAACTGGACTGATTGTTAGTGGGGGAGGAGGGGTGAATATCTGCTCCATAGAGTCATTCAGGTTGAAGGATACCTCAGGCATCAGAATCTGTCCAGCAGATGGGGGAAAGGGCGAGCACAGAGACAGACAACTTCTTTAAAGCCCCAACCCACAATTACAAACATCACTTTCACTCACCATCTTCTTCCGGGAACTAGTCCTGTAGCTATATCTGGGTATAAGAGGGGTTTTCAACTCCAAATAATGTGGGTTCTCAAGCTTATGCAGTATTAGAGGTCCTTTGTAAGGTTAAAAATGCAAATTACTGTTACAAAATTAGGGATAAGCTTTGAAAAAGGACTTTGAACATGAAGGGTCTTAAGGTTTAAGCATTTTTAGTGTCACAGCAAGTCATTCACTGGGAACTAGAAAATATACTCCCTGACTTGGCAGCTACTTCCAAGTGACAACTTCATTCAGTGGAAGGGGAGAACAAATCCGTGGTATACAATTATCTCTCTCTACCATGTAAACCAAATGACTATATGCTGGCAAGATAATATATAAGGACAAATAAAATCAATATCTGTCTATTATTTATTAAACTAGTTTAATAATGGCATCACTTTGAACAACTATAATCAAGATACTACAATATCCTGCAGCTAACTGAGCTCAGATTAAGTCAATGAATTATAAATGAAATATAATCCCTATTTGGTTTCATATACCACTATTTTGAGAACAGAGTTTTCTCTGACTTATGTTTTAAAACACAAATAAGATGCTAAATTTTATTCATAGCTATAATGTTCAAGGAACAACACACTGCCTTATTATTTAAATGTGTACTCAGTAAACATTGCATTCTAATCAATTATTTTAACCTATTTTCATTTATAGTGCCTTAAAATGTGTGTGTGTGTGTGTGTGTGTGAGGGGGCAAGGGGAGAGAGAGAGAGAGAGAAAGAGAGAGAGAGAGGGAGAGAGAAAGGTTTCATGAGACCATTTACATAACTAATTTTATTGCCATAACACAGGCATTTGAATTCTGTAACTTATCTTAGACGTGGAATCAGAAGAACCCTTTTCCTGCTCTGGCTCTGCTGTTTCATTGCTGTGACATATTACTTACCTGACTTCAGTCATTGTTTTGTCATCTGTAAAGTGTGAATATTAATACTTATTGTGTCTGCTTGAAAAGTTTCTGTAAAAATCTAATACATTGCTAGGTGAAAAAGCATTTAATGATGATGAATCACTCAACAGATGTCACGTATTATTTATCATGATCCTAACGATGATAATAATGATAAAGTATTAGCCTTGTTAGGGAAATTACCTATGGAATGCACTGAGTGTAATCTCTGTCAAAGCTTCCTACTCACTAGCTGTGGGATTTCTCTGTAATTTCGACTCCTCCACTTTAACATGGTCTTAATATACTACCTACCCCCATAAAGTTACTATGAGGAATAATGGAATTTATGTAAAGAATTTAAAACAGTATCTAGCACATAGGAGGTACTATGTAATATCCATTAGATTAAAAAAAATTAAACACAAGATTGCTTCCTTTCAAAATTATCTCAGTTGTTTCTTAAAAGCAATTCAAATGCACATTTTATTTTATGAACTATATCTATATATCTACTTTAAACTATCTCTTAATATTAAAAAGCAAGTTTGATCATTGCTAAAATCATCTCTTTCGGACGATGACTCCAATTTGGATCTGTTTGAACTTTGGTTCCTGATGTAAGAGTGAAATTAATTTACTTTCATAGTCTCATCATCACTAGGTCCATGTAAATATAACTAGATCAATATCTAGAGTGAAGTTTTTCTGGTTCAGAAGCATGGATTTTTCAAAACAATGCTGTTCCTATCAGAGACTTCACCAGCTGTTAATAGACAGCACTCCAAATTCCGTATTTTTTCTCAATTTTGTCAAAAATAACCAGTACAACTTGTCTAGCTTTTAAAAATTCTGCTACTGGAAAATAGTTTCCTTTTTTTATCTTATGCTAGTGCTTCTTCATTTCATGTTCTAAAAATCTTTAATATCCTTTAATTATCCTTATTATTATCTGAATCTTCTTAGCATGTTTCTATTGTTAAAGTAGAAAGTGTCTGAGTGTTATAATTTTATGAATTATTAATATTTAGTATCATTTTGTATTGATGAAACTGCAAGAAAAATATATTATTCTATTCTCATATTTATAAGACCAAATAGAAACAACTAAGAAAAAAAGTGGCACTGAAATTTAGGTTATTGTTCTAAGAAAAGCTATACTTCATTTTCCTTTTATTTTTATATTGATATTGATCTTTTATAAAATGATGAAGCAAATATTTTGCAGTTAATTTGAATTATATTCTAAAGTACATTTTGATGCAGAGCTCTCACTATTGAGTGTTCATTTTGTATTCCTGTTCCTCAATTACTTTTTAAAAGATAAATTTCATAATCTGCCATGGTAAATGAGTTAAAACAATGTAAAGTCATTTCCCCATTGTATCTTGTTGTACAAAAACAAATTATACTCCACAAATATAAAGAAAAAGACAACTTCATTATTTGAAATGATTAATTTATAGTGACTTAATAATTGCCCATAAGATATTCATTTGATAGAAGACATTCATATATATGTGTGTACATTCATAATTTCTTTTTTAGTGAGGCACATATTTTTTGCATTATAACCAATTACTCATGAAAAAAGATTCATTTTATGAACTATATTGATCATGCCACATTTACATAAATTTTTTCTTTAAAATGATCAAATGCAAATCCTATATATAACACTCCTTTTATTTTCAAGTTTCATGACTGTTATTTCTTAGATTTGAAATTTGGGGAAACTTTATCGATCTATCTGAACCTCTTTTGCTTCATTCATAAAATAGTGAGGACAATACCTCCTATTCAGTCTAGTGATGGGAATTACTTGATACTTTTAGTATAGGGGTCAAAAGAGTCAATGTTCGATAACTGTTATTTTTTCTTATAAAAATTGTGACCATTTAAAGTTTTTTGTGAGTCCCAGAAAAAATATGTTCTTAAACTAATCCATTCCTGTGGGTACTAGCCCTTTGATAGCATTAGGGATCTTTTGATTAGGTTACTTGATTAAATCACTTTGATTGAACTACATCACTGAGGTGTGATCCCAGGTGGGTCTCTGCCCTCTTGCTGGGGCTTATATAAGCAGAGAACTGAAAGCAGAAACACACAGAAAACGACAGTTGCCATTTTGTCCCTGCCATGTTAGAGAGAGGTACCTGCAGTTGCAGAAAGACAAGAAGCCCAGAGAGGCTGAGAGAGGTCCCAGAGGCCATAGACTGTGTATGCTCTAAATCAGCAGGACATAGAGGCATGGAAAGAGGTCCCCGAGGGGCTATGCCCATCTTGTTGCTCAAAGCTGAAGAGATGAGCCCTGCCATGTGCTTGATGGCTCACAGCTGAACTCCAAGAGAAAGTATCTTGGAGATGAAGGCAGAGATCCAGACAGAGAGCCACCATTTTGCCTTGCCACTTGGCAGGAGCCCAGGTTCTGACCATAAGTAGACCTTTGGTAAGAAACCATCTCTCATGAAACCTTGATTTTGACATTTTCAAGCTTTGGAACTGTAAGCTTTTACCCCAAAATAAATTTCCTTTATAAAAGCCAACCTGTTTCTGGTATTTTGCACCAGCAGCCTTAACAAACTAAAACAATAATAATTATCAATATTATTATAATTTTAACAATCTCACATTGACGCCAGTATAGTATGAAATTTATTTCAGAAATAAAGGATTTAAAACCATGTGTAACTGATTTTAAGGTTCTTTATATTTCCTCCCATTTAACTATACAATAATACCTATATCATACAGTCCCTTCTTTTATAATTTCTTTATTTAGAAATACAGATTAATAAGGATTTCTCTACAGAAAAATGTTCTTCTATATCCACTACATTCATAAGTTATAAGGTAGATTCTGTGCTGTGTATTTTCATATATTATGAAGAATTTAACTAAGTGACTCAAATATATTTTCAGAAGGATTTTATAAATGAAGATTGAATAAATGAGAATATCCTAAATTAGTGATGTGGAAAGAAGCAAGGATAAAAATTTACATCTTTGTCCCTAATGCTTAAATATTTTCCTAATAATTATGATTAGTAGGACAAATTGTTGATAGCCTGATTTAAAAAGAAACCAAACCCATGGTTAAGCCTTTTGAGATATAAATATCTAACTAATGATCTGTACTTACATTTAACCCTTTGGGAGCCAGAGAATTGATTGTTGGGCCCACTTTTCCCAAATACTTATATAAGATGGTATCTGAGGTAGGATTTTTACTCAGAATGTGATGAATTTTCCTGAATTAGAAATATATATCCCTAACATAAGCAGGAAAAGAAACTGCTACAAATACTACAATGTGTATAGAATAGTTGTCTGGTGTCAATTTCTGGTTTCTCTCAAGGGTCTAGTGACTCATTTGGCTCTTAAGGTTCAGTCTGGTTTCTTCTTCCTTCAGTTTGGACAGATTCTCCATTCTGTCCCATATTGTTGTTCCCCTTTACTTCTGAAAAACTGATCATTTTCTTAATCTGGGAGCCTTCTTAGTCCTTGTAGAATTGTCTCAGATTTGGCTAATCTAATTGCTCAAACTTTGCTTCATGTATCAAGTCTTTAACAATATTTCTTTCTGAGATTTGCTTCTGCTTGTAAACTCCAAAATGCCTGCTGTCATTAACCCCAGGGGGCTCCCCTATCTCTAATCTGAGCACTCCAAGTTGGATCCCTGAGCTTTCTCTCCCTGCTATGTTGCATTTTCTTTCACATTGCAGAGATAGCCTGCCTCTTTAGGTGAAAAAGACACTCTCTGACTCAGATCAGAGCAAAAAATGAATTTCCATTCACTGGACAGAAAAGTGATTATCAATATACCATTTCCCATATAATGCAGAGGATTGGAGTGCATTTTTATTTAATGATGCATGCCCAAACTCATCTTGGTAGCCTAGGAAAACTTACACTGCATAAACCTTCCTTGACCTGGAGCATTTCAAATGTTATAAAATCCTGTACTTGTTCTGTATTTATTTTTATTTTATTGTATTTATTCCACTCTGTTGGTTGATGATATTCTACTTGTATCAGTTTCCTACTAGGAAATTTTCACAAACAATTTATCAACTGATAGTGAGTTTCTTAAAAAGTACTAGAATATACCCAATTTGGAAATACCTCCTTCAATATACCCATAAACATAAGCTAGTAAGTTTTGGGAAAACAAGACCTTCAAAGACATAGCAAACTGAATCATTTTAAACTTCTGCTTCTAATCTGTAACATTCTATAAGGAATATGGAAAAATACCTCCAGTTTATTTTGATAAAGAAAAAAGACTAATGATTTGTCTTAATCTGTGGGTAAATTGAAATGTCTCTTTGCTAAAATGCTCTTTGAGTTAACTCTGTTGGGAATCTTAATTGAAGAGTCATCACTTGTTTTCTGTGTTGTTGTTTTTTTTTTTTTTTTTTGTACGCAGGCAAGCATTATTCCACAATGCTCATGCTTTGGATCTGGCATGCTTTGACAAACATTCAAAATGATGCCATGATTGCAAAACTCTTTGTCTTCAAAAGGAAATAAAAGTTAAACAAAGGTACACTTTTTTGCTAATTATTGGGATCTATTCACTATTTTTTCCTCATTGAGATCATTTCTACTACTTTGTTTCTTTTCATATGAGCTATTACAGTAACACCACCATCTGGAGAGTTAACTGAAATAGATGGAATTGCTGAGTGTATGAAATTATATGCCTGTGATAGTATAGCCTTATATAATTTATGCTCAAGTACAGCAAAGAACTTCAAAAAATGTGCTCCTGTGCTTTAAAACAAAGTCTGACCCCATTTTCTGAAAAAAAAGCTATTATTCTATGGAAAAAGAAATCTCTGTTTTACTAGAACCAAGACATCTCAATTGTGCCCAAAACATCATGATAATTTTCATGGAAACTTATTTAGAGGAGCTAAACACTACTCCACAGACTTGAAAGACTATATAATGGTAACTGGTTATTTGATAAGAAACCATGGCAAGGGGGAATGGTCTCTCCTGCCTCAGGGCATTGGCATCACCGGAACATTCTTCTCCTATTTCTGCATGGATCTTGGCCTTGTCACTTTTAGGTCTTTGCCCAAATGTCAGCTCTCAGAGAGACCCTCTCTGAGCACAGTATAAAATAGCACCACTCCCTACACATTCCCTCAATTCCCTCTTTGCTATTACCCTGTTTTTTATTCTTTGCAGTTACTCACACTGGACATTTATGTACCTACTTGTTTACTCATTCATTTCATTTTCTGTCTCCATCCACTAAAATCTTTTTTTTTTTTTTTTTTTTTAGAGGAACCAAGAATTGAATCTGGGACCTAGTACATGGCAAGCAGGTGCTCAAGCACTGTACTTGTTCTGTATTTATTTTTATTTTAAAAATAAATTTTAAAATAAATTTTACATGTGCTCACTGCTAAAATCTTAAAGCCATGAAAAAAAGAAAATTTATTTTTTCACTGCTGTGTCTCCTGTACTTAAAACACAACCCCAATAGATGTTTATTTAAAGAATGCATGAATAAATGAATGAATATGTTTTAAAAGTCCTGAATTTATAAACTATGTTTAAGAAGACTTTTTCATAGGACAACTTATTAGTTCTACTTATTCCACTGCAGGGCCCAATTTCCTCCCTTCCCATAGAAACATGTAACCATGAATTACTCCAAAGTTTCCTAGTTTACCAAGTATGGATAACTTCAATGTTCCTACCAATGACTCATCCCATCCTCCATCCCATTACAGCAAGAGACATCATGCTCATCTTTCAGAATTTAGATTAAAAGACATTTCTTTCACACAGCTCTTTTTATTCTTCCCATAATCATTAATCAATTGTTTCCTCTCCATTGTTAGAGCGGTTTGTTTGTTTTCCTGTTAGTTTTTGTGTACTTCTCTCCCCAACCTTCCTTAGCAAGGAAATTAATTTCATTTCTCTCTCAATGCATAATGCATTGCATGTCTAAGGTACTTAAAATATTTTGTAGTAGGGGAAAAAAGAATAAGTGAGACTAATTGAACATTTTCAGGAAATGTCCATAATAATATTGAGGTGCAGAATAGTTGATGCTAAAATCACCTTAAATTCCATTTAATTGATTTTAGCCACTTTCAAAAACATGAGATAAGCCTAAATTGATTGATTTCTGTAAAATAAGAAATAAATCTGTGAAATTGTCTCTTCCCTCCAAAAAGTCCTCTCCATACATGAATTCTGGGGGTGGTGTTTGTAGATTGAATGGTGACTACTTTAAACAAGGAAAACCGTATCATCTGCCAAAATTGACAGGCTGCTGTTTCTGTCTCTGTAATAATTCAAGGCTCTTATGTGTGACCTTTAGTTTGCTATCAGATTTTTTCAATGATATAGACCCTCCCTTCTAGGACAATGAATACATTTTCAGTGTTCCTTGAAAGTATATTTATATCCTTTTTTTTTTTTTTTTTTGGCCCAGTGATAATGAGAAAACTTCAAGAAGGAAGCTAAAATGGTGTCCTTTTCATTCGAGCCTTCTCAGTTTCTAAAGATGTTTCCTGATGGGTGGGCAGCCAATAAGTATCAGCATTTGCCAACATCCTGACAGAGCATCTGATCCTGCTCTTTGTGGCCATTTCTTAACGTTAGTGGGAAGCAGCACATATTGACACTGAAATCTATTTAAAAGTGAGGTTCCTGACAACTAAACTTCAAGAAGGCAGAGCCTTTAAAAATGCACATAGGCACATTGTGTTGACAGCAGGCACTTATTGACTTTTTCCACTGAGCAATTCTACGCCAAGGGCTCAGTAAAGGCACAGGGAGCCTCGGGAAGAAAAGTGGCTGGTTTTTCTTAGAAACTACCTGCTGTCATTCAGTTTGGCATCGTTTGGGGCAGCAGGTGCTCCAAAAGATAAAATGAAAGATCATTAAAGATTTTTTTTTTCTTTTCTTTCTGTTTTTTTGACAACTCATTGATGGTAGGATCTAGTTGTGATGAAAGTTCAGTTTACCTTGACAAGATAGCTTTTTCTTCAGGTTATTAACCTGATCACTGGCCTGTGACAGATTAAGGAAGGGGAAAACATAGCAATTTGACTTTCCCTAACTTGATTCCTTTTTTTTTTGTACATTCAAGCTATAACTGGATACAGAAGAACCATGCTTGCTTTTCAAATACAGTTTCCCAAAAACAATTTCAATGCATGTGTTTTGTTTTTGTTTTGCTTAAGACTGACCCTTTTGACATCTATGCTCTCCAGGAAGATTGTGCTTTGCATGATGCTACCAAGCTGTATTGCCTGAGGTGGACTAACCAACAATAGTCAGTAGCTTAAATGCAAGTAATTCTGAGTTATGGTATTGTTCGTAATTTACCAACAGGAAAAAGTGACAATGTGCAAAATCTCACAACTCGAATTCCAATTCTGTGGTTATAATATAAGGCTGCTTTGTGTCTGATTAAGTGGCAAAAAGGTGTGCATTTCCACATTAAGTTCACAAAAAATCCATGAAGGATGCTAAAGCTGGCAGAATGCCAAATATGACAATTGCAGGAAGCAGTAGTAAATCATGGTTCCATTTGGTAAATTCACGTGAATACTATATATATGTAAAAAAACCAACAACAAACAGATGATGGGGGTGTTTGGCTTGAATTAATTTTTAGTCAAAGCTGTCACTATCACTACTGAAGAAAAGAGAGGAAGATTTTAAAATGCCTTGTTAAAACTGAAGTATCAAGGGAAAGTAGGCAAGGAGCCATATGTAACCAGCAAAATCAAGAAAGATATGATTTGAAATCAAATGTTTATTCATATAATTAGGTTCACAAGAGAATATATTAATTAGAATGAAAAAAATCACTACAAATTACTGAATTTAAAATAATGATAAAGGGAAGCGGCTGTGGCTCAATCAGTAGGGCTCCCGTTTACCACATGGGAGGCCCCGGGTTCGGTTCCCGGGGCCTCCTGGTGAAGGCAAGCCCGCCTGCACGGCGTGGTTAGCTGACCCAGCGAGCACAAGCAGCAAGGGGGGGATAAATGAATAAATAAATAAAATCTTAAAAAAATAAAATAAAATAAAATAATGATAAATACTCCAAACAACATGAAATAAAAAAATAGCATAATATTCTTAATAAATAATTTCCTGATACAGCTCTATAATACTTTTTCTACAGTTTTGGACTGCATTGTCCTTGATTGCCTCTTCAAATGACAAAGATTTTTGTAAAAAATATTTTCTATAGGGAGAATAGAAAAGTAGTTCAGACTATTCTCTAGCAGAGTTTATCAAAAGTTGTTCTGCAGAATCGATAGCTTGGAAAAAAATTCCTTCAGCTTCACAGCTCATTGGTAATGACATGCCAAGACATGATCTGATCTGATGAGAGGCATAAAACATGAAGCTTCCCACATGGATAAGTTCAGCCTTTGTCAGCCTGCTGCAAGGTTGTAACCGACAAACACAGGAATCCTGGTAAGGGTTTTATGTATCATTCCCATCCCAAAAGAAGACAAAAGTAGACTGCATTTTCAGTTATTTATACTTTACCATCAAGAATATTCTTCACAGGAAATTACCTTTCACCAAATTGTCTAATGAACCCCAAACACTTCACCAAATTGTCTAATGATTGGAAGAATTTTCAACAGACCAGTTTTTGTCCCTGAGTATGTGCTGGGGGTGTTGAAGGCTGCCTTAGTGGGGCTCTGACTAGGAGACCAGAAGGCCAGGCTAAGGGGTTTTGGATTCTTATTATGGTGCCAATGGACCAGTGAGGAGATTTTTTTGTTTGCTTTTTTTTTTTTAAAGCAACTTTATTGAGATATAATCCTTATATATACAATTCACGTATTTACAGTGTACAATTTATTGGGCTTTAGTACATTCAGAATTGTACTAAATCTCTATTTAGGTTTAGTTTAAAATTAATCTAATTTTAGAACATCACCACAACCTGTTTTAGAATATTTTCATGACCCAAAAAAGAAACACGGTACCCATTAACAATCACTCCCATCTTCCCCACCCCAGCCCCCGGAAATCACTAATCTACCTTAGGTCTCTATTGACTTGTCTTTTCTGGACATTTCATATAAATGGAATCATAGAATATGTTGTCCTCTGTGTCTGTAGAATATGTGGCTTTCTTTGCTAACATGCTTAGCAGAATGTTTTCAAGATTCATCTGTGTTGCAGCACTTATCAGTTCTTCCATTCTTTTTATGGCTGAAAAAAATTCTATTGTATAGATATACCACATTTTATGCACCCATTCACAGTTGATGGACAGTTGGATCGTTTCCATTTTTGGCTATTATGAATAAAGGTACTATGAACATTTTTGTACAAGTTTTTGTGTGGACATAGGTTTTCATTTCTATTGGGTATGTATTGAGGAGTAGAATTGTTATAACCTAAGGAAACACTATATTTAATATTTTGACAGAATGGCAGACTGTTTTCCAAAGCAACTGTATCATTTTATATTCCCACCAACACTATGTGAGGATTCTAATTTCTCCATATTCTCACCAGAACTTCACATTTTCTGTCTTTTTTTATTTTAGCCACCTTTTGATGGTGAAGTAGTCTCTCATTGTGGTATCAATTTATATTTCACTAATAACTAATACTGTTGAGCATCTCTTCATGTTCTTGGCCATTTGTATATCTTCCTTGGATAAGTGTTTGTTTAGATCCTTTGCCCATTTTTTTGCACAATTAACTATGCCTTTAAGGTATAAGTTACACAGAGTATCACGTACAATTCATAAATGTAATTTTGGGTGAACTTTGACAATATATGCACCCATGTCAATATCACCCATAACTACATATAAAACTTTTCCATTAATTCAGGAAGTTCTATCATGTCTTTTTCTACTAAGACCCTTTATATAATCAAGGTAAGAATTTTATTATTTCTATCACCATAGATTAAATGTGTCTGCTCTTTGATTTTATATCCATGGAATCATACAGAGTATACTCTTTTGTTTAGGGGCTTTTTTCACTGACATTATATTTTGTTTTTGAAATTAATCCATGTTATTGTAAGCATCAGCAGTTCTTTAATTTTTACTGCTGGATAATATTCTACTGTATCAATATATCACAATTTGTGTATCCATTCTCCTGTAATGGACACTCGGGTTATTTCTAGTTTGGGGCTATTATGACTAAGATTGCTAAAAACACTCTTGAACAAATCTTTTTGAAGGCATATATTTTCATTTCCCTAGGAATGGAATTTCTGGGTAATAGCATGAATTCATGTTTAATTTTATTTTTTTAAAAAAGGACAAAGAGTTCTCCAAAGTGATTTTACAATTTTATCCTCTTATCAGTAATGTTTAAAGTTTCATTTGCTCCACACTCTCAAGAAATACTTGGTATTTTCAATCTTTTTGGTTTGAGCCATTATCGTAGGTATTAAATTGTGATTTCAATGTGGATTTCTTTCACAACTATGATGTGCCTATTGACCATTTTATATATAAATATATATTTCTTTAAAAGTACTTGTTAAGTCTTTTGCCCATTTATACTAACTGATCTCTTTTTTTCTCTTTGGGTATATAGGAAACAAGACCTCTGTCCTTTATATATGACATAAATACATATAATATATATAATAGATGTATTATTATATATTTTATATAATATGTATTATATATATGTAGAAAATATTTTCTCCAGATCTGTCACTGGTCTGTTAATTTTAAGTGGTATCTTTTGATGAGCAGAAATTGTCATTTTGATAAGGTCCAAGTTTTCAATTGCTTCTTCAATAATTATTGCTTTTGTGACCTAAGACATTGTTACCTACTGAAATTTCTAAAATTCTAAATTCTAACAATTTTATGGCTGTAGCTTTTATCTTTAGGTTTGTAATCCATCAAAATTTACTTTATTGCTTATTAAATGAGTTAGAGATTAAAGTTCACATATTTTCCTTTGCAAAATCCAGGTGTTCCAGCTCCAATTGTTAGAAACTTCTCCTGTTCCTATTGAATTTACCTTTGTCAAAAATTAATTACTAATATATGTGAAGGTCTATTCCCAGAATTTCTATTTTGTTCCATTTATCCATTTGTCTATTCTTATGCAAACACCCCAGATTGATTTATATAGTTTCATAGTAAGTATTGATATCAGGTACTGTAAATCTTCCAGACTTATTCTTTTTCAAAATTGCTTTTGCTATTTGACCCTATAAATTTCCATAAAATTTAGAATTACATTGAAGATTTCTTCAAACAACCTTCTGAAAATTTGATTAGTATTGCATTAAATCCCATAGATCAATTTTTCAAAAATATTTTCTTAAAAATGTTGATCCTTTAAATTCATGAACATGGTATATTACTCTTTTTACTTAAGTTCTTCTTTAATTCTGTCAGCAATGCTTAGTGTAGAGGACTTTCACATCTTTTATATGATTTGGTTTCTAGGTATTTGATGGTTTTTGACACAATAGTATTCTTAAAATTTGGTTTTTGTTTATTATTTTTTGGCATATAGAAAAATTTTTATCTCCTACTGCCACTTTTACTTCCACTGATTTCATTCAGTTTGTGGATTCTCATTTTCCCTATTCTGCAACACAAGGATGTACTCCAATGTACATGTATGCACACACAAAGATGGGGGGGGAATGATAAACTTTATTAAGAATATAGGGAGAAGAATATAAGAATATATGTTTGTTTTACATAATGTTCACCCTTCATTATTAAATATTAGATATTCTGATTACTTATCTGACTTCCTTAGTCTGACTTTGCATTGTTCCAGAGTTGTTATTCAGGATGTCTTCTGTTTTTCCCTTCAGACTTAGGTTCCTCCTGTCTCTACCATGCTTGTGTGCCAGGGCTTAATTAGGTGGCCCCAATAACTTGGCTTCATTGAACTCTTGCTTTGGTTGGGTTCAGAAAATAAGGAGTATGAGCAAAAAACTGAAGGAAAGGATGACAATGAAGTCAAAACAAGTTTTCTTGCATTCTCCCTATAGATTGCAAGGGCTTGTCTTTCTTCAGGTTTTGGTAAGTATTCTCTTGCCTTGTCCCTTTAGGCCTCAGTGAGGTAAAGGTATTGAGCTGTTTCTAGCCCTGGAGTACTTTACTACGTCTTCTTGAACTTGCGGCTACACACCGCTCTCAGCTTTATTCCTAGTCCCTTATTAAGCTTTATTCAAATACCCCACATTGAGAATATCATTTATTTGTTCCTGGAACTTTGACTGCAATAGTCCAAATTTTTCTCTTCTACTATGCATACTGTATCATCTCTTTCCAACATTAATTCTTATCTCCTTGACAATTTTTGCATATTGTAAAATTGCAAGTTGTTAGCAAGAAAAAAGTCTTTTATTTAAAAGGATCCATCCTTCTGAAAACACCAGCATTTTAAAACTGAAATTTTTACTTCCATTCTACTTTATGGGAATAAAGTATGAAATTTTTACTTCCATCCTACTTTATGGGAATAAAGATGACAAACACCAGGGTCTTCGTTTTATTCTTAAGTCATATTTGCTGAATAGCTTTGAAAAGTAACGTAATCCTTAACAATTTGTTTCCACAGATTTAGAATATTATTACTTTTCATCTGTCTATTACGTACAGGGTTAATGATGAAAAATGCTTCATATACTCAGACACAGAATTTTGAGACAGAAGATAATTCTACAAAATCAATTTGAAAACATAGTTTTAAGTGCAAAATATGTAGAGATAGTGTTTAGGTCAGGGTTTCTAAACAGCAGTGCTATTTAACATTTTTGGGGAAACTAAATCTTTGTTGTGGCAACTGTCCAGTGAATTGTAGGATGTTTAGTGGCATCTTAAGCCTTTACTCATTAGATGACAGTAACATTCCCCCAGCTGTGAAAATAAAAAATGTACTCAGACATTACCAAATTTCTCCTGGGTGCAAGATTATCCCCTGTTGAGAACCACTGGTTTAAATTGTAGACAGTGACAAATGATCAAATATCTTTTAACACATTTTAATACTCACAAATATAGAGGATCATATAAGTTCCTTATCTATTTTTAAAAGAGATATTAATTTAACTTTAGCACTCAGTTTGACAGAAGATAGAAAAAATGGCCCATAAAAAACTGCTAGAGTTAATTTTCAAGAGGTCTATGTGGTAATATTAAAAGAACTTTAAAATTTATACTAGTTATCAGAAATAATAATTCCAGATATTTATCATAAGAATACTATTGGACAGGCATCAAAATTTATATATGGTGTTGCAAATTGACCTAAGCCACTTCAGTCATGCATGATAATGAGTTTTTTATTTTATTTTTTTATTTATTTTTTTTTAGCGGTAACTGTGGCCACCAAAAAATTTTAAGTGACTGGTTTGGTTGGCTTAAATAAGGAACATATATCTCATATATAAGAGTAGTAGCCAGAATAATGGCTCCCCAAAAATGTCTAAACCTTAATCCCCAGAACCTGTGAATATGTTAGCTTGCATGGCAAAGGGATTTTGCAAGTATAACGAAGGTTAAGGACCTTGAGATGGGAAGATTATCCTGAATTATCTGGGGGCCCAGTCTAATCACGTAGCTCCTTAAAATTTGAAACTTTACTAGCTCTGGACAGAGAGAAGAATATGTGACTACAGAGAATGGTCGGAAAGAGGCAGTATTGCTGGCTTTGAAAATAGAGGCAATATGTCCTGAGCCAAGGAATGTAGGAAGCTCCTAGAAGCTGTAATGGGCAAATAAAAGGATTCTCCCCTAGAAAGTCCAGAATGGAATGCAGTCCTCCTGATGCTTTAATTTTAGCCAAGTGAAACCAGTGAGGGACTTCTAATCTACAGAACTGTAAACTAGTTTATTTGTGTTGTTAAGTCGCTAAAGTTGTGGTAATTTGTTACAGCAGCAATAGAAGACATACAATTAGAACATATTTTAAAATAAATTACAGACATTGTAAAAATGGGCTTGTTCATACAACATTGCTTATCTGGTTGAAAAATCATACACAGCATGAGTGGTATACAATAGGGAATTAATTAAATATAAAATAGCTATAAATAAACTACCTAAAAAATGGAATAATAAATAATTTCAAATAGCTATATAACCATATATTTTTAAAGCAAAAAGAATGTTTGTAATACATTGTGAAGTAAAAAATTGAGTTCAGCCTTTTATGCTCAGTGTGATCACTTTTTGTAAAGTTATGTTTATTTACATATATGCATATTTAGATGCATATTAAAATAATAGCTATCATTCTCTTTGTTCATGGCATTTAGAATTATGTAATTTTTTTTCTTTTTATTTATCTGCGTTCCCTAGTTTCCAAACAGGATACCACTGTCCAAGCAGCTACTTTCAGAGATTTTTTAAAAAGATATCCTAGAGTAGTTACCTCACATAGGAGTATTTCCTTTTTATCTAAGCATTTGCTATTGGTATTGATCTGATCTGCCTTCCTCATAAGTTTAAATAGACTGAATGTCAAATACCTCTTTCACTCTTTTGGCTAACATCCTACACTGGCAATAGACATGTCATACTACTTTTTTCTGTTCTCTTTTTTCTGGTTTCCAACATGACCCTGCTTTAAGACATCTACAATACAACTCTCATTAAAGAAGATCTAAGACAAAGAACAAGCAGCATGAATGTTGATTCTTTTTCTCCTTTCAATACAAGTTGTATATTTTATGACTATTTTTCCTTGATGATTACAGAACTCTATATTTATTTTAAAGTGAAGGATGAGTATCTTCATTTTCCAAGCTGTTATGACGAATATCACACAATGGGTTGGCTTAAACAATGGGAACCTATTATTGCAAGGTTTAAGAGACTTCCTCCCAGGATTGGTAACCTTCTGGTTTTGGCTCATGGGCAATCGTTGGGGTTCCTTGGCTTTCCCATCACATGGCCACGTCCTCTCCTTTCTCTGGTTTCTGTGACTTCTGAGTCTTCTTTATAAGGCCCCCAATAATCTGAGTTAAGACTCACCCTGTTTCTGTTGGCCATATCTTAATGAAAAATAACATCAGCAAGAGGTCCTAATTCCAATGAGTTCACACCACAGGAATACAGATTAAGATTAAGGATATGTGTTTGTTAAGGCATATAATTCATCCTACCACAATAAGAAAGTTGCGTAGCCACTTATTAAAAAAGAAAATAACAAGTAGAACCCATGTCTCTACATTTTTATGCAGCTTAGTCTAATATAATTATCATATACTAAAATAATTGATCAATAACTTATTTTAATAATTTTATTTTCACCGAAAGGTGTTAGATTATTTCCTAATACAATTTGGTTCTCATTCAATCCATGAAATTGGAGTGGTTAATAGATACTTGCTTGAAAAGGTAAAATTTGATCCAAGTTTATAAGACAGACAGGATTTAGATAAATCAAATACTCTCATGACTTTCTTTCATTTCCTCTGTCATCATAACCCTTTGCTGCATACCTAAATCTATTCAAATCTTGTGAATTAAGTATATTTATTGGAGATAAATGCATATCTTGCAATTCATTTATTCAGCAGTGTTTGAAAGGATTCAAAATTATCTCATTTGCTCTAAAAAAGTGAAATATCAGAATGTCTATAATTTTCATCACTCTAAGGTTTTGGTTGTTTGAAGAATAAAAGTATGCCAATTATTGAGAAATATAATGTAGAGTATTATAGCACAGAGCTTAAAATATATCTCAAAAAGAGAAAAGATTCCTGAGACTAAGGATTATGGAGCTTTAGCAATTATGCCTCATTTGTTCAGTTTTGAAGTTCTGGCTTCAAACTAGACTGAAATCTGCTTGTGGCCAAGGAAAATGTTTCACATTTCCTTTTAATCCCTAATTACACAAAACCATAATGAACATAAAAATTAAATAAATAGGTGCTCAATTGACATTACTTTAATGCTTGATTTACCTCTTCTATTTGAGCCTCATAAACCAGCACAAAAGAACTTTCGTTTGAATTTTTAAGCATACTTCTGACACTTACTTTACTGTTACATTATGGATGTAAGCCATATTTTATAACTATTGCCTAATACTATTTGGGATTTAAGTGTTTTTTAAAGATTTTTTGTTGTTGCTGTCATTCCTTAGGAAGTAATAATAGTCAGCAAATTCCAACATGTAATAAACAGGTAATAAAAATAAAAATATTACCTGTGTGCCAAATCTAGTAGTAAATAAAGTTTTATTGGAACACAGCCATGATCATTTATTTATGTATTGTCAATGGCTGTTTTTGCACTGTGATGCTAGAGTCAAATAGTTGTGACAGAGATTCCAGAACTTGCAAAGCCTAAAATATTTACCACTTGGCCCTTTAGAGAAAAAGTTTGCTGATCCCTGGTTTAAATGTAAAATAAACATAATTGTTGTAGAAGTCCCTTCCCAGTGGATTTTCATCAATTTAGACAAGTAGAAGAGATCTAAGTGAATAATGAGTGGATAGTTTTCATTAGGAAAAGTCATTAAGTAGCTAGATAGTAAATTGTACTTTAGTTTAAGACATGATTTGATTATTGACTATTAATAGATTTCACTGTAATAGCATTTTCAAAATATTTAAATTATATATAAAAGAAAATAAAATTTAATTGTAAGATATCAATCAAAATTAAACCACAGAAGAATTAAAATCTGTCACTTGGTTTACTATTTAACATCTTGATGATTATCCTTCTCTGGTAACACAGATGTTTTCAAAAGCATATATACCATTTTCTACTCTAACTAAATAAGTGTGTGGTTAGCTTAATGGATATTGATTTATTTAAGAAAAAATCAAATGTTCTTTGTCAGTCTTTACTTAAATGAATTATTTTAGTTATTTCTCTGTGAACTATGTATCTTTTTCTCCCCGGGTTCAAATAAGATAATGTTTTCAGGTTTGATTTCAAAATAATAAAAACATAATGAACCCATCAAAATTAATAGGTGCTTATTGGTTCACATGAAACATGTGCATATGCAACAAAGGGTCTTGTTTGCAGGAAAAATGTTATACCAGCTCCCAATTGTGTACACCATGCATTACATAAAACACATGTTTATGTTGTTTTATATTTGACAACATGTATAAACTGCTCCACTAAGATTTTGATTGGTCTTCATTTCATTTTTCAAATACACTAATGAATATTTTATTATAAGTAGAATGTTATTTTACTCCTCTCTATAGTAATTTCCTACCTATTAAGATTTCTTTAGGGCTTGACTAGATTTAGTATCATCTCCCAGCTGAGAAATATCAACCAATTAAGTTTCCTTACTTATATAGACGTTAAGAATGATAAGACTTAACTCTGATTCAAATGAAAATCTGCTAAATAACTGTAAATATATATCCACCTATCATTACTATTCAGCTAATTTTTCATCCATTTAGCATGTTTATGCAATTAATTTTAAGTAGTACCTGTGAAACTGTAAAACACTAATAACTCTTTCAAAACAAAATGTGACCACATGAAAATAAAAATTAGATGAACTTATGTATTTTCATTGTAAGTTAATGATATTTACCTGCTGCTATTTTGAAATATGAATAAAGATGTATATTATTTTTCTGATGTGTAAGTGATGGTTAACATACTAAATGGATTATTTTTTAAAACTGATTTTAGAAATTTCTTTTTCTGTCTCCATATCCATTATTCTGAGTCCTCATCTATAAAATACAGAAAGTGAAACATAAGGTTGTTGAAATTATTAAAAGAGATAATATATAAGAAAGCACTTATCATCCACAAAGCAAAGAAATAAAACTGTTATTTGGACATTTTTATGACCATCTTATTATGGCCATCATTATGTCAAATAGTTATAACACAGCAATTGTAAAGTTTTAATACTAAATATTATTGATTTTAATCAAAGAAGGGTTTTACTATTCATTATATTCAAAAGGAAAAGTATCACTAAGAAAGGAGGATATAAAACTTTGCTAAATACTATGTCAGGCATTACATTTGCTGCATTACACAAGAAATATAAATGTCCTCAATTCCTACTAGCTTGTGACCATATTAACGCCACAGTAACCATTAAATCTACTGCCACAAGCTGAAAACCTTTCTTCACATGCAAGAACTCCAGTCCCATTAATAATGCTCTTTTAAGTTCCCAACAATTATTTTGGTGCTTTCCAAGGGGTGTTTTTATTATGCTTATAACTGTGCCCTGGTCCTAACTTGGGAACATCATTACCGTCTCTATTGAGCAGAGGTTCTGCTATGCAGAGGTTCTGTACACCTGGATATCATGACTGCGATTCAAGCAACAGATTTGCCAATGCTAATGAAGTGGAAATTTCCATCATCAGCCCAGACCTGTAATGTGCTCCACCCTCACAACACAAGATAAGAAAGAAATCTTTTATGCAAGATTTTTTGGGCCTGATTGCTGAAGAGTTTTGTGGGGTAACTTCTGGATGGTACACAGCCCCCGTCTACCCAGATGACATATAGTGACACCAGGATGGGTCAGAACTTTGTATCTGAAACTGGAACTTCTACCTCCTTCTGACCTCCTGATCTTTTAGCTGAGTCTAGCTCATTAAAACAGAATTATTTCTTTTGACTGTGAAGGTTTGGGTATTTCCATATCTGCTTAAAACTTCTTTCCTTACCAATTTCCTAGTTCCACTATAGTCTATCAACCATGTGTATGTCTATGTTAGTCAATACTAAGATTGAATGCCATTTTTGTTCCCTGACAAGCATGAAGATATTCTGAGCTACCATGTAAATTATGAGAAGCAAATGAATGCTTGGTCTGTGTGAGTAGGAGTAGGAGATGCTTTAGGGAAGACTATCATCCAAGCATACAAACCAAATGCACCTATTTCAAGTCTCATGTAACATGCATTATCCAATTTTGTCTTTACAGAAGAATCATTAAGTTGACTCAGGATAACTACTTTTTTACAGATATTGACAGTGACATTCAGATGTGATGTGTTCACAGTCACAACATGTGAGAGCTGGGCTTCTAAATCAGGCCTATGTGAATCCAGTGACTGCTTATTTTTTTCTACATTAGAAAATTATAATGTTATATATAACAGGCATGCATGTAATATACAGACATACCTATAACATTAGACAGATAGCATTATTATAACATTACTAGAAAATATAGGGAGTATTGAGTTATTCTGTTCTA
This sequence comes from Tolypeutes matacus, assembly GCA_026826555.1. NCBI lineage: Eukaryota > Metazoa > Chordata > Mammalia > Cingulata > Chlamyphoridae > Tolypeutes > Tolypeutes matacus. Next base: position 8,019,162 of record JAKSZT010054350.1, read on the forward strand.
GTCCCCTGATTTTTCTGAGTGTTTCATTCAAAGTGAGAGAAATAGTGTGTGTTTATGTGTCTTTGCCTATGTGTGCTCATTTGCAGCAAGGTCAGAGAGAAGGAGAGGGTGCCAGGAAATAAGGACTAAATCCTTGGGGAAGAAGATAGAGCATTTAGCATGAAACAGAGTAGCTTATTGCTGATGTTTACCTCTGTCCCTCTGACCTTCTGCCCACAGAGTAATTATATTATGCAGGAGTTCAAGTTAATACCTGAAGGCCTCTTGCCCAGAAATCATAATATGTTATAAGCTTCTAACAGCAAAAATTGATTTTTTTAAAAGTCTGTCCTGTTTTTAAATACACAAGGTGTACTCTAGCAGATTTCTTCTGAAATATGAACATCCCCTGAAATGAAATTGTTAAAAGAAGAAATAAAGAACATGAATTGTCTTAGGTATCTTCAAATATAAGGTTATCAGCAGGACTTTTACAAATGTCTTCATTGAATCCTCAGCAGTACAACACAAAATTTCATAGGACTTGGGTGATGTCATGATGCAGGTAAACCACATTACAGTAATGCTAATAAAGATACATATTGCATGCATACATTTTTGTGGAATTTGTAATAACATTATGCCACATGGTTTGGAATAGTCAAGTATTAGATTGATTCTATATATCTAGGCTTTGACAGGCTCAGAATCTAAGTGTTCCAGTGGATAATGTGATTCCCATGGAAAAATAATGAACCTTCCTTCCTTGAAAATTTTAAGCCAGCAGACTCCATCACTCAGAGGGCCAGTGACCTGTGGGTCAAAATTGGCAAGTGTACTGTCGAATCTATTAACATACTGTCATTGTTTTTCCCTTTCAAGCAGCTATATTGTAAAGAACACTCATTCACCATTTGGACAGCTGTATTTCTCCCACTGGTCTTCAATCTTACATTTCCTACAATTATAAATTACTTCAGAAATATGAAAGTAAGTTTATCTGTCCCACAGATATTTTCTCTATGGTTCTTCATTAAAATCAAAATGACACAGGGAGCAGATGTGGCTCAAGCAGTTGAACACCTACCTCTCATATGGGAGGTCCCGGGTTCAAAACAAAAAACAAACAAAAAAGACAATATAAAGCCCCTCCCCCCCCAAAAAAAAACCTACAAAAACGTTGCCAGTAATAATAAAAAGTACTGATTTTGCTATACTTCTCAGAGAAAAACAGAAAAAGAAAAATTGAAAAAGAATCATGTCAATAGTTAGAAAAAATTACTTATTATAAGATTTTGTTTGGTATACTCTTTATCTGTTGTTTAAATAGAGGTTTTCTTACACATAAAATATATATGCCATTCTATAGCAAGCTTGCTCTGATCTTGCTTTGTTTTGTTTTATTTTACAAAAGTAGGGTAGTGGTGACTTGGTATATTTTGTGGAGTAGTGAATTCAAAACACCTGGGAACTTGTTGAAATGCAGACTCTGATTCAGTCATCCTGGAGTAGGCCTGATGTTTTAAGTGTCGTTGATGCTGTTGATCCAGGTATTATACTTTAAGTAGCAAAGCTCTAGGAGAGCACTTAGAAAATTTCATCTACTCCAAATAAACAATACCTCTCAGATCATAAATACATGTAATTGAGATGAATGGTTTGCATAGTAGCACTTAATCTAGAAATACATAAAACAAAGGATAACAATGCTGAAGAGTTTCATTTTGCCATGCATTAAGAGTAATGAAACCTCTACCCTAATTAATTAATTAATTTAACAAGCCTTTTTACAATAATTACTATATGCTAGGCTCTGCTCCACATTTTTATTTTATGTATATGAACTTCTTTCTATCTTAAAACATCCCTTTGGGGTAGGTACAATTTTTATCCTCACTTTACTAGTGAGGAAACTGAGACAAAAAGTGGTTAATTAACTCATCTAATGTCACACAGCTTGCTAACTCTAGCATCCCAGTAGCTAAAATCTCTCTCTATTTCCTTTGTATGATTGTAAATTCCATTATGCTAAGGCTTTTCTCACATAGTATGCTAAATTGGCCCAAAATAGTTCATATCTAACTATTATTTAGAACCTAATATGTACCTAACACTGTGCTAGGTTCTTTCCTTAATTTTCTTATTAACACTGTGAGATATAACCATTTTTCATTTAAAGCTGCAAAGACCAAAATATGTAAAGTAACTAGACTGAAGGCATAATCATTGGCAGAAACAGTGTTCCTGTCTACAGAATTCAAGCCAGCTTTTTTTTTTTTTTTTTACTGTATGCTTTTGTGTTTAGTCTTATGTGTCATCTTGACTAGACTATAGTACCTCCTGAGTCCCTGAAAAGGCATCCAGGGTGACCAGCCTGGTGACAGGTTGATTACACTGGACCACTTCTGTCATGGAAGTGGCAACATTTTGTTCTTCCCAGAATACATGCTGGATACGGACTTGCCTTTGCTGTGCACAAGGCTTCTGTCCAAACTACAATCCATGTACTTACAGAATGTCTTACCCACCATCATGATATTCTATACAGCATTGCTTCTAATCAAGGAAATCACTTCATAGCAAATAAAGTGTAGCAACAGGCCTATTCTCATAGAAGTCACTGGTTTATCATGTTCCCCATCATCCTGAAGCCATGGCTTCATAGATTTATGGCATGACCTTTTGAAGACTCAGTTACAGTACCAGCTAGATGGCAATACCTTGCAGAGCTGGAGCAATGTTCTCCAGGAAGCTGTATATGCTCTAAAGCACTGGCAAAGACATGCTGCTCTTTCTCTCATAGCCAGGATTCATGGATCCAGGAATAAAAGGGTGGAAATGGGAGTGGTACCACTCCCTACTATCCGTAGTGATCCACTAGGAAAATGTTTGCTTCCTGTCTCCATGAGCTTATGCTCTGCATAGTTAGCTATCTTAGATTCAAAGGGAGGAAATGCTTCCACCAGAAGACAGAATGATTTCATTAAACTTGAAGTTTAAACCCATCCATTTTGGGTTCCTCATGTCTCTGGATTGACAGGCAATGAAGGGAGTTACTGTACTGGTTGGGTTGGAAGAGTGTGTCTGGAATAGAAGTAATTCCTCAAGGTGTCTCTTGGTCATGCCATGTGATCAAATTCAAAGAAAAACTGCAACAACCCAATTCAGGTAGGACTATTAAAGTTCCAGACCCTTCAGGAAGGAAGGTTTGAGTCATCTTACCTAGCAAAGAACCATGACCAGCTGAGGTGCTTGCTGAGGGCAAAGGGAGTATGGAATGGATAATAGAAGTAGCTCACAGTTATAACTGTGAGGCCAGTTGCAGAAATGAGGACTGCAATTGTTATGGGTATTTCTTTATTAATTTCTGTGAATATGTTTGTATGTGTCTATATATATATAAATAACTGTATGTATATAAGATAGTTTTCTTCCTTTCCTTTTCTTTTTACACTTTAACAAGATGTGTTAATAATAAGTAAGTTTATATTACAGTATTTAAGTTACAGGATATCAAGGAATAGAGTGAACATCAACCAAGTATTTTATGGAGTAAGGAATACTGCATTTTTGGTTGTGTGCAGCATAGTTATATCATGTTAGGCAGAAGTATGACTTTGTTATTGTCTTTATTTAGAGATTAGGTTGAAGGATGGTCCAAGGATATGGGTATGGGTGCTAGTTTGACAGGGTGGACTGTGATGGTTGAATTTATGTGTTAACTTGGCTGGGATAAAGTACCCAGTTATTCAATCAAACACTAATCTAGGTGTTACTGTGAAGGTATTATGTAAATGTGGTTAACATCTATAATCAGTTCAGTTTGAGTAAAAGAGATTACCTTCAGTAATGTGGGTGGGACTCACCCAATCAGTGGAATGTATTCAGACAAAACTGAGGTTTCCCAGAGAAGAAGAAAATTGCCTCAAGACTATAGCTGTTTCTGGAAATTTCTTTGTAATGTATGATTTAACATTTTGTGTCTTACATAATTTAAATATATTGATTTTTTAAATTTATATTAGTCCAACAGTACATACTTCTATTTCTAAATCATAACATAATTAATTATAAAAGGATAAATAAATGACTTGAAAATGAAGATATTACTTCAAAGTATTAATAAAGTGATTTATACATACCTAAATTGGTTTTAAACTTAGTGAAAAGTAGGTCATGGGAATTGAATTGATGTTTTCTGTTTAGGATACTATTCAGTATGCTTTTGATATTTAGTTAATCAAATCCAGTAACATAAAACTGTATTTCTTACTACTGATTTAATTATCATAGCTTTTTGAGAGGATTCCAAGGGAAGAGAAAGTAGGAAAAGCAACTAAAGAAAGGAAGGTGACTACATGGTTATAAAAATATAATAGCAGAATTAAAACTTTATCCATAAACACATAAAGTAAGAGGAGATGAAACCCTAGGAGGCCAATGACACTAATGGAACAAATGGAGTGAGGAGGTACAGCTGGTAGATGTCATTTACTCAGAGATGTTATTATTCTAGACAAACCAGTTTGCAACTGCCAGTCAAAGACTTAACCTTCACAGTCACCTTTTGAAAATTATCAGGAACTTATCCTCCTCATACTAGGAATGCATGCCTACAGATATGTATTAGGAGTGACACCTGACTTAAAAGGTTACTCTACTTTTTAAAATAAATGTCTCATATAGACATTGTATACAATGAATTAATTTGGCTTTCACTTATCTCTTTTTTTAAAACTTGTGTTGGCTCCATTGATCTCATTCACTCATTTTCCCTTTCTTTCTCTTCCTCTCCTCTCTCTGTCTCACCTTCACAGTCACCTTTTGCAAATTATCAAGAATACCACGGAACTTTTCTGAACTTATGCATGACGTTGAATCTGATAACCTGAAATAATAGTAACCATATTCCTAGTTTATTCCAGTGATTTTTTCCATTTGTAGATTGGCACATCAAGCAGTTGTACACCCTTATTCCAGGCGTGAGAAGGAAGAGTAGTCCAAAGTGATCTCAGTGTTAGTGTAGGTCTTCTGAGAAACTGACACCAAAATCAGATTAGATGCAAGAGAAGAAATGGGAAGGAAGCCCAGGAAGTCTGGGTGAGCTGTGAGATTGAAATGACAATATGACCCTGTAAAAGAGAGAGGTAAAGAAGAAAGGTTGTGTAGAAGCATCTTAGGCTAAAGTGAAGTTTTAAGAAAGTTCAACTAGGCAAAAAGAAAGTCCTTGATGCAAATTGCCAATCAGCAAATTCCACATCTCCAAAGAATGGAGATGCCTTAGCATTCCTGTCACATTCACTCCTTGACTCAGAGCAGCTCATGGGAAGTGTGGCCTCAACACAAATGAGTGATGGACTTCTGAGCACATAAGCTTGGCCTGTCTGGTAATTATCCTCCCGGTGGTTGGAAATCTGGGTGGCAAATCCTCAGGGCTGCCATAGTCCAGCCCTTATACTAAACAGATCTACTTCTCCACACCAGTTCAGGGAACAGCTCCTCCATGGTCTTTCTCCTGTCAGTCTCACTCCCTTACTGGAAACTCAGAGAGATGATTAGATGATGGCAGTTGATCTTGAAATTTTGGTAATGGTGCACTTATTTGGGCCAAGGTTGTAGCATGTGCTGTTTACAGTGTTAATAGGGCAAGTGAGCACTAGGAGATGGACACATGGATCACCTGGGTTCCATATATAGTCCTCCCTGCACCCACTGTATAAAGCAGTCATACCACCTCCTGCTCATCAGGTCAATTAACCCTCTTCCCTCCTGCTGTTCTTTTGGCACAGGGAGTCCAAAGTTTCCTGACAGCAACAGTAACTTTTGATGTATCTTGGGGCTATAGTGAGACTCTGTACAGATTTATAGAAACCAGATTTTTGAGGCAAGAAACACAAAATCTCCCAATGGGTAAATAAGGGTTATGGTAAGTGGGGCCATTCCTGTGAAGCTCCCTGGATCTCTGTGACTTTTAAATTAGATTTTTAATCCTACCACTCCATTTGCTGAGTGATTCCTGTCTCTGTTCTTTGCCTTAAGAAGATAAGGTACTCTTTGTGATCTACTGGCTCTTATGTTTAACATTTAACTGCTTGTTTTCAGTCCCCAGCCTCTCAGTACCTCTCTGTAGGGCAACAATGTATCTTAGCAGTAACCAACCAATTCCTCTGTCTTTATAGATGTACATGTTCTCCCACACATTATTTCAAAAGTCTGAATCATCACATCTGCCAAGTAGTCTCCTCTACCAGGACATTTCTGTAGGTTATTACCAGTAAAGTCTTTAGCAATTGGGTCACCATTTTGTGCCAAGAACTATTTTTTTCACTTTCTAGCCAGAAGGGCACCATCTTCACCTACCATGGGGTGAGTGAACCCATGCCAAATCTCCATCTTCTTGCCTGTTTTTTTCAGACTGTTCTTGATACCAATTGTATTAGTTCATATCCTCTGAGAATCAGACACCAAAACAGGACTAAATGTTCAGGAAGTTAACTAGGGAATGGGCCAATGAGGCAAAATAGGAATAGAGGGATGACACTAAGAGAGTTATCAGACCACTATGTAGGTCTGAACCTTGTGAAAGACAGAGAGAAGGAAGGAAAGTTGGGTGTCATAGACTACAATTAAATTGTAGGAAAGCTCAGCAAGGTTGATGAGGAGTCCTGGAGCCAATGTAATCTGTCAGAGGAGTTCTGCATCTCCAAGAAACGGACATGCCTTAGGAATCCTGAGTCATTAACTTGGAGCAGCCCATAGAAAGCATGACCTCAGTACAAACATGTGATAGATTTTAGAGCACAGGGGCTGGAACAATTGGTTAGTTATGCTCTCCACAGTCATGGGTCTAAGAGATGTATTTTTATGACCACCAAGTCTCAAACATAAAAATAATCTATATATATCTATAAACTTGATCTGAATAGGGCTGGTATGATGTTTAATTTCATGTGTCAATTTGGTTAGGTTATGGTGTCCACTACTGTGAGAGCATTTCATAGATGGGTGTAAATCATAAGTCAGGTAATTGTATCTATGACTGATTACATCTACAATCAACAAAGGAGATTGCCTTCAGCAAAGAGAGGGGTATCCTCATACAGTCAGTTGAAAGCCTCTTGTGCTCCTGAGAGTAACAGAGTTGGACTCAACTATGTCTTCCCTACACATGGCTCATCTGTCCCTTCTATTCAAACCTATACTTGGTGCTGGACATAGTTTGTGTACGTCCAGAGACTTGAGTCTTTGGGCTGTCCATGTGCCAGCTAGGCCCGGAACCTCGGTGGAGCAGCAATTCCTACTCTACAGCTCATTAGACTCACCCAAGACAACTGGTGGGGAGACGATGATGGACAACAGCTGTCCCAGGGAATGGAGAGAGTCTGGAGCTGCAGGCAGGATAATCCCATCCATCTTCCCCATGAGATATAAGCCCCCTCTCAATTGGAGGTGGAGTGGACATCACCATCCCAGACTTCTCAGGATGAGGGGAAGAGCTATGGACTAGAGTGGACTTACTGGTATTCTACGATAGACATCTTGTGATTCAAGCAATGGAAGAAATTACAACATTGATGTGAAGCCAGTGGCCACTGGAGGCTCTGGGGGGCAGGGAGAGGGCAAAGCATTTGTAATACAGGGGTTTTTCTGGACTTGGGAATTGTCCTGAGTAGCATTGCAACGACAAATATAGGCCATTTTATATCATCATATAACATGCAGAAATCTGTGGGAGAGAGTGAGGCCTACAATGTAAACTGTGGTCCATGCTTAGTGGCAAAGCCCCAGGATGCGTTTTTCAATTGCAATGAATGTGCCACACTAATGAAGAATGTTTATGTGGGAGGTTGTGGGAGGTGTGGGAGGTGTGGGAGGCGGGGCGTATGGGAATCCCTATATTTTTTGTGTAACACTTATATAATCTAAGTATCTTTTTTAAAAAATAATATAATAAGTGATAAAAGTACTGGTATAAAATAAAATAAAAAATAAAATAAAATAAAATAAATAAAATAAAATAAAATAAATAAAATAAAATAAAATAAAATAAAATAAAATAAAATAAAATAAAATAAAAAATAGGGACAACTGAAGATTTCAGCAGTCAGAAAGAATTTCTATCTCTACTTCAGCCAGCCAGCTTCTCCCAGGGAATTTAACTTTACTTTCATCAACTTTTCAACTTGTGTCCTGCCCTACGGAATTTAGATTTACCAATCTCTACCATCTGGGCCAATTCCTAAAATATATCCCTTAATATTCATACACACATAAGTTTATCTATCCTGTCAGTTTTGTTTCTCTAGAAAACCCTGACTAATATAGATGGTAAAAAAATAATTGTTTGCCAAAGCATTTTATGTGGTCAACAATTTAAAAAAACATTTTTAAGTGCTACTGTTTATTTGCATAGATAAAAATATATTTAAGATACATACATTTATTTTAAAGGAATAATCAGTTTCACATGCACATGGAAAATGCTGAGCAATGTTTCAAAGCAGGGAAAAGAAAAAAAAAAGGGAAAAAAATATAAAGAGTTGTACTGATCAAGGGATATATTTCAGATTATTTTGCTTTTTTGAAAAATTTCCTCTCTCAGTTTGGATCTACCTGAATTATCCATAAGGATAATACTGTAATCCAATTGAAATATAAATTCATGCATTCAACAATATTAACTTGGTCCATATTTTTGGCATGCATTGTGCTAGTTGGTAAGAAATAATTATATGTATCACACATATGGTCCTTACTTTCTGGGCACCTATGATCTAGTGGGAATTGACAGATAGTAAACAAGAAAATAAGCCAATATTTATAGCTTATGATAAAGTAAATTATAATAACTTACAACACCAAGTATGTGCCTGAGTTATATCCAATAAACACCAACAGGAACCCTGGAGTGAAAATCTGAAGAGAAGAACACCACTAATTAGGTATATAGTCATCCCATGTAGGCGGATAAAGAAAAGGGAGGTAACAGGACCCCAGGGAGTCAAGAGTATGCAGACCCTTCCCAGCTGAAGTCACTCTTCCCTCCCTTAACAATGGGTTAAGGCAGACAGAATATTCCAGAATTAGTTAAGGATGCTGAGGTGAAATGCAAGGTCTTATACATTTGCCTGATGAAGTACAAAGTAAATTCTAGGACAAAGTTGGAGGAAGGTAAGATTTCACTGAAAGGGGTAAAACGTCACACTATAGAACGTAAAAAGAGTATGGACTTTGAGGACTGCCATAGGAAGAACCCTATTCTATATGGCCCTAAAGACTCAGGTAAGAGGGGCTCCTCTTTTGGGCCTTGCGTTTTATAGCACCCTGCTATTGCCCTGATCTACTGCCCTCCTTCCCGCAGGACTAGGAGTCTGCATGTTGACACGCATGTTGATTTGTCTATCTGGAGTGTAAATGCCCTTCCCCAGACTATATTCTTGTTTCCTGGGACAGAAACTCCCCTACCTAACAGCTCTCAGAGCTTTTCCTTGAGTCCTTCTTCCTGTGCGTAGAAGCCAACGACAGTGTGTGCAACCCCAGCCTGAGGGGTTTCCCTGTAAGGGAGCTGATAATACAATATGTGGATGGAGATTACACATGAAGCCCTTCTTGGTATGGGACAGAGCCAAGAGGAGGAGAAGAGGGGGGATGAGCTATGTGCTGGGTTGAGAGGAGGCTTGTTGTCCCTGAGTCACCACATTCATGGAATGAAAAAAAATTCAACAATTTTTCTTTAGAGTATGACTACCATGTCACTCTGAAGATATATTTATTAAGATAGAAGTGCAGTACATATTTTGCTGAACAGTGTATTAGCATAACTTATCACTTTTAATATTTATTCATATGATCTACAGGCCTCCTATGTAATCTAGATCTGGCCCCCACAAATGTTAAGGATAGGCCTAAGCCTATTAATAATTTAACTCTTATTCCACATGCCCTTTGTAAAGAAAGCCATATTTAATATCTAGTTTTCAGTTCTGCACCCACATGAATATTAATACTCCCTTTGGTTATCATCACGTCTTCAGTAAACTCTATTATTTTAAAAGGCCATTATGTTAGTGGTATGTTAGAGAATTAAGTTAAAAACATTAATTCATTCAAAAACACTTACTGGAAACCTACAATGTGTTATTGTGCTAAACCCTTGATTATAAATGAGCTCAGTCTAAAGGAAAAGCAGACAAAAAAAAAGTAAACAAATAAATAAACAACTTGAAATTTCTATCTCAACATCTTTCATTCAAAGAAAACCTGTAAAATGTAGTTATTAGTATAGGGGTCAGGTTGCTGGCCTGAGAAGCTCATGGAAGCGGTAGTAGAAGGATAGAGAATAACCAGATGGGCCAAGAGAGAAGTTTTAAGTTTAAGTAGAAAAGTGACAGAAAGCCTCTCTGAGGAGATATCTAACATGGTGTTTGAAGTATAATACTAATAACAATAATAATACTAAGAGCTGAAATTTATTGAGTACTCACTATATACCCAGCACTATACCAGGCACTTTACTATTTAGTCATTTGAAGAATGACAAGAATATTTCCGGCAAAACAAACTAAATTACAAGAGTCCCTAGTAGCAAGGCTCCGTGTGCCCTTGGTGACCAGAGGATGAGTAAGTGGTAGAAGATGAGGTTGGAGAGACAGTCCGGACAGGGGTCATATAGAACCACAGTGGCCAGAGTAAGGAGTTGGTTTTATTTATGTGAAATGGAAAGCCATTGAAAAAAAAAATTTTTTTAACAGGAAACATGATCCAAAAGCCCTTTTTAGGGTTATACTGACTGCAGTGTGAAAAAAAAAACAAAAAACAAAAACACTGGGGATTGAAAGTGTATTAGGGTGAAGATTTAAGAAGCTAGCCCATTAACCCTGGTAAAAGATGATATACACTCACTTTTTTCTTACCCAGATGGCTCCTATCCACATCATTAATAGGACTGGTTTCCCCCTCCCCTCCTCTCCATCCATTTAGAAGAGTAATCTAACATGAAAAAAAACAATTCGTTGGTTCACAATCACTCCTCAGATCACTGCAACTTGCTCACCCACTGTCCCTTGACTTCCATTCACCTTTCTTATCTGTGCTTGGGCACTTTACTTGATTTATTTTTGGACAATGCCTGGACCTTCAGGATTCCTCTCTCATCAGAGGATATTTGACATAGCTCTTCTTTCCTGAGTTCCAAACATCACAAGTGAAAATCTCCACTTATGCATAGGAAAGATTCTCACGCCTTTGATCCATTGTTCTTTTCCAATGTATTCCTCATAATCTCAGATTGTCAGTCTGGAGGGTCCCCTAAATTTCTGCATGATGTTATATGATAAGCATGCCCTGATATATAAATCCTAATGATCCATCTGGAGAGTGTTGAGGAAGGAAGAATGGGGAAATGGAGACACACTAGTGCACAAACTTCAAGTTCCAGGATGAGTAGTGGGCTATTCTAGGTCAGTTTGATTTCTTTTTTAAAAGCCCTGCCTGTGTGACCTGAATATGGGTTTGTCTCTCTAATTATTGTACCTGCTAAATTCAATATATGTGTATGTATATAATTGTAGATCTCAAACAAGTAAATGTAATGGCTAATCTCATATTGAGAAACAAATATTGTATTTCCTTAGCTATTTTGTAATTAGCAAGATGTATTTTTTTCTAATGGAATCAATAAGTTCAATTCTTGAGGTCTGCTCTACTTTTTACAAGAAGAGAGTCTCTCGGTTAGAAATCCTAGTAAGAACTCTAAAGTTCTTATTTGAGTCTATGGTTGGCCATAGTCTCAAATTTGTTCATTGCAGTAGAAGCAGGGGTTAGTAAAGGGGCAAAGTGACCAGGTACATTAGGCAAAGTTAAATTAAGCAAAATGTAGAACTTTATTACTGTTTAATTTAATATTTTCAGCTATACTTTCTTGACAATTTTATTTCCTATTGTGCATTTTCTGACTACAACTTGCTAATTTACATACTGAAACATTAATAACTGTTTTATCTAAATAATAAAATAATTTATTTGATTCAGAAATTTAACCTCTGTTTTCTGGCACTTGCTGCTTATACATGTTCCCCATGCATTGATTGTCTTTGTTTTAATTCTTTCTTTTAATATACAGGCTTTTATAATTTTCTAGAATCTACTCATATTCTTACTTTGTGAATATTTCTATCATTTCCAATTTAACTTAGGAAAGTCAACCCAGGTTTGAAATATAATATTGTTAAATATTCATTTGTATTATGAGGATTAATTGAGATAGTATATATGTACCAGTTATCAATTAATTGATTCTCTGCTCCTCATCCACACTTCATTGCTCTGCTTTGAGAATTTCAAACTGCATTGTAAACATTTCTCTTTGCCAACTTGCACAGTGTTAAGTTTTATCAGCAGAGGACAGTGGAAGGACACTACAGGAAGAAGAGTTATCTCTTTCTGATTCTGGTTTGGTTCCATTCTTCTTGCTCCAAAGTCATACCTGCCAATAATGTGGGTCCAAGAAACCCAATGGTTCTCACCCTCCAGCAAGTTTTGTTTCCAGTCCCCGTCCCTGGTTCCTGGTTCCAAAAAGTGTTTTGTTGACAACATCTTGTTTTCCATTTTGTTTCATGTTAGAGATGGCCAGAAATAATGGTCTACACTGATTCACTGAGAATTACTATTTGGCTGAATATTCTGAGACTTAGAAGAAATGGAATTAGAAGATTGATGACAAGGAAGTCTGGGGAAACTGTATGTGGATGGACCTCTAAGAATGTGCAAAAAGTATGAAAATATTTGTGCCAATATTGTGTGAATACCCACCAATGGACATCTATCTCACAGGAGGCTCTTAATAGTCAGGTGGAAAAATGACATGTGCCATGGAAGTTATTCAGCCTCTTTCCCCAGACACCCTATCACTTGCTCAATGGGAACATGAAAAAGTGGCTATAGGGACAGTGATGGACACTCAACAATATATACTTCTCCTTATTTAAAGTGACCTGCCTAACACTAGTGTTGAGTACCTAAGCTCCATCAGCAGAAACTAAATAAGCCTCCAACATGATTATCATTTCTCAGGGATACTAGTCATTCATCTGGTTGTAGGTTGACTATATGGACCTCTTCCATATTGCATAGGACAGAGGTTAACATCACTGGATATATAGATATTTTATATATGGATTTATCTTCTCTGTCCATAATGCCCTTGCAATCTCCACCATTCTTGGATTCCAAATGCTTAATCCACTTTCTTGGAATTCCGCATCACATTTTTTTTGATCAAAGAACTTATATGATATCAAAAGAATTGCAGCAATATCTTATTTTACCACTTACACCACCACCCAAACAGAGAAGAATAACTAATTGAAGACTCAATTATGGCAACATTTGGGATACAACACCATGAAGAGAAGAGATTATGTCTTACAGGATACAGTATATGTTTTTAAATAGAGATCATTCTAAGTGGCCATCTTCTTTTAGCCATAATATATGGATCTGGAAATAAAGAGATGAATGAGGTAGAAATGACTACTCTCCTTCTTGTAACTAATAACCCACTCACAAAATTTTGGGTTTCTTTCCTAGAATTTTGTGCTATTAATTTGTAGATCTTGATTACCAGGGGAAAGCTTCAATAATTGTTCCACTGAATTAGAAGAATTCTGGCCACTTTAGGCATCATATGCCACTGCCACTGAACCAACAAGCAGAAAAAGGTGACTACTCTATTGACTAGAGTAATTACTCTCAATTACTAAAAGGAAATTAGTTTGCTACTACACAATAGGGGCAAGAATGACTGACTATGTCTAGAACCCAGAAGATTCTCTGGGTGATTCCTGGTTTTCTCATGTCTAATAGTAAAGTTTAATGGAAGACTATAGCAACCAAAAATGGTAGAATTGAGTATTCAGATCCTTGAGGAATGAAGATTTTGTCAGTAAACAACCCTGACAAGCTATGGTTCTGGCTAAGGACCTGGCTAAGGATACTTAATAGGATCTTCAAAGACCTATTAAGATGAGCCAAACTGAAGTAGTGTGGGACCTTAATCCATAATAACTAGAGTCCTTGTCAGCAGAGGAAGTTTGGGATCAAGTTTGGGAAACAGAAGGAGACAGATGGCCATGTGACAGAGGTAGAGATCGAGTTATGGATTACCGAACAGCCACCATCAAACACTAAACTTCAGAGAAAATGTGGTCCTGCTGACACGTTGATTTTGGACTTCTAGCTTCAAAAACTGAGACAATAAATTCCTGTTGCTCAGACCAACCAGTCTGTGAGATTTATATAGCATTATTGGAAAACTAAGACATACTCAATGGGAATGTGATTGAACTAGAGGAGAAACGACTATATGCATATATATATATACTATATACATACATATATACTATATATGTGTAAAACAATAATATATTCACATGCTCATGTGTTTGAAGATCTTGCAAAAATGAGATATTTTGTATTCTTATCTGTTAAGTATGACCCTTCTCTACACACAAATTTTATCAACCTAAGTCCCACAAAACCAGTTCTGCCCTGAAAATATACTTATTTTTAAGAAATAAATATTGTCAGAAATTCCACAATGCAATTATATTCAGTAGATAATTTTATCATTTATCTGAGAAGCTTGTAGAGTCTCTTTTTTTGGATCTTAGAACATAGTTTATCTTTTACTTCCCTTATTTATTTTTATTACTTCTATTATATCAGCACTTACTTTATTCACATGTCCTATTTCTCACAGTACACTAAGAATATTCCTACATGTACTCAGTTTTTCAAAAGAAATCAATATGAAAGGGAGAACCAAGTTTCCTGAATTTATTCAAAGTCTTCCCCCACTGTAAGGAAAATGCAGGATTTCTTTAAAATTTCAGAATGTAAAAAGCATTTTACATTCTAGATGGAAGCACATACAAAGGTATGAGGGCATGAAGATGCTTTGACTTCTGTTGAAACATTAACTACTTCCATAAAAACATCAATTTATAGCAAATAAGTTTATGAATACCATGGAAAATCAGTCTTGTTATTCTACATATCTACAGAATCTGAAATTTTTATGGAATATCAGGATCTACACTGAATTTGGAAAATGATTTTTTTAACCTAACATATAATTACACAAAATAAGTTTGGGCCCACTGTCTAATAAATATCTTTAATAGGGTCTTTGAATATCCTCTCATAGGCTTGCTAAAATAGTAATGGCTTCTCGTTCTTTACAACAGGTAAAATGAAGTTAAGCTGGAACTGCCACGACAGTTGGAATCACCCTTCAGAAATGCCAAGTGAAGACATTCATCTTTGAGGGGTCCTTCCATGTTACAGGAGATTGCTGTTTCCTCCTCTCTTTTACAGATGTCCAATCGCTACAGTCTGATTTCATGGGAACTCTTCCTTTTCTCCTTTCCTTTAAGGGTGCATTGGGCTTTTAAAAAACTCATTTTACCAGTGTAATAATATTAGGGACCAGGGGGAAAGAGTGTGATTTACACTGGGACCTACAACTTCTCAGAAATGGTTTTAATTAGAGCTATAAAATCATACAAATAACAAGCAATTCTCCCATTCTTTTTATTTTATTTTATTTTATTTTATTTTATTTTATTTTATTTTATT
>JAKSZT010054350.1:8038941-8245447 GCA_026826555.1 Tolypeutes matacus
AATAAAATAAAATAAAATAAAATAAAATAAAATAAAATAAAATAAAATAAAATAAAATATAAAATAAAATAAATAAAATAAAATATATATAGTATAAATATATATAAATAAATGATCAAATTAGTGGAAACCAGAAAAGAAAACTAGGAAATTATCTATGAAGTTATGTTTTGAAAATATATTTTACATGGCAGAACATAAATTTGGTTTTGTGCTTTCTGGCTGACCATGTTAGAAGGAAACTAAATCAAATACATGATTAACAGGGCCCAGAGGATAAAAACAAATAAATTGCCACAGTAAAAATAAAAAAGAGAAAGGGAAATAAAGTTAAAATAATTCTTCCTAAACTTAGATATTTAGAAAATTCTCCAATGAACCTTTATAAATATCATTAGCATCTCTGCAATGAAGTCAATAAAACATTGGGGGTAAGCTTGCCCCTTAAATGTCTTTCAACGTAGAAAGAAGCTAAAATGCAATTGTCCAAATGAAAATATGAAAGGGGCAAAAGAATATGTCATAATAGCTAGTTTTTCTTTTTTTCAATCATCTTACTAAATCCAAGAATAAAGTTTAAAGTAAAAATAAGACTGTGTGGACTGAAGATTGTTTAGATAGTTTTCAATAGAAACTATTTGTTCAATCATAATTTTTATAAAGTTTTGGATCAGAAACTCCTTGGAAAGTGCCCAAAGTAATCTATTTACAGATTAAGGGCAAATTTAAGTCCTTCAAAAGGCAGCCATGCTAGATGAAAAATGCTGGAAAAAGGCAAGAAACCTGATTAGAAAAGTACTAAAGGCCATGGGACCTCAACAGACTATGACTGGAGAAAGAAATCTAGGTTTGCCTCATTTTGCTGAAATAGCCAATGAGTAATTAAGGTTCTCAAATTTCAACTAATACAGCTGCATTAATCAAAGTGTTATAGCAGTATGATTCATTACTTACTATTAATTTTTAGTTATGATGTAATTTGTTAAAAATATAAAGAAGAGATTGTGAATAGCTTGTGAAAGAGTAAGTCTTCACATAAGTTCACTTTTTTTGTAAATTTAAAGTTAACACTTCAATAGAGTTAAGTAGCTGATTTTTCAAGTGGCATGATATTTCAAGTTTCCCAATATGCCCTCAGTGCTGTTTTGTCTCACTTGAGGCCGAAGTCAGATGCCTTTTGAAGTTATGCTTACATCACTGTTTCTCCAAAAATAGGGAAATCTTATTTATACCTATATCTCTATAGAAAATTGGAATCAAAAGCAGAAATAGAAAGTCACATGATTAAAGAAAAATAGAGTCAACATTTTTTTTTTTTTTTAGTTTAATGTACATATTCTGGGACATGTCAATCATTTACATTGCCTGCCTGATTGCCACAAGCATTTGAATTGTCTAAAAAGGAGGGAAATGGTTAAAAGAATGCCAAGTGGTTAGACATTAGGGAATAAAGGTGAAAAGTGTCATCAAGGCAAAAGAAAATGCTTATCTCTATCTTTTTAAACTTGTAAGCATTAACTCAAACATTAAATCACCATTGTAGCCAAAATGTGTTAAAAAATCCAAGTGCAACCTTAGATTGCCATGGGGGCCAAGAAAGGCTCCAGAAAAGAAGGTGCTATGAAAGCTTCTTCTAATAGGGCCTAATGCTTTTGGAGCCATCCAGGATCAAAATAGCCTCTAGAACTGACACTTTTTTAAATTGCAAAAGAACATTTTTCTAGGGTATTACTTGAACTACAGATTGATTTTAAGAATAAGGGTTTGTTAAATTATTGAAAATGAAGTTGGTTACACCAATATGTATGGTATAATAGAGTCAAAATAGTAGTAATAAAATAGAAACTTTCTAGAAAAAAAAAAAAAATAGCCTCTAGACCCGATAGATGCTCTGGACTGTGAGTGGGTCAGTAGCAAGGCATCTCAGCAAATTCCACATCAGCCACTAATTACAGTCTAATGAAAAATCATATATCTTGCTTTATATGGAATTTCTTTTTTCTTTTAATACAGGATAATGTGAAGGAAAACATTCACCATAGAAAATTGTCAATCATCCAGCAATAGTTAGTCTTGAGCTGCCCTGGCAAACTTAGATAAATAAAAAAAGCATTTGCTCATTTATCTGGTTCTGATTTCCAGAGTTAAGTGCTTAGTGGGTGTAAGAGTTTGAAGCTTCTTGTGGATCCCAGAAAAGATCATGTTTTTGGAACTAATCCATATCCTTGGATGTGGGACCATTTGCTTAGATTGGATTCAGTTGAAGGGCTTTTGATTAGATTGCTTCAGTGAAGTGTGATTCAGGGTGGGTCTTGACCCTCTTGCTGGAGTCCTTTATAAACAAAGGTCTGAAAACAGAGACACACACAAAAAAACCACAGAGATGGAGAAAAGGAACCCAGGAGCTTAGAGAGGAACCAGGGAGAGAGGAAGCCACAGACAGAGCAGCCAGAAGCCAAAGCAAAGAGATCCAGAAGAGAAGCAAATGCCTCCATGTGCATGGAAGGAGTCCAGGATTGCCAGCAGCCAAACTTCAGTGACACATCATCTCTGATGATGCCTTGATCTGGACATTTTCACAGCCTCAGAACTGTAAGCTTTTAACCTGATAAATTCCCATTATAAAAGCCAACCCATTTCTGGTATATTTCTCCCAGCAGCTTTTAGCAAACTAGAACAGTGGTCTATAAAAGATTCAAAAAGATATCAATTATGAATTTATGATTACTGCTTTGTGAAAATGTCAAAGAACATTAGTTCTGAATTTTATCTATATGTCTAATTACATCAATAGTTAGAGTATATTTTCCTGGCCCAGTTCATAAAAGGAAAGATTTGTCAGGTGGTGTAAAATGAACATTTGTAAAACCCAAATGAATTTTAATGTGTGTTTTGGAGATGTTAGCATTTTTGTCAATGTGTTGTGTTTTAAAGCTAATCATACTTACAGATTTCTTTCTGATAGTTATGCCTTATGATAATCATTATTTGTGCTAATTTTAAACTGTCACTTGAATAAAATCATTACTCTTCTTTTTAGAGATTTGGACCAGAGGAGTAGTTGTTTCTAATTTTCAGAAGTTGGATATGTGCTGACAAGAATGAGTTTTATCCAACTACTTTTAGATACAATTTAAAGTGTGCAAAAGTCCTTATTATATTATTTAGAATGACAAGATTACTGTAAAGTGATGATGTCATTCTTTTCATTTTTAGATATGAGTGGGATTCCTGAAAGATTAATATGTATAAACTCTTTGGCAGATTCATTTCGCTTTGTGGATGGAAAAACCACATGGGTTTTAAAGTCATTCAGCAAAGAAAGGATAATAAACAAGATACTTTTTACAGTAGGCTAGTGGAAAAGGAATCTCCAAAAACACTTTAAAAGGGTTGTTTAACTTGCCCACAAGGATGTAATGTATAATTAGTAGTAGTAGTTTCTAAAATTTAAAAAAAAGAATGTTTATTGCCAATTGCTACTTTGCATGGATGCATTGACCTGAGAGAATTTTGAGAAAAATCATGCATCTATTTTTCTAACATATTTTTCCATGTGTTTATTTATTTTATGGCTTTCTTGTTGTGTGGAATTTTATAGGATATTGTAGATTCATGGCTATCACATAAAAGTCTTTGAGGACAATGCTGATATATGGTTTGAATTTCCAAAGTAAAAACTTTTAAAGAAGAGTTGCTCTTTTTTAATAATAACTCCCCCCACCCTAGTTTTTTACTTTAAAACGTAGATTTCCAATTCAATTAAAATTGAATCTCCTTTGAAATTATCTGGTCTCCCCTGTTAAAATATTTAAAGAAATAGCCTTGTGATGACATAGATCAATTTATCAATTCAAATCTTTACCATAATATAAATATTTAGTTGTCTGAGAAGATACAGAAAAAACAAAAATCAGAAACATACTTATCCAACTTTGCTGGCTCAGCTATACCCAAAAAGAACAAAAATTATACCTCACTTGAGAAATGTTATTTCTACTGCTGGTGTCAGACCAATATTTCATTCTTTATTCACCATATTTTTCCCCTAAAACTTAGATATAACAAAGTTTATGTGACCGTTGCATTTTTTTTTTTTTTTTGCGGTACCAGGCCTCGGGGATTGAACCCAGGACTTCGTATGTGGGAAGCCAGCACTCAACCACCGAGTCATATCGGCTCCCCTGAATTGTTTTTTTTGTTTATTTGTTTGTTTGTTTGTTTGTTTGCCTGTTGTTTGTCTTTGTCTTTAGGAAGCACTGGGAACTGAACCCGGAAGTTCCCATGTGGGAAGCAGGTGTTCAACTGCTTAAGCCATATCTGCTCCTGCCATTTGCCTTTTGATGGACAGGTAGGCTGTTTTTATTTTTTTCACTATCATAAACAATGCTGCATGCTTGTGTATGCTTCTTTGTGCATATGACTGCTTATTCTCTCGAGTATGTATTGTAATTACAGGGATATCTATTTATGTCTTAATTTGTTTAATCTCTATTTCTCCTACTAAAACATATGCTCCATGGATAGAAATCTTTTTGTCTTGTTTCTTACTCTTTAATTACTACCTGAGTACCTGGGACAAAGGAAGTAGTTAATATTTGTTGAACAAATCAGGCTGAAAGGGTCAGTTGGGACCATGTTGTACTTTTGCATCCTAAGAGGGGGAACTATAACTTACTTTGGTAAACTTGAAGATTTTCACAAAAATTATTTTGATATAAATATCATTTTGAAATAAAATAATAGCTAATTAATGTGGTGACTTATCATATTAAAAAAACAAAGTCTTTTGAGATATGGATAAACGGCACAAGATTAGATAAATAGACTTAGAACAGAAAAAAGAAAATGGAATAAAAATATAAATGGGAAAATGTTATATGATAGAAATGGTATTAAAAATCAGAGGAGAAAAGATGAGTTGCTAATAGAAGATCCTAGAAAACTGACTTGTTTTATGGGGAAAAATAAAATTATATACATATACAAAAATAAACTTCAGATGGATTAAAGACCTAATTATGAATGATAAGTTTATAGAACTATTGGAGAAAATATAAAAATGATTATAGCACTGGTATAGGAACATAGAAGAGAAAGTAAGAAAAAGGAAAGAAGGAAGGGAGAGAGGGAGGGAGGAAGGAAGGAGAAAGAGAAGGAAAGGAAGAAGAGAAAGATAAAAAGAGAATATAGGAAGAGATAGAAAGAGAGAGAAGTAAGGGAAGGAGAGAAAGGAGGAAGAAACAAAGTAAAACAAAGAATCTCAAAACCACAAATGAAAATATTAATGGATTTTACTACATCAGTATGAAAGGTTTTCTGTTCATCAAATGACAATAGAGAAATTTAAAGCTGGCAATATGTGTTTGCATATACATCATATATAATTCATAATTTCATACATATAATTCATACAAAGACAAATATTTTGGAGATCAAAAGGAAAAAAACACACCCAATAGGAAAATAAGCAAATAATAAGACTAGACAATTCACACCAAAAAAGAGAAAGCTAAAAATTAATAATTATATGTAGAGATTATGACTATAGCTGTAATCAAAGAAGTGAAAAGTTAAAAACACACTGCTTTTCACCATCAGATGGGCAAAATTTGTAAGTGAATTATTACCAGGCTGGTGAGGATGTAGTAACACAAGGACCCTTATGCACTATTGATGGTAATAGAATGTGGTCTGGAAGCATGAATTAGGTATGAATGAATACTAAAGTCCAGTGATTCCATCCCCACATTATATTTTTTAAGGTTTATCTTCACATTTAAAGATTAGACATAAGGAGGATGATACTTGCTATATTATTTTAATAATAAAGGGTTGGAAATATCAATGTCCACTGACAGAGAAGTTGTTAGATAAATTGTGGAACTTTCAAGTGATGGAATTGTATAAGTCAGTTAAAAGAATGAACTATATTTATCCATCGAGCTGAAGATATTTGAGAAACACAATGAACGACCAAGCAGAAAATATTTAGCACTTATATAAACTAAATATGCAAGAATTAGAAAAGTAGGGTAGGACAATAAGATTAGGGAGACAGGAATAAAAAAACACCAAAAATAAAATACAATATAAAATACAAAAGGGATAATGCTTGGACTGATAGTGTGCCACAAGCTAAACTTTTTCCCATTAATCCTTCTAGAAGTATATTACTCATGTGCTAGTGCACTATATGTGCTTTTTAAACAAAAGAGATGATATTGTACATAATTTCCTGCACCTTGATTTTTTTTTTCCAATTATATATTATCTTAGTTTCCTAGGACTACTGTGACAAAGTACTATAACCTGAATGGCTTAAAACAACAGAAATTTATTAGCCGGAAGTTTAGGAATCTGAAATCAAGGTGGTGGCAGGGCCATGCTTCCTCTAAGTCTGTAGAGAAGTATCTGTCCCATGCTTCTTTCCCTGCTTCTGCTGATTTCCTGGCAAGCCTTGGGTTTCAATCTTTGTCTCGGTTGTCACATAGCTGTTTTCTCTACTCTGACTGGCAATCTGTGTCCAAATTTCCTCTTTTTATAAAGACACTGGTCATATGGCTTAGGAGCCACCTTACTCCAGTTGGACCTCATTTTAACTTGCTTAATTCCCTCTGTAATGACCCTATTTCCAAATAAATTCACATATTGGTATTCTTGGGATTAAGACTTTAGCATATCTTTTGGGAGGACACAATTCAATCCATAAAAATTATTAATTTATGTGAATAGTTTTTCTACCTGAACATAGAGAATTATGACATTTTTAAAGAGCTTTATTGTATTCCACTATATAGATGGATCCAAATTTATTTAACAAATCTACTATTGGTGGAAGTTTAGATTTTTTTTATTTTTTCCTATTCAAAACAATGCTGTGATGCATATTTTATAAAGTTTTTGTATACTTATAAAAGCACAGCTGTACTTTGCTTACATGCTCACTTATATGCATATAAGTATAGAATAAATGCATAAATATTGAATTACTGAGTTGAAGATTATATAAATTTTAATTTTGGAATATTTTATCCAAATATTTCATATGTTTTATAACAAACTCAAAAAGATCTTTAAATTTCAATTTTGAAACAAAATTCTCCATTTCTTCAACATATTTATGGTTTCTTTTTTACTTTTAAATTTGAACCATCTGGAATTTATTTTAATATATAGAAAGAAATTGGAATATAACTTTATTGGGTTAGCCAGTTACCCTAACACTAGGTGCTAAAAACTCAACATTTTCCCATATTTACCATATACTACATTTTTCTAGGGATTTCAATCTCTCATTGATCGTCCTTTCTCCTGACAGCACAGACTTAATACTGTAGTATTGTGTTTTTAAATGTGGTTGTTCTAGTTTCCCCTTATAAATGTTACTTTGCTCAGTTTCCCTTGATAATTTCTTGTGTTTGTTTTTCCAGATGAATATAATATATTTTTATCACGTGAGACAAAAAGGTGTTAGTATTTTCATGTAGGTCACATTTCCTTTATTGTTTTCTATAAGAATAATTGAAACACTAAAAATACTGAGCATTTTCATCCAAGAACAAGCAATATATTAAATTTATTGTCTTCTTGTATGTCCCAAAGCAGTTCTAAAATTTCTTGATATAAATATTTTGAATTTCTTGGTAAATCTATTTCTAAATATTTTAACTTTTAATTAATTCAGTAAATGTTGCTGTTTTCTTCTATTGTATTTCTAAATGATTGTCTTTTTAAAATAGAAAAGCCAATAATTGTTATATATTAATTTTGAGACCCAACAACTTACCAAATATTTATCACTTCTTTTGGATTTTCAAGCCATACAATTATGTCATATGCAAATAATACTAACTTTGCATTTCCCTTTCCATGTTGACATTTATTATATCTTCTTCTTGACAATTTGCATAGGTTGGCGTTTTTAAAACAATGTCAAGTAGTTAAATAATAATGGTGATTGTAAATGTTCCAGTTATTTATTGCTGTATAATAAACCACCACCAAAACTTAGTGGTTTAAAACAAACACCATTTATTGTCTTTCACAGTTCTATGGATTTACTTGACTTAACTGAGCAGTTTTTCTGCTGGTCATGCATTGGGTTTCTCAAGCAGTTACCCTCAAATTGCAGCTGGAGGTCTGACTCACACTGTAGCAATTGGGCTTCTTTCCTCTCTATGTATTCTCAGGAGCCTTTCCACTGCTTGTGGTCTCTCAACATATATTCTCCAAAAGTTCAGTTAGACTTTTTATTAGGGCATCTTAGAGCTCTCCAAAAAGCAAAAGTGGAACTGGCCAAGGACTCCTTAAGTCTGCAATTAGCTCAGAAGAGTACTTTTGCCACCCACTATTGGTAAAGCAGTCACAGGACCAACCCAGATTCAAAGGACAGGGAAATAAACTTCACCTTTCAATGGAAGAGTGAAGAAAGTATAGTCAAATTTAAATTCTCACTGTCTGTCTTCTGCCCACAATTTATATTCCTTTCCCTTATAGCATGCTTACTCCCTGCCAGGACCATGAAAATTTCCATTTCAATTTCCAAGTTCAAGAAATCATCATCTAAATCAGGTCCAAATGTGGATCAGGCTCCTCAGAAGGAAATGCCCTTTAACTAAAGGCTTCAGAATTAAGACATTTTTTTTTACCTTCACATACCCAACATGTAATGATAAGACAAAATAAGGAAACCAAAATAGACACTTTCCATTCAACAAATGGGGAGAGACAAAAGGCACAGAGTAGTCCATGATAATTTTGAAATCCAGCTAGACACATGTATTCAGTTCCTTGATTAGAGCTTGGTCCTACTCCCTGGGAATGTTTCTCCGTGTCTCATGGTTCCACTCTCTTGACTCTTGGCTTCACCCTGTGAATCACCCTTTCTTTTCCATATGAAAGCATCCATGAAAGCATCTGCATAGCTCAGCTTCTCAGTCTGATTCCTGGATGTAGGAAATTGGGCATCTAAAATTATCTTTTGTTTTGAAAAATCTGTCCTTTTCAGAGCATAGTCTTATAATGCTCTTAAACATTATGTAGATTGCCTGTGAAACAATTATAATCTACTCCAGTACACAAGAGTCACATCCATGTATATTTTTAAGACAGTCTCCTCTGTACCATGGATGGAGAGTCAAAGTAATGTGGAACAACACCCTTAAGATTCTTAGGAGCCCTCTTGTCTGGCAGATGGGTATGAGAGACAGCAACTTAAGCCATTCTCAAGTCTTAGCAACGAGTCTTGTAGGTGCATGATTGATAGCTTGACCTTGAATTCACTTAAAAAAATTTTTTAGAGCCATAAATTTTATCTTTATCCTGGAATTATTTCTAATTTCAAGAGCCTTTTGACGACTACAGAATCTGAGTGTAGCAGTTTGGTATTATTTGTGAATTCTAAGAATAGATATTGGATTATGGTTGTGAACCAGTCTTTTCCTCTGGGCATGTGAGATTATATTGGATTCAGAAGTTTCACTTTTACTTGATTAAATAATGATTAATGCTTTGATTGAGCCACGTAGGATGTTGAAAACAGAAAACTGCACGGCAGAGAAGAGAGTGGGAGTTTTGAGCTGAAGCCTGGGAAGTAAGCACACAGAGGAGCAGAGCATCTGAGCCTGGAGAGAATTGAGCCTCGGGGAGAGAGACAGAATAGGTCACATGATAGTCTGCAACTGGTCTTGTGGAGAGAGCAGGGCAGTTGACCTCAAAGAGAAACAAGCCCTGGGAAGAGAGGAACCCAGGAAGCCTGAACTCTTGGCAGACATTGGCAGCCATCTTGCTCCAACATGTGGCAGCAGACTTTGGTGAGGGAAGTAGCTTATGCTCTATGGCCTGGTAACTGTAAACTTCTACCCCAAATAAATACCCTTTATAAAAGTCAACAGATTTCTGGTATTTTGCATCAGCACCCCTTTGGCTGACTAATACCTGGGTATAAGACATTTTTTTATTTTTCAAAGAGCAAGATTGAAGTTGGAAATATTTCCTCTAGATGCTGCTTGAACACATTTTCCTCTTTTTCATACCCTACCTTTAAATGTCAGCTGGAACTATTGGAAATCTCATCTACATCTGTAAAATATATATAAAGCTGTCAACTTGTCCACATTACCTCAAGTGATCCTGATACTAGACTTTCCAACACCATACAATGCAGTTTGCCTTTTACATCCTTCAATAACAATTTTTTCTCTTTCTTACCAGCCTTTACTAACCATCTTCCTGATACCCTTCTGACTTCCACTCACTACCTACCAGTTCTCAAAGCCAATAAAACATGTCTTAGTTTTTGTAGGAGGAAAAACTTCTAAGTGAAAATTCTTTTCAGCAATTTTTTGATCTATAACAAACTATTTCAATCCTTAGAAGCTTGAAACAATGATAATTTTCCATATATTGCAGATCTGTGCTTTGCCTTGGCACAGCTGGACAGTTCTTCTGCTGGTCGTGCTTAAGGTCTCTGCAAATAGTCAGATGGCAACAGAAGGGGATGGAGTCATTTGGAAACGACTGGATTGCTGGGATGGTTGCTTCATATAGCCTCAAAAGCCCTCCTCCATGTTTCTTCACTTTGTTTCTTCATGTGTTCTCTCCAGCAGGGTAGTTAGGTTTCTCACATTGCAGTCCACAGCTCCCCAAAAGTGCACAGTAGAATATACCAGGCCATTTTTTACAAATTATGTTGGAACTGCCAGTGTCACTTCACTGACTTTACTGACTAAATAGTCACAGGGCTAACCTGGAAAAGAAGAATATATTTTACTTTTCAGTATGGAAAGAAACAAATTTTGTGGCCATCTTTAATTCAATGAAAAGCATATTCTTGTTTAATTTTTCACTTCAGTAGGAATCCCAGCAGCGTTTCAGCATTATGCAGGTTGCTTTTATGCTTTGGGTTAGAGATTTTTTTTTTCTTTTTAATATTACGAAAAATTCTAATTGTTCTCATCTTGTTGTGTTATGAAAAAATCATATTTTCAAATGATCTTCAGTTCATGTTAAGATAATGTGTTTTCCTCTGTCATGTTAATGGGGCATTTATAAATTGATTACCTTATACTGAACCATCCTTGAATTTATGGAGTAAAATTCTCACAGTCAATGAATAAAATTAGTGTATTGTGATTTTTTAAAAATATTGTATTTAAGATTTATGCATCAATAATGAAACATGAGATCAACCTATAGTTTTGCTGTGTGTGTGTGCATATGTGTGTGCATGCATGATCTTGGCCAACTTTTGGTAGCGCTGTTAGTCTAGCTTTGTAAAAAAAATATTTTGGAAGAGTTCTTTTATTCCCTATGGTCTGGAAGAGTTTAAACTACATTCTGATTATTCCTTAGAACTGTGAAAGAGATCACCTGTGAACCCATCAGTGTTCAGTGTTTTTCATATGGTTAACTGTCTGAACATTTTTTTTGTTTCATTCCATGATGCCACATTGATTTTTTTTAAATTTCCTCTTGGATTGATTTGCTCAATTTTATTCCCCTAGTAAAATACATTCTTCCACAAAGCTGAGGAAAATTTTGCAGAATGGAGCAAAATTTCTTCAAATTCCTCTGTTCAAAATAAATTTACCATTCAAAATATATATTTTGGCTTTATTCCATTTTTGTTTATTAGGAAGCAGTTTGTGGTAGGTTGCATTAAGTATCCCAACAAAACCGTGTTATTAATCCTAATCCATTCCTGTGGGTGTGAAACCTTTTTAAATAGGATCTTTTGAAGATATTATTTTTAGCTAAGGTGTGGCCCAACTGAATGAGGTTGGTCCTTAATTCTAATACTAGGGGGCTTTATGAAGAGAAAACCACAAGTAAGAGCAGAAGCTGGAAGTCAATGGAACACAAGAAGAGAAAGGAAAAAAACATTGCCATATGCACTGCCATGTGACAGAAAAGCCAAGGACCCCAGGATCCTCAGCAGCCAACCCCAGAATGCCAGTCTTTTGGGAGAAAACATTGCCTTGCTGTTATCTCAATTTGGACTTCTGCTAACCTTAAAACTGGGAGTCAATAAATTCCTGTGGTTTAAGCCAACCCATTGTGTGGTATTTGTCTTAGCAGTTAGAAGCAGTGAAACACTTTCTACAGTGGACTCTCGTGATGGCTCATGATATCATGAGGCAAAAATCTGGAATAGGAAAATTTACCCTGGGAAAGTGCTTTGACAGTGCTCCACTTGAAGCCTATTACACCATTTCTCAATAAGGCCAATTTTTCCTCCAGTGTTGGAAGAGATTTCTGTTTCTTTAGTTGAGCACCAGATGAAGTACTGGCTTGCATTTATAGGCCATGTTGTATGAAAACTAAACCCATTTAAATACTAGATTCACTTGGATGAAGTGCTCATATTATAAAAGGCAGAATGGAGGTGTGATTAAGTTGGCAGAAGAGTATTATAACCCATCTCATGCTCACTTCAGGGAATATTGAGAAGAATGCAAAAATGTTATGTGAAACCCTTTAGGGCTATCACACTTACAAAATAAGATTTAGCCAGAGATATGAAGAGAAATTAGTGAATTCTGGGCATTCTTTTTCATTTTGATCTCAAGTTCATGTATTTGGCATATGTTCTTCATAGTTTAGAATCTGAAGTTATGGTTACTTCTTTGTTTCATCAAGGGCCATTTTTCCTCTCTGTTAGTTTTGTATGTTTTCAATTGTTTTATGAGTTTATAGTACAAAAATTGAATTAAAATACTTTATTCCTTTACATTATATAATGTTATGTTCCCTATTTAATTTTTCTCTTTTAATTTTAGGTGTATCTAATACCTTGTTTTAACTGAAAGTATTGTATATTAATGAACTCAGTCTTTCACAGTATAACATTATTTTCCTAATTGTAAATCTTTTAATCACTTTTTGCTTGTGGCCTTTAAATTTCAACTTATATGAATTTTATAATATCTGTAATTTAATAAAATACTGACATTTTAATAATGTTGGTATGTTAGAATTCTGTTTCAAAATAATGAACCAAGTAAATTTCAAATTTATTATGCCATTTCTTAAATGTTAACAATATTTCAAGTATTTTCTTAATTATTTGTGAAAACAAAAAAGATGATAAAACTATATTAACTAAATAAGAAAAATATAATAAATTTAGAGTTTGAATATGTACATCTGTTTCTGTTCTCAAGTCTATAATCATGCCAGAAGCTATTGCCAACTTTATTTAAATCACTATGCTACAAACTCTTCCTTCTGTCATATTCATTCACCCTATCTTAATTTCCTAATTAATTTCTATATTTATTCATGTTTATAATGAGGACCATGATTTGATTATAAAAAAGATAGTTTTTTTTTCAAATGTTCCCTATAAAGTGTACTCAGTTTTCATTTAACGTTTTCCATTATTCTCTTAGGACATCCTCCTTTCATTTCTTCATTCACTCAGCTCTTTATGTATAAATGAAAATTTTGAATGTGACAAAATAGTGCTCATTTGCTGGAAATGCAATGTTGAGCAAGATGAATACAGTCTGTCACTGTCCTTATGGAACTTAAAATATAGTAAGAAAGTTACAATAAAATAAACTTCAAATTATGTATGGCAGAGGAAGTACGTGACTAAATAAAATGGGTTGAATAATGCCCCACCCCCCGCCGCCAAATCCATGCTCCCTAGAACCTCAAAATGTGCCCTTATTTGGAAATATGCTCTTTGCAGATGTAATTAGTTAAGGCTATCAAGATAAATCATACTGGATTTAGGGTAGGTCCTAAATTTAGTTGACTAAGATCTTTATAATATGAAGGAAGAGTTCATGTTATAAACAGGGAAGAAGGCCTTGTGAAGATGGAGACAAAGATTGGAGTTATGCTGCCATAAGCAAAGGAATACCAGGAGTCACCAGAAGTTGGAAGAAGCAAAGAAGGATTCCCATAAAACTGTTGAGGGACCATGGCCTGCTAACACTTGGATTTGGGACTTGTGATCTGAACTATGAGAGAATAAGTTTCTGTTGTTTTAAGCCACCAACTTTGTGGTAATTTATTATGGCAGGCCTAGGAAAGTAATACAAAAATCTTATTTAATTTTTTAAGGAGATATTTTTGAGAATGTGATTTTGTTCTACATGTTTGTATGTGGGGAGGTAATCATGTGTTGGTTTTGGACATATCAAGTCTAAGATTCCTTTGACAAATCTAAGGCAAGTTATCTGATGGAAAGTTGGAAAAACAGCTGTGGAACTCAGAGATGATATTTCTAGAAATATTTTTAAAAATATACATTTCTGAGTTAGCTTTGAGAATATGGTAACCAAAAGGGTGGGTTTTAATAAAATTAATAGGGAAATATTATAAAGTGAGAAAGATCTTCAGAAACAAGACTAAAGAGCTATTGACATTTAAAGTTGGATAGAGGCTAAGCCCAGAAAAGTGATGAAGAAGGAACCACTAGACAGTTAAGTACCAAAAAAGTATTTGTTGATTAAGAGAGAAAAAACAGATATGACATAATAAAGAGCTAATTTATTGGAGAAATGCAGCAAGGTGCCAGATTAGAATGGGTCAAAGAGTTGTTTGGAGGTGAGGAAGAGGAGACAACATGTAGAAGCAAATCTTTTTAGAAGTTTTAGTAGGGAGGAAATTAGAAAAGGCAGAGGTGAGGAATACAATGAAAATGTTTGTGTTTGTGGGGATTTATTTTGTTTGTTTGTAGAGTCTTGAATGGAAGCCAGAGAGAAAGATTCCTTAGGATGAAAGTTTGAATTTATAGGAAAAGTAGGGGTAAATTTTTGTGTGAAGTTCTAGCAACAAAGTTGAGATCGAAAACACGGGTGGAGGTATCATCCTTAGACAGGAGGAAGACATTGCCTTGCTAGTGGAGTATCATAGGACTTAGGCAGATATCAGTTTGTGTGTTTGGTATGAGAAAGAAGGTTGAGGGAGTTCCCCTCTGACAGATTCTCTTTGTCAGTAAGTCAGAAGGTAAAACATCTAGTAAAACCTAGCAGGGAGGTGGGATTAATTGGAAATGTTTGGTAGTGGTGAAGATTTGAAAAAGGCATTGTCTAAATAAAATTATAGACAGTTGCTCAAAGACATGTAGTAAGATTTCTGAGCAGTCTTGAGGGGCTTATTGAAGGCCATTGATCATAAATTTATAGTGAAACCCAGAGAGCCTACTGGGTGACTCCTGCTGTATTGCTTGACTTCTTGGTTTCAGGTATACAGAATTCAGGTAGTTGGTCTTTTCCAAGGTTTGAATTTTGCCACCTGGGTGACCAAAAGAGAGCCAAGGATGTTTGTGGCACTGGAAAGAGTATTTCTAGAATAATAAATTAATCTAATCTGAATGTTTTAATTTATTGGCTGCTAAAGAAAAATACCATACAATCTGTTGGCTTGAGCAAAGGGAATTTATTGGCTCACAATTTTCGAGCTAGGAGAAATCCAAAATTAAGGTGTCATCAAGGTGATGTTTTCCTCCCATAAGACTGTAGTGTTCTGGGGCTTGCTACCAGTCATCCTTGGCCCTTGGCTTTTCTTTCACGTGGCAATGCACATGGTGGCCTCTCCTGTCTGTTCTGGACTCCACTGACTTCCAGCTTCTGGCTGCTCCCTCTGGCTTTCTCTCTCTCTCAACTCTTAAAATAAGAGGGAAATGTTGCATATGCTGAAAGTGCATTAGATATGAGTAAAATGGTGACCAAAAAGTGCTTATTGGATTAAGCAAATGTAGTCCCTTGTTGTTCTTAGCAAAATCAGTTTCGCGAGTAACAGGAGTAACGGAGGAGTTCAAAGCAAAGATAAAAGTAGATTGGGTAGAAAATTAGAAGTTCGAAATGGAGATACCTTGAGAATACAATGTATTAGAACCATCTGAAGGGGAGTATAGAAATAAGGGTGGTAAATGGAAGGACTATAAGATCTCAGAAGGTCTCTGTTTTGGTTTGTTTTTATTTTGTAGTAAGAAGGAATAAACTAGAATATGTCTGGCTTACTTTCCAAATTATTTTCTTTTTTTTTTTTTTTTTGCATGGGCGGAATATATATATATATATATAGAGAGAGAGAGAGAGAGGCATTTTTCAAAAGGTGTGAATTTGCTATTTATATGTGATGTTTTAAGTGAAATTCCCAAATAAAGTAAAATCAATTTAAGATTCTCAAATGAAATAAACCTAACTATCCAAAAAAGACAAGGAATTTATAAACTCTTGCTAGTGATGACTAGTATATGAGAACATATTTAATAAAATAGATTTAGCATTGTTATCAGACTCATTTTAAAAGTTCACTTGTCTGCCAAATTTTAAATAAGACTTATATTGGGAGAATAGTTTAGTTGTGAAATATTTGAAGTTGAAACTGAGAACTTCATGGTGAATTTGCAAAGGATGATTTCTATGGCAAATTGTTTATCTGCCAGTAAATTCTCTAATTGAAATTTTCACCAGTCTGCTAAAGTTTCATCCAAGAAAAATAGTAAAAGGAATGAATATTTCTTATTTTGTATTTCCCCTCAAAACTATAATTACATGATAAAAATCCTACAAATTTTCACATGCTACTCAGAAAAGCTTTATACCTAATAACCTAGAAAAGTATAAAACTTTTGAGAGGAGAAGAAAGCAACACAATTTCATCACAAAATTAAGTTAAGAATTTGTATTTTATCAAATTGTGTGTAAAATAAATTGATCTTTAGATATTGAAGACTTAATGGGTGGATTGTTAGGGCAATAATAAAAAATAACACAATTTTCCATACTTAAAGATTATCACTGAAATGTTCTAAAACACAAAACAGATTTGAAGGAAAGAAAAAAATATTCTTTTCCAGTGATTCTAGCAGTAGTCCATCAACAAATCAACGAATTTCCTAGGAGGCTTCATTGATCCCTGTAAAATAATCTTTAGATATGAGGGGTTAAACTTAAGCAGTCATCAGGCCCTTGCTCTGTTAATATGTACTTTTAAGTGTTTATTTGTCTATTTCATTAAACTCACTACAATTAATAAATGGACAAAAGTAATGTACCCAGTGATTTCCAAAACTAGGTAAAATTTTAAATTTCAGGTATCCACATGCTTTCCCACTTCCAAATAAGAATTCTCCCAAGATAATGATTTAGTGTGAAGAAATTTTTCTATGAGAGTTTTTGAGTCAGTGGATTTGCCAAAAGGTATTTTAAGCTATGGCCTATAAATATTACATAAAGTAGAGTTCTAACTTCTAATAATTTTTTACTTTGTTAAATTTATCTTCAAATTATGCCCAACAATCACAAGCATGTAAGAACTGAGGTAGCATTAGACATGTAAATATGTATTAATTTATATATATACATTTCCTCTCTGTCTCTCTCTATATATATGCAATGTGATTCCATAAAATACAAATGGTACAAATGGGAAAACAAGAAAAAAATCTGTTTCTTATATTCCAGTCCTCATTTTCCCAGAGGCAGCCACTGTTAATAGTTGATTATCTGTCCAGAGATAATTTGTGAAAACACAATGAATCAATAAGGATAGAGATACAAAATCTTTTTGAAACAATTACAAAAAGCATATTTCTATGTCTATGTCTAATAGGCAACTTGCTGTACTTAATATACCCAAAACCCATACTCAACTTCTGGTCACTTTCTAGTCCCTTAATTTGTTTAATTTTTCCTACAGAAATTCTCAGTAAATGAATTGATTTTTTTACATATTTTTTTTGCCTGTCTCCCACTAGTATTCTACAAGATACTTAAGGGCAGGAACTTTGCTCCTTCTACTACTAAAATCCCTTGCAGTAAACAGTACCTAGCAAATAAAAAAAGACCAACTCTTTTATATTTTGCTTCCCTCACTTAACAATATATCTCAAATAATATTCAGTCCCATAGAAAATGCCTTTAATTCACTACATGGCATTTCATTGTATGGATGCATTATAGTTCATATTTTACTAGATATCTAATTTTGGACATCTAGGTAGTTTCTATTATATTTTGTAAGACAAAATAAATGCTGCCACAAATATACTGATATATTTTCTTATTTCACATGTAAGAGTATAACTGTTGGATAAATTCCTGGAATTGCAGAATCAAAGTATACATGTATTTTTATGTTGCTATATTTTGCTATGTTAGTCTCCCAAATGATTGTTTCAATTTAAATTCCTACCACAATGTGAGAGAATACGTGTTTCCACAATTTCATCAATAGTGTAGAGAAAATAGTGTTTTAATCTTTTTCTTATTATGATTGAATTTGAGCATATTTCAAACATACAAAAATCAATGTATTTTTGTTGAATTGTCCTTTACAAATTTTTTCAAGATTCAATTGATTGATATTATTGAAGTAGAGAAAATAGCCCTTTGCTTTTTTCTTTCTTTTAACTAGGCTGTAGCTTTTTCTTTATGACCACTATTTTAATATTTGCACGATCTGATCTATCACTTTTTTCTTTTATGACTGTTCAGTTTACTTTTGTGATGAGAGACTATCCCATTTCAAAATAATAAAGAGTAAGTTTCTTGTGTTTTATATTATGTATTTTATTTTTTTTAACAATAATTGCAAGTCATCTGAAATTTATCTTCATGTAAGAAATGAGGTAGGGACCCAATTTTTTTCAATAAGCCTAGCCAGTAATCCCAGTTCTATTTATTGAATAGTACTTCTTTTCCAACTAATGTGGAATGCTATTTTTGTTATGATGTAAATTTTTATATGTATTATGTTCAATTGCTGGAATCTCTATTCTGTTCTATTTATCTGTTTATCTATATAGGTTATGATTACCGTAGCTATTTAGTATTTTTCAGTTTCCCATAAAATTAGTGTATCCTCAATAATTTTCTGTAAAAAAAAAAATTTGTAAACAAATTTTTGTAAAAAATTTTTACAAAGTTTTTCCCATCCATATTTACATAAAGTTTTGAGTTTATGAAAAATTTGGCTATGTTCAAATATTATTTTTGATATTTTATTTGGATGTCCTTAAATATATAGATTAATTCTGATACAATTAAAATTCTTATAGTTTCAAAACATATTATGCAAAAATGAAGTATATTTTTTCGTAAAATTACCTTTTTGCCCCTTAGAATTATTTTAAACTTGTTTTTTAGTTTGCACATTTCTTATTGTTTACTGTTTTTGTTTTTTATTTTTTTTTGAAATAAGACCATTTATCTCATTATATTTATTTGCTTCTCATTTATATATATGAAGGCTATTCATTTGTGTATATTTTGTATTCAACCAATGTACAATATTCTCTTATTATTTATCATATTTTTCAGTTGTCATATATTTTGTAAATAATTACATTTTTCCTTTTTATCCTGGTCTTTTAAAAGGTGAGCTGAATTTCTTTATACTTATGGTGCACATATAGAAGTTTTAATTTTAGTATGATCAATTACATCAATCTTTCTCCTCTTTTTGATAGATTCTTTCATGTCTATTTGCATGTTGACTAATGTGATGCAATTTTCAAACATTATTTCTCAAAGTATTCATACAGCACTGACACAATTAATGAATCACAAATTTACAAGTTTAACTAATTAAATAATTCCAAACATTTGAACATTGTTTGCAATCTCTATTAATTTCACTCCTCACAAGTCTACTTATGTCAAATTCTCTTAAATGCTTTAAGCACATTAAAATGGAGATAAAAAATAAAATTGATTAGTTAAAAAAATGCAGATGAAAAAACATGGTACACCTTTACAAATGATTATAAAAATGTTTACAAAATCGCTAATACCATAAATTTAAATTGATTTCTTCATTTACTCTATCCTCATATCCACTCTTATTTTGTATTTTTTCTTGCAGTTACAATTCTACTTACCTAACCTAGAGAGTAAGGGTTACCTTCTCAGAGTAGCTGAGGTAGCAGATAAAGGGTGATGGATGATACATGATCAGGGACACAAGATTTGATTGTGCCTTCCATGGTGATTCCACCACAGTCTGATATACTTTTGATTTTTAGACTATCTTTATTATAAAAACTGTCCAAATATTTGAATTGGTTAACTAAACAGAGAAACATTTTTGTGAACTTAGTCTTACTATTTCTGATGGGGTCTGATCTGAAATAGTTAAACATAAAGACTTTATTTTAATTCCTTTCACCAAAGCAACTTTTTTTCTCTTTTCTCAACCAATAAGACCCATAATATTGACACATTTATGGGTTTGCTTTGGATGACTTATTCAAGAAATATTTCGTTAGAGTTTACAAAATATTATTCTATAATTTAATCTAAAATTCTAGTTTAATGTCTTGCTTTTTAATATTTTTGTCTTTACTGATATATGAATTATTTTTTATTATTATTATGTAATGTAGGAATCTAATTTCATTTTTTCCCATCTGGAGAGCCAACTGGCCAGCACCATTTACTGGATGTTCAATATTTAGCAACTTATTTGTTTTGGCATCTCTGTTATATACCAAGTTTTCATGTATGTATTGATCAGTTTCAGATTTCACTGTTCTTTTTCCTATCCCTGCAACAATACCACAATGCTTTAGTAATTATAGCTTTAAATCAATATTGATTTTTCATTAGTGATGCCCCTATGATTTATTTTTTTCTTCAAAATTGTTTTGGTTACTCTTGGCTCTAATTCTTCCATATAAATTTTGTTAAATTGGTCAGTTCACCTAATATGTCCAAATTGAGTTGAATTCATAGATCTATGTCTCATGATATCTATGAAGTGCTTCTCATGTTTCACCAATTAGTATGTTTTCTGTAGGATTCTCTTTGATATCATTTATGACATTAAGAAAGTTCTCTTCTGGTTTGCTAAGAGTTTATATCATAAATCTTTCCATGATTTCACATTGTTTTTTCTATAAACATATTGGTTCATAATTTAGTTCTGCATCTTTCACTGCATGGATTCTTGTTCTATGTTTAAGAATGTCATTACTTCAATTATCTCTTTTAATTATAAACAATTATTTTAAATGACTTTTTCAGATTGGCCAATTGTTTTAATCCCTTCTAGAATGAATTCCATGTTTTTATTATTTTTATTTGTTCTCTTAAAGGATTAATTTATATAATTTTAAATTATTTAGGTAAGCACACCCCAATTAGAATTACGTTAGCTTTCTTCTGAACTAGTTAAAATTGCATTTTGCTGTAAGTAAAAAGAAAAGATTCTTAGGAAAATGAAGGGCTTGTTTTTCGCACTCGACAGTATGTACAGAAGTAAGAAACCATGGTTGCTATACCAGCTCAATGACAACATCAAGGAAACTGGCTCTATCTTTATGATCTGTCATCCTTAATATGTAGTTTTTATCCACATGGTCTTATTACAGATGCACCTCCAGATATCTTGTTACTTTTCAGGCAGAAATAATGTGGATGGCCCAAAGATTTTCTCCTAATAAGATCATATCTGAGCTGAAAAGCCCTCATCCAAAGCTAGTACTTGTTTTGTTTTAATTTTTTTTTTTTTTAAAGATACTTAGATTACATAAATGTTACATGGAAAATATAGGGATTTCCCACTGCCCATACCTCCCACTTTTCCCATATAAACAACATCCTTCATTAGTGTGGGACATTCATTGCAATTGATAAACACATTTTGGGGCATTGCCACTGAGCATGGGTTATAGTTTACATTGTAGTTTACACTCTCGTCTACACAATTCTGCAGGTTATGGGAAGATATGTAATGGCCTATATCTGCTGTGGCAATGTCGTTCAGGACAATTCTCAGGTCCTGAGAATGCCCCCATATTACACCTGTTTTTCCCTTTTCTTGCCCTCAGAGACTCCAGTGGCCACTGCCTCCACATCAATGTTGTAATTTCTTCCATTTCTAGAATCACAATAAATCTATAGTAAAATACCAGTAAATCCACTCTAGTTCATACTTCATTCCCAATCCTGAGGATTCTGGGATGGCGATGTCCACTCCACTTCTAATTGAAAGGGGACTTTGATCCCATACAGCCAATGGATGTGACTCACTTGCTTGCAGTTGTAGGCTCTCTTGTTTCCTTGGTATGGTGGTTGTTCATCCTCATCTCCTTGTTAGTTGTCCTGGGTGAGTCCAATGAACTGGGGATTAGGTGTTGCAACCCTGCTGAGGCTCCAGGCCCAGATGGCACATGGGCAGCCTAAAAATTTAAGTCTCTTGAATGTAGACCTACCAACTTCAGCACCAACTATAGGTTCAAATAGAAGGGACAAATAAGCCATGTGTAGGGAAGCCATAACTGAGTCCAACTCTGTCACACTCAGGAGCACAAATTCCAAAGTAGGACCCACTGGCAAGGCACCAAATTCTGGAGCTATCTGCCTTGACCATAGCACCTGGGTGTCTCCAGGGCCCTCAGGAGCTCCACTATTTGGGGTAGTATCTACTTCGGCAGTCTATGAGATCCTGCTGAGACATGCATAAGTGTTACCTCTGGGATGACCTCCCAACTCACTTTGAAGTCTCTTAGCCATATAAACTCATTTGTCTTTACATTTTTCCTCTTTTTTTCAAGGTCTTTTTCCAGTTGCATTGTTAGTTGGTGTTTGGTAGTAATCCCTTGGTGCCAGGGAGGCTCATCCCCAGGAGTCATGTCCCACACTGGGGGAAAGATAATGCATTTATATGCTGAGTGTGGCTTAGAGGGAGGCCACATTTGAGCAAAAAGGAGGCTTTCAGGAGGTAACTCTTACACACTCTACAACACTAGGCTAAGTTTCAATTTCAAGAGCAAGGGCTCACAAGCATAGTCCTCAATATCAAGGGCCCATTGCTTTTCATCACTGTAATATCTGTTGTCCTGTATTTACAGTGACATTTTCTTCAATTTATCCCCCAGTGTCTTTTTTTCATTTTGTTTTCAAAGAAGTTTTAGGTCAGTCACATACAGAATACAGGGGACTCCCATATACCCAACATCCTACCCCTTTTCCCCCTTCCTGTATTAATACCTTTTTATATGTGGATGGTACATTTGTAGCTAATATTTTTATCTCAATAACACTTTTTTAGTGTCACTTAATCTTGCTGCAAAGGATTGAGAATTCAAATATTGTGATTTACATAACCTGTAACAAGCAGAAAGGTTTGCAATGGCTTTTTAATAACACAGTCTATAATCTCTCTCTATCTCTCTCTCTCTCCCTCCCTCCCTCCTTCTCCCTCTCCCAATCTCCCTCTCATTGTTTTAACAATTTTAACATGATCTCCACCAACTTACCTGTGGTACCCAGTGACAGTCCCACAATTATATTGGTGCTATTAATCTAATCAGCTAGCCTCCACCAAGTGCAACTCAGAATCCAGTCATTATGGCACTACTTGATTTTTGCTCACTTCCTTAGGCATCAGCTTCATATAAATCATTGTTCCATAACACTTCTTTATTAGCCTCCTTTCATAGGTTGGGGAAACCCAACGGGGTCTTTGTTTCACTATAACTAGCTTCATTGCCTTACTTCCTATGAAGCATTATTCTTCTCCATTACACAGTTTCAGTCACTTAGCCCTGTTTCTAGGTCCAAAACTCATTAGACCTCTTGCTTCATCCCTCTTAACCACTTTTCTATTTCTGATCCCTCAGGAAACTTTTATATTTTTGGAAAAGCCACTATCATTTATAATTTTACTTTTTATATTTTATTTATAATTTTATTGTGTTTCTAATGATAAGGGGTGGCTCAAAACATACCTTAAAAGTAGAAGCTTGACTAGAAGCTCACATTTTTAAAAAATATATTTATTTTATTATAAATGGGGCATAACAGATGACATTCAAAAATATTGTATCCTTCATCCAGTTAATGTCTTACATAGCCATAGAACTATTATCATAAGTAAGGAAATAATCTTAGACTAATACCATTAACTAAAATACAGAACTTATTTAGATTTCATGCTTTTTTTCAAGTAATGTCCTTTTTCAGTTCCAGGATGCAGTCCAGAATCCCACATTGCGTTTAGTAGACATGTCTTCTTATTTTCCTCTAGGCTGTAACAGTTCTTTATCCTTTCGTTGAGTTTGTAGAATGCCTCTCAAACTGGGCTTCTCTGATGTTTTGTCATTTTTAGATCAAAGTCATGCATTATTGGGATGAATACCTCCAAGGTATTGAGCCCTTCTCAGTGCATCACTTCAAGGGTACAGGATGTCCACAGGTAGGTATTATTGGGAATGCTAAGCTTCAACTCATGGTTAATGTGGTGACTGCCAGGATTTTCCACTGGAAAATTACTGTTTTCCTCTTAGTCCTTACTATTTCAGGAAAGGTACTTTTAGACAATGCAAATACCCTGTTTTTGTTTTGCTTTTGCCCCCTAATTTTAGCAACCATTGGTGGATTTTGCCTGCAGCAATCATTACTATGTTATAATGATAATTTTCTAATTCCTTATTCCATATACATTTATTAATTGAAATTTTTCTGCAATCAAGAGTTGTCTACTTCCTAGTTGTTTATTCAGTTATTTATATTTATATGGACTTATGGATTTTTTTTTTTGAGTTTTATTCCAATATTATAGTTATTGCCACTCTTCACAAGTTGTTTTAATTTTGGCCATTGGGATCTTTTTAGATGGACTCCTGTGCCCTTCCAATGGACCCCTATTCTTTATTATGATTATTATTATCATTATTATTATCATTATTTTTAGTACTTCCTTGCTTTCTGGAATTACAAAATGCTTCAGTTTAATCTTATACTTCCTTGCCTAGGTCCTGGAATAAACCAAGTCTCCAAGAAGCTTTATGTATTCATTAGAGAAAGGTATTTTCTCAGGGTGCTAGGTACATTAATTGCTACTTGTATGTCATAGCTTCTAATCCTCTTAGTGGACAGAGCTAGAAAATATATCTGTATACTAATCCATACATGCACACAAAGACATACACACATCTGTATTTATTTCTGTATCTATCTTTATAGTTTTAAAAAAGAGTCCATATCACTGTAACTCCAATTCAGAAGCACAGGGTTTATTCTAGCCTCATCCCTTTCCTTTATTATGCCTTCTTTATCCATGAGAAACCTGGCTCTCATTATCAACCTGTTGCTTAATCTTAATAGACAATTAAAGTAGCTTCAGAATTGCTAACACATATCCCTATAAGAAACAAATTTATTATTTGTGCACATTGTCCAGCAGTCTTATACTATCTACTCAACGCACTGTTGCCCAAATTATTCATCTCAGCTCCTTCTTCATTCCTTTCAGAATGATTATGTGATTCATTTGTAAAAGATTCATTTGTCACAGTCAGTATTACATCCCTCTTCCATATCCTGGATGAGATTTTTTTTTTAATTTATTCAGCACAATGCACTCTTTGTTGTACGGTTCTGTGAAGTTTGACAAATGCTTAGAATCTAGTATGCAAAACTACAATTTCATACAGAACAGTTCCATGGCCTCCCAAACTCCCTTGTACAACCCCTTTTAGTAAACCACTCCTCCAAATCCAGGAAACATTTGATCTGTTTTCCATCGCTTTCATTTTTTCTTTACAGCGTATCAGATAAATGGACAAGATGTACACTTTTGAGTCTGGCAAAAAGCATTTAAGATTTATTCATGTTGTGTGAATTAATAGTTTATACCTTATTATTGCTGAGTATTATTCCACTATATGGATGCACCACAGTTTGTTTATACATACATTGATTGAAGAGCATCTGTATTGTTTTTCATTTTTGAAGATTATAAATAAAAGTACTATAAACATTCACTTACAGATTTTTGCATGAATGTAAGTTTTCATTCATATTGTGCAAATACCTAGGAGTAGGATTGCTGGGGATATGACATATGTATGTTAAAATTTATAAAAAACTGCCAAGCTGTTTTTGCAAAGTAACTATCTCATTCATTTTCTTTCCAGCATTATCTAAGTGCTCCAGGTGGTCTCCATCCTAGCCAGTAATTGTTAGTGCCAGTTATTTTTTAATTTTAGTTTTAACCATGTTAGTAGGTGGGTAGTGATAGTTCAACATATCTCTGAATAAAATTTCTTTGTCAGATGTGTGATATCTGATTCAAATATTTTCTCATATTTCTCCTAATTGGGGTCTTGTCTTTTCATCCACCTCTGTGTCACACACTTTCCTGGACTGCGGACAATGCTGCTAGTACTTGCAGTCATAAAAATTCTTACAAAGTCTGATTTTACACATTCAGACTTCAATGTCCAGAAAAAGCATTTATAATTTTTTATTGATCATAATCACTCTTATTTTAACCTGAAACCCTCATTCCTGATGATGATGAAAGTTAAAATAGATCAAACTTGGTAATGGTTGTACATTTTGCTAACTATCCCTCAACATTCATTCTTTTCTTCTTTCATAATAGCCAAATGTAAGCTTAGTATATGGTCAATGACTAAATATAGCAATTCACAGCCATTTGCTGACTAGATTATATAAATAAAATGAGTGGAAGTAATAAATTCGAATTACATGCCATGTCCTTAAAATAAAGGAGCATTTCCACTTTTCCTTCTTACCTCTTCTTCCCCTGGACTGTTCTCTCAGTCTTTGCTAGTCTCTAGTGGGATGCACTGGTTCTTATTTTATTTAGGGACAATCTGCATGAGTATTTCCTGAGGAGTTTTTGCACATCTGTGTTTTTTTACTGTTAAAATATTTGTAAGGATGTTATGCTGACATCCACTATTGAAGTCCATGCTTCCTGATATGGTGTCTTCTTTAATGCTGAACTTCTTTAAGGTACTTGCAATTTTCCTGGACCAAGTTCTGAGAAATGAAGCACTAACCCTATGGATTAGTGTAAGCCAACTAAATAGAAAAGTAAAACAAAACCTACATTTATAATTAACAAGGCAACATCTATTCTTTTTTCTCATCTTCTGGAGTGGGATCTTTTGGAGGCTCCTCTACTCTTGCACTGTTGCTCTCTGAGCCAGTGTTGTTATCAGTGGTCTCTTCCTCGGCCATACTGTTAATCCCTTCCTGCCCTCTCCACAGTCATATACCTACGATTTCCCCTAATCTTTATGGATGTTTCTGCCACCTCATCTCCTTTAGATGTGACACTGAAGAGAAGACAAACTGATGATGCCACTCACATCCTGCCTTTTACTTTCTCCATGGAGCATCTCTTCACTTCTTATAATGTAAAGATTTTCATTAAATCATATTTTATTTTCTTGCTTTATACTTAACTCTCTGATCAAACACTCAAGAATACAGTTCATGATATTTAAAGAAAAACTTTTGGAATTTAGAATCTCCTTTGACTCTGAACAATGCTTGGCTTTCAAGACTAGTATCTCCATCTCGGTTGATAATTTTAAAAATAATGCTTATCAATGGCTTCTTTCCCCTTTCCCCTGCAACAAAGAGTAACCTGATTCTTTGACAAGAAGCCCCAGGAACATGAGTCACAGGAACATGAGTCACAGGAAATCAAATCCTATT
Organism: Tolypeutes matacus; assembly: GCA_026826555.1. Lineage (NCBI taxonomy): Eukaryota > Metazoa > Chordata > Mammalia > Cingulata > Chlamyphoridae > Tolypeutes > Tolypeutes matacus. Next base: position 8,066,388 of record JAKSZT010054350.1, read on the forward strand.
GGTTTAATATTTCAAGATAGTATCATTATTATCTTTCTCAGGAATGAGCTTCCAGTCAATGTACCTTATCTCCTGCAAGTATCTCATTCTCCAATCCATCCCACCAAACAAACAACAAATAAATATAACTACATACACAAAAAGAAGCATGGGTAAATTTTTTAAAAATCCAGTTATCTACAGGGACACATGAATCTTTACTCCCAATTAAGCTACAACTCAGGATTGTAGCTGTAAAACAAACACACAAGTATTTACATGAACAAAGGGAAATCTAATCCTCACAATTTAGATTTAACTTCAGAATTCCCATCTTAATTACCACTATAAAATCAATACAGGTAAATTTGCTTAATATTAATTTAACTAAACAGTCTATCCATATGGTTTCCTCAAATAAAAGGGACACATTAAACAAATGATGTGTTCTAATTATTAGACACAGAAATTATTCTAGCTTGGAAGTAATAGCATGTGTTTGTTTGTTTGTTGATGTCTTACAAAACTCTTTCTAGAAAAATACTTAATAAATATAATAATAAACAACAAATCTATTATTAATCAGACTTGTTAAATCAAGTATAGACTCAAATGCAATTATAAAATTTGATTTAAAAGCATGCTATTGTTTTTTCATTGATTAATTCATTACCAAAATGGTTATTTCGTGTTTTAGGATTATTTCTCACTAGATTTCATAACTTGTCTTCAAAGTTTTGGAATCTTTTGGGTTTTTTTGTTTGTTTTCAATTTTTCATGTCATTTTTAATGATTTGATTTTTGGATGTGTAATTTTCATTGTCTATAATATTTAAAAAAATAAAGAAGCACCTAAGAAGGTGAGTTGTATGAACAACAACAATAACAAAACATTTCTATATTAGAATTAGGAAACCTCAGTGGTCTATGTTGTCATCACAGTAGAGCACAGTAGCTGAAGAACTGAAACTATGTTTTACTAAAACCCAGGTATTAACTTGGTTCTACTACTCACCTGTTTTATGATCTTGGGCAAATTATGTAAACTCTGTGCTTCAGTCTCAATTGTAAAGGAAGATCAATAATAGGGCCTACTTCACAGGCTTTTGAGGATCAAATAAGCTAATGAATATAAACTCCTTAAATTTTTCTGTTACATATTCCTCAAGAAATATTAGTTCTTAATTTTTCACCTTCCTTCCTCTCTGCATGTCTTTAAATTTACTTCCTAATTTGGCAACTTTGCTTTTAAAAAATGTGTCCTAGGACAAAAATAACATTTCCAAAAAATTAAATATTTTGTGCCTGGACTCACTGGTTTTGTACTCTTTGTTAGAAATTGTTGGTTCTTTCTTTCTTTACATTAATTTCTTTAATAGTATTGATGCGCCTTTCTGAAATATCCTCATCTTTCTTTCCCTCTGATTCAAATTCTAAAGTTTTCCAAGTTCAGCTTAAACTCTACCTCTCCCATTGCTGACATAGCTCATTCCTTCTAAGATTGTGCCTTTCTCTGAACTACATACCTGTTAATTCTCAAAACTAATGTTTGTACTATCAAAAGTACCTGGAGAGTTTTCTCAAGATAGTCATTATTACTCCTGATGGCTTGATGTAGTCCCTGGTGATCAGCATAGGCATTTTGAAAAAGTAACCAGTAGGATTCAAATGCACCTCTCTTTACTTCTTCACCCAACTGACAAACCCTGATCTAGAACATGAATAACTTAATACTCCCATCCTATTTTCTCTACATTTCTAGTCATCATATGCTAAGGCATCTCATTCTGAAATTATTTTGTGCTAGCATTAGCAATTTGGGGGAATAAATATTCAAATCCTTTTTTTAAAAAAACTTCCAAGTGACCTGCAAATTATTTTATGAACTTCCATTTGAGTTTGAAATGTTTTATTAGATGTCCCTTAGTGTTTTCTCATAGCCTCTAATTTATCTGAGACTGAGAAAGTTAAAGGAATTGAAATGTATACCACCCTCTTTAATATTTTAAGGCCACTCAAAGAGCAAAAAGGAATATTTAAACTCTCTCTTGTTTAAAAGAAAGAAATATTTAAAACAAGAGATTGACTCTCATTATTGAATATTTTTTCTTAGAAATGATTCAATTAATCCAATAGAAGCACTTCTCAATTGACAGCAGACAACTATTCTTCAGTAAAATGTATGTAAATGTCCAGTATTTCGTTTCAGAATTACAACAACAAGTTACATTATTAGGTGTAATATTAGGAAGAAACCATGCTTCTTGATTTAAAAATATACACATTGTAAAACTGCCATTTCTCCACAAATTAATCTGGAAGAATAGCGTTGCTATTTATTGAAATGGTTAAAACTTCAGAAGAATCAAGTTAGGGGATTGGGGCAGGGATGCATTGTCGCTTTGTTCCCGGGCCTGGGGGTGATCAGCCCTACCGCAGCCCGGGAGGCGACACAGCCTGGGTACGGGCCGTCCGGCGTGCACTCCGGAACAGCCACGGAGGGGGGTGAAGAAGTTGTCAGGAAGGCCGACCACGGCCCTCTGGTCTTCACGGGGCTAAGGGAGAAGTTATCGCAGGGTCACCCGGTGTTGCCCTGTGGTCTCCCGGACCGTCAAAAGGAAGGACATGAGACTCTTGTTGCTGGAGAAGTAAGACCTTTATTCAGGGAGTGCTGTGCAGTTTTATAGGTAGTGTTGGCGGGGGTGAGCGTGTTGTCTTCTGATAGGGCTAGGCTGTCGCTGGGCGTGGGGGGAAGATTTGGGAGGGAGGGGGGAGGCTAGAGGAGAAGGCCAACATGTCCAAATAAGGTTATGGCTGTGAGGGGGTGCTGTGATAGGCTGCGGTGAATAGAGAAGTTGGGTTCGGGGAAGAGAGAAGTTGGTTACGGGAAGCGGGTCGGGCGTAGTGCCCCACAGACACCTGTGGCAAGGTTTGACTTGGGTAAACATTACCTCAATGCATGAACAGAGATAAGGAATTTGGTTTGCTATCTGTTGAGTTTAAAATGACTATTACCATTGGAAATAGTGTACAGGCAATTTGGAGTTCATAATATCTGAACTAGAGGTTCAATTTCAGGAACCATCATCTAATAGTTGGCATTGGAAGCCACATGAAAGTCACTCTGGAAATGAATATAGATAAAAAAAGAAACTGAGTCTTGAGGAATACCAATATTTCAATATTAGGGTAATAAGGAGGAAACCAAAAATGAGACCGAGGATAGAAATAAAACCAGGAATTGTGAATCCAAGTAAAAAAGTGTTTCAGGAAGGAAGGATTGAATAATTTATTAGTGAAAAGCTGCTGAAAATTCAAGTAAGATTAAGATTGATTTTTGGATTTAGCCACGTGAAGTCTATAGTGACTTTGACAAGAGTAATTTTGATATAACGGTGAAGTGAAACTCTGGATTTGGTATATCAAAGAACTCAGAAAAAATATTTAAAGCAAGCAAACAACTTTTCTGAGGGGGTAAAGGAAATGGAGTAAAATGGGTGGCAGTCAGAGCTGGAGAAAAAAAATTCTGAAAGGTAAAAAATATATCATTTTATTTGTAGTAGGAATAAGTTAAGAAAGAGGAGGAATTGATAAAACAGGGGACAATTTCAGGAAAATTGTCTTTGTGTCACTGAAAGGAGATTGGATCAAGTGTACAAAGGATGATAGGATGAAGAATTCAAGGAAATGAGAACTAAGGATATTTAGAAGGATCATGAGAATTTTCACAGGATAAGGATGAAAGTAAGCCATGGTATAAATGAGACAGACACCAGGTTCAGAAAAAGATGCAAAAAAGGAGGTAGTTAGGAATACAGCTTGATGAGAGGACATTCAAACCAGGATGAAGGGATTAGTGATTAGGGAGGGAGAATAGTTTGGAAACACCTATGAAAATCAAGAAATGAAACTACTTCTGCTAGAATTACAATGGTATTGTCATATTGAGGGAAAAACTTAAGAGGATTGCAGTATCCTCAGAAGAGACCTAGATGCCAATTAACTTATGGCAAAGGAATGCTCAGAGAAGAGTAGAGTTTATGGTATAGGAAATTTTGCAGAAGACTAGCTATGTGCCATAGGACTCAGGGGAAGGGTTTCAGTATTTAGGTAGGGATGAGAAATGGAGATAAAAAGGCAGTGCCATAACACAAAACAATGAGGGTGATGGCAAACCTGATGATGACTAGTCATAGACTTCTCCCAGTGACTGACTAATGAATCCTTACATAGTATAAAGGCAGTGAAGAAGCTGTGAATATTTGGCGAGTGGTAAAATGAGAATCTGGCCAGGAACATGGTCTGGGTTATCCTCTTTACCCTTATTAACACTGACATTGGAAGAGTGAAAGGAGAACCTTTTTGACTCTTGCCAATAGAATTAAGTAGGCTGGGGGAAGGGAGACTGAGAAAACATTAATTTTGTCATGGTTTGTATCGTTTAAAGTAGGAGCAGTGGTTGTGTGGGTAGATTAAGATAAATGGATATAATTAATATATATTCTTGAAAAATAATTGGTAGATCAATCAATATGGAGACATTCCCATGATATGTAGAGTATGATCTTGACTATTTTTTTAAAATTATATAGCATATGTTTGCATTGGCATCAACAAAATATGGAAAGATATGTCAAAATGTGCTAAGAAATATTTTTAAGAAGGAAGCATAGTATTGAATGTATACATTTTATTTTGTGTCTTGTCTGAATTCGTACAAGCATACACTATTTCTGCAATCAAAACTTATAAAACTAGTATGAGCAGGTAACATAGTGTGTATAGACTAATACCAGTAATGTTAAAAAAACTGGGGGATGGAATGAAAGCTATGACCAATTTGGAATGTTATATCAAGTTATCAATAGTTCTCAGAAATGTCATCACAAAACTTATATTAAACTGTCTTGCTTTTGAGTTTTTCAAAATTTTATTTAATGAGAAAAAAAATACAGTGAGAGAGAGAGAGAAACAGGTTTTCTCCTTACACATCCTCTAAAATTTCTATTGGAGAGCTAAACACACCATAGACTTTTTTTCACTCAGACATATTTGTTAACTACTGACCACATGCCAATATAATTCTCTCAGGCCTGAGGAAACTGTAGCTTTGAAAATATTCAAGATCCCTACCTTACTGAAGCTTATATTCTAGACCAGCATTGGCCAATAGAAATATTAGTGAACCATATATATAATTTTAAGTTTTTCTAGTAGCCTCACAGAAAAAAAAGAAATTGGAATTAATAATATATTTTAACTCCTTATGCCAAAAATATTATCATTTCAGCATAGGATCAATACAAAATTAAGGGGTTGTTTGTTTGCTAAAGGGCTGCCACAGCAACATAACAGAAATGGGTTGGCTTTTACAATGGGGATTTATTAACTTAAAAGCTTACAGTTCTGAGACCATGAAAGTGTCCAAATCAAGGCATTGTTGGAGATCCTTTCTCTGTGAGCTGTAGCTATAGGTGATCAGGCACATGGCTACATCCACATTTCTATCCTCTCTACTCAGGGCCTTTTTGCTTTCAGCTAGTGACTTCAGTGGCCTCCTCTCAGCTTCTGTGTTCCATTGATTTCAGCTCCTGGCTCCCAGGGCCTTCTTTCTCAACATCAAGGAGTTTTCCTCTCTGTTCCTGTGTGTCTCTGCAGGCCCTTCTTTTCATAGTCATCCATTTATAAAAGACACCAGTAAGTGTATTAAGACCTACCCAGGGTCATACAATCTAATCAAAGTCCCTTAACTGAAGTAATTTAATCAAAAGATCCTACCTGCAATAGGTTTTTATGCACAGGAATGGATTACCTTTAAGAACATAATTCTCTGGATTCTACAAAAAACTCAAATTACCACAGAGGATATTTTGTAGTATTTTTGTTCAATCTGAAATCTGGAGTGTATATTACACTTGTAAATATCTGAACTTGGACAATAAATTTTCATCAGATTTGTATGTAGATATGATGATCTGTATTTAGAATTCATGAACATTTTAAGCATTCACACACGAAAGTCATTCCAAACATATCTAAAAGTTTTCCAATAACTGAATTGAATACCAAAAATCATTTTGTATTAGTATTTGCATCCAAATTAACAAAACAATTTGTCTTTTTTAGAAGTTTTTTGAAGCAAGGGCATACTGATTTCAAATCTGTCCAAGTTAAGTAAATTCACTAATTCTTGTTTCAATTCAATATTTTTGATACCTAATTCAAGAGCCAATGGATGAATTGAAAAGCAGCTCTAAATTTATCAATATCAACAAAGTTTACTTCAAATTTGTAGTTTTTGAGGTCAATTTACAGAATGCTGTCAATTACAATTAAAATCTGCATATTGATTCATGTTAGGCAATTGCATAAAATCATAATTGGTTGAGAATAGAATTCTTGTACCTGTCTAGCTAGATCACCAATAAGTTTTCTTTTATTTGGTGCTTCAAATTGAGCTTATTCATATGTAATGCCATAACAATGAGAAAACATAAATCACACTGTCATTTGTTATATTTGATTATTTTGATTATTTAATATTCAGTAAGCATCCCTTTAGTATCAAGAAATTTTAAAATTGAGTTAACAGTTCTGTAAATTTTTATAACATTCTTCCCCAACTCAACCAATGAGAAATAACCAAGAACACAAGATCATTAAATTCATTGTCTCTATTTCTTTCAACAGTTCCATAAACTTTTGATGCTCCATAGCATTTAAATGCATATAACAATTTTACATCTATATCCACAATAGTTTTAATAGAGTTACTTTAGAAAACTGAGCACTGATATTATTGACATTCATAAATTGAAATAAAGGAATAAAGGAAACATCAGTCTCTTGTTTTAAAATTTCAGTAAATCTGACCTAACATAGATGAAATACCATTCATTGTGATAGAAACTTTTCCATAGCTAGCTGAAATTTGCCGTTAGCTGTGAAAAAGATTCAAAAATACCCATGCTATAAGTTCTATTTTGCAGGCTATTAAATGACATTTATTTGAATACTTGGAAGTCTTCTGAGATAAAACACACCCAAGCGTATTTTTTCAGTATTAATTAGACAGTGTCTGCTATAATGCATAATTCATGTAAAGCTAAAGAAAAGTGTTTGTAATTTTCAAATTTAGAATAAAGTCATCTTTGATACTGATAGAAAGTAACTGTAGTCTAACAATAATTGTTGGCTTAATCAAAGATTTTTCATTTTAAGTAGAATGCCTTTTTATTAATCTTTCCTCTTAACATGTAACAAAAATTATGTAACAAAATTTTGATAACTGAAATAATTTTTGCCATCTCTCCATGTAAAAATTGTTTTATTTTGCATGCAGTATCCAAGCCATTTTAAAGTTGACCAAAGTTACATGTTCAAATCCTGTTAAAAATAATTTTAAAATATTTTGTTAAACATTTAATTCTGATTTTAGGCAAATTACTTTGTTCATTCTTTTTAGACTGTTGGTAGAAAACATCAAATTCACTGTATATTTGTGAAAAAAATTTCCTAATATTGTCCATTATATATTTTTTAACTATTTCAACAATAAATAAATAAGCTTTGTTTTGTTCTGACAGAACATTCTGCCATTCATCATAAATTTGTGATATACCATCTTCCATTCTCTGAATTTAATTTTCCTTTGTTTTAGTCATAGTACTAGATCCTGCATATGCACTCCATTCTATGTCTGTAGTATGCTTTCATTTTACATTTTAAAATGTGTCCATGCTTACTCTGAAACTAAAAATATAATTGAATTATTTTATAATTAAAATGATCACAAACATTTTAAGTTAATTACCAACTACAAGTTACATAGATATTATTGTAATTTCTGCTGTCTACAAAATATATTCAAATAAACACATTACAATACTACATCAGTGTTTAGAAAAAAATCAGTTGAAGTGAATGAATTATGACTAGTTCTGTCATGTGCTTATATGTATTCCTAGAAATGACATACACACCTCAAATGTGCACTACAATAAAACAATAACATCAACATGATGCAACAGTTAAATGGAAATGTAGTCCTGCCAAAACAACCATATTGTGTTCATTGAAAACATTTTACGCTGCTACGGTTTTTAAATTTAAAAATGGGGCACCAACCACTTTTCAACTGTTCAATAGCCACATGAGGCTAATGTCTACGAGTACTGGAGAATAAAAGCAGTTGTAGATATTTAAAATACATTGCTAACCCCTGATCTCAAACAGCACAGTGTAAAGAATATAACATTAGGATAAGCCCTTCTCTGTATTTCTAGTTCTTTTTTCAATACAATGGGCATCATAATGTGTTTCAAAATTCTTAAGAATATTATGTTGCTCTGGGAGAGGTGATAATCAATAATAAGGTTATCTTTTAAAGTGTCTAAAAACTATTATAGAAATTCTATGCATATTGTTTTATATGCAAAATAGCAGTATGATCTGTTCAGAATTGCAGATTTGCAGCAAATATAGTAATTTATATAAGTGTTTTAAGTGAGCTCAAGTTTGTAAATGAAAATTATTATCCCCAATGAAAGAAAAATTTTATCCCCCAAGACAAATGTTTTTGTACTTACTGCTAGTGAATATGAAGAAAAAATAAATTAAATAACTTGCTTTAATGGACAATGCATGGATATTACAAATTCCTAAGCAGATGGAGACTAATTTAGAGTTTAGTCATTAACAGAAGTATTAATCACCATATACTATTATGCCGCTTCATTTTACAACTCCCAATACCTTTGTTTCTATCACTAATAATCTATCAATCATTTAAAAAAAAATCATTTCCCAATATTACATATCTATTATATCACATACTTTTTTTGGTTGAGAAGTATGTAGTAATATTTCATCTCATTTTCCTATTCTACAACATGGCAATTAACTCTTCTTTAGTAAAAGACTTTTAAACTTCAAGGTTACCTTTTTCAAACACATCTAGCTTTGGAGTGTAAGCCTGGCACAAATCCCAGAATGTGATTCTGTCACACTATTTTCCTCACTGTAAGAATTAATAGAAATTTTAGGAATGTCATTTTCTCTAAGAACAGAAACTGTTCTCAGTCCATCCCCCTATACTTCTCATCTAGGACCAAATTTTCATTTAAGTATTTATTGGCAAGTGATTTGTTGAGGGAAAGCACTATGAAGTATAATGTAGGGAGCAAGGAAAATATGCTGAAAAAGTTCTTAGCCTTTAGGACACCTACAACCTTATGAGTGAACTGGAAACTGTAAATAAATAATTGCATTGAAAAATCCCATGTGTAAATGTAATAAAAGAAACCCAGGACTGAGCCATAGTAACACAAAAGAAGAAGAGTCACTGGTCTAGGGCAAGAATGTTGTCTGTGAACAGAGCTGAGCTCCAGAAATGGTTAGAATATTAAAGTAGGTGGATGTGGGCATTAGGTGCTCTAAATAGTGCTAAGCAGCATGAGCAAGGTCTCAGAGCCAGAAAAAACTGGAATAAATTTGAGAAATTGCAAGAGGCAAAGATTAGGTGGAGTTTGAAGTTCATTAAGGATATGGTAGATAGGGAAATAGCATTGGTGAAAGAGGTTGGATATGATGCTATTATGGCAGACTCAAGAATCTGGACTTTGTTTAGTGAGAAATTAGCATCCTTGACCTGGGTGGCAATGGTCAAAATGAAACGTAAATTGAAAGTACAGGAGAGAGACTGATGAGAAGTATCATAACTGATGTTTTGCTCTCAAGGTCATTATCACCCTAAATAATCAAACATAATTAAATAATGAGATCAGCCTTTACTAATTTAAGGCACAAAGTAGAACAATAAATGTAAAACATATATTTCAACAAAATAATAATAAATTAAGAATGATAATATTTATTTCAAGGTTACTATGTACCAGATGTTGCCATATATTATCCCTCTTTGTTAAGGGTACAGATTTTCACAGCAATTAAGGAACTTGCCAAGGCTATGTGATTAGTGACAAGGCCATCATGAGTGTGTTTGAGCCTGAGTGCAGAACATGCTATTGCTATCTCTGAACATTAATTTTTTTTATTTTTTTGTACCTAGGAGAGAAACAAATATTAAGACCTGAGAGATCATATAATCCAGTTCTTTGTTTCTTTTTTCCGGAAAGAGTTTAAGGTACAGAGAAGTTTGATGATTTTCAAGAGATTACAAGAGTTTCATTGGAAATTGACTTGTATAAAATGGACACGATGTTTGGTTTGTAAATGAAGCAATGGAGGAATGAGTCTGTTTTAGCACCTTACTATTTCATGAATTTAAATAACGAAAAAAATAGTGATTTATGTAGCTCTTATTAAATGTACGTAGACCAAGTAATAGAACATATAAGTAATGAGATTAATTATTTCTGTTGTTTGGGATCCTGTGAATAAAATATGAAGAAAGGAAGTCACATGTTATGTGATTAAATGGGGATTGTTAGATTTAACTGTAAGTTTAAATTTAAGGACATTGTATGAAAGACCTTGAAAGAATCCTAAGAAACATATACTTTACCTCTTCTGCTTTATGGTTGTATAAACTGAGATTATTAGAGGCTAAATTACCTGTCAAGTATCTGATAGCTTGTTAGTGTAAAAATAAGGTCTAGTGTCTTATATAGGATATTCACTAATTTTCTGTTTCTCTCTGTGAGTGCATGTGTGTGTTAGGATAGAGGCCTTCAGTTGTTGGAGAGCAAATATATAAGGAAAGGCAGTTTAACACTGAACTATAAGTGTAAAACAGAAATTAATTTACAATTTTCCTTTAAAATGAAAGAAGTCAGTAAGAGGTTAATGTGAGATTTTTTTTTTCCTGAAACATCTAGTGGACACACAATTTTTATAGACTTCTCCAGAGGAGGAGGGGAAGGAAGAAGAGGACAAAGGTGAGAAAGAAGAAGAAGAGAAGAAGGAGGAGAAAACCTAGAACTATATATAACACTTTATTGCAATAACATTCAACAATTTGAAAATTGGCTCTGAAGAAAGAAAGCCAACCTAGCTGCCAGGGAAGCAAGACTTAGTAGAGGTCATTGGAGAGGAAGAGAGCAAGAGATGAAGCGTCTAGTCCACTAGCCTATGCCAAACTCTATTCCACTATCACGCTCTCCTCTGCTTCCTTCCTGAACCTCCAAGCACCTAACTCTCCACTCTTTCCCGTAGTGATTCTTTTTTGTCTTCTATATTAAACTAAAAATAGGAAAAATGTCATCTTAAAAGTTAATGAAATAAGTTTTATAACCATTTATAAGTTTTTTTAAAAAAAGCAAGAAAATAAAAATCACTTAACTTCCACTGGCTCATCCTCTCAAATATTCATTAAAGCTAGTGAAGTTAAAACTCAACACACACAACTAAGGGTGAACAACTGTCACAGCTAAGTATATTATAAATGGAGGAGTAAAAATCCATGCAGGATTTTTTTTTATGATATAGCTTGACTTCTTCAGAGACAAATGTCACTAATCAAAGGTCTTTCTCAAACTACTCTGTCAAGAACAGGAGCCAGCAAGCTACAGCCCAAGTATAAAATCTGGTCTGCTGCATATTTTTGTATCTAAGTTCTGTTAGAATACAAACAAATCTATATGTTTACATATTCTTTATGACTACTTTCATACTGAATTGAAGAGTTTGCAAGGTATGATCTGCAAAGCCTAAAATAGTTATTATTTCAACTGATCTCAAACAACCATCATCATTCTCTGTCCCCTTATGCTAAATATTTCTGACATTTCCTTTTTTCTACTTGACAGATTATATATGTGCACATATGTTTATTGTGTGTCATAATCCAGCACAAATCAAGGCCCATTAATTTAAGGACGTTGGTCTGCGGTACCAGTTCTGTTCCCAACACTGTAAGAGCCTCACAGGTAGTAGGCACTTGATAGGAACAAGTGAAATTGATTGTCAAATCTAATCCACACTTTCAGAGATCTTTTCAGTACAAAGCTTTACCCCATGATTTCAAGAATACAGGTAATCAAGATAAGAGAAAAAGCAGAGAAAGGACCAGGACATTTCACAAGGCTCCTGTGCCCTTCCTTCCTGTATGCAATATATGCTCTCTGTCCTCAGGAAAACAAAAACCAAAAAAAAATCTGGTCAACAAGTGAGGTTTTGTGAGGTAGTACCACAAACGGGGAGGAAGTGGGGGGGGGGGGACATTTAAGTTATGAAACATCACCATTTTATTCCCAGAAAGTTGCAGGGTTTATTTGACAGTCTCCAAAGAGTCATGCATTATAAAGTCATAGGCTTTATATCTGTAGTATATCTGTGTTTATATACTACAAACAATCATTAACCAGGGATGTTTTGCTGAGGGCATTCTACAGATAAGGGCTCTTTTTCCTAGTAAATATCACTCTCATCTATTTAAAGGAAACTGTTTTTAATAAGGAAAGTATACTGGATTATTACCTGACTCCATTTTCTCCTTAGGGATTGGGATAGTCCTCCCCCAAGAAGAATAAACGGATCATGGACCTCAGATAAGCTACTTTAAATCCTTTCTCCCTAGCATGTAAAAGGAATATTTGGTGAATAAATGCCTAAAAGAAAGATAAGTAGATTATTTATAACCTCCCATCCCCAAATTTGCCCCAACTCTGAAACCTGAAAAATCTATCAAGTAGAAAAACAAGCACTCACTCTTCCAGCGCATTTGGCCGCTTTTCAATGTGACTATTACATTTATGCTACTAAATACATACATACAGGAAAAAGAGGAGGAATGGTGAAAAGAGAAGCAGGGAGGAAAAAAAATTAGTTTCTCTCCTTCAAGAGAAACATGGAGAAAAATAAAAAGAACGATACAAGAAATATGTGGTACACGGGATTCTGTGCTATATAATTTACCCAAAACAGAGTGCGGAGAAGGAAGACATTTTCTTTCAATGTCTTCAAAGATAGTAGTTTTTATGTAGTTCAGTTTAAAATCATATTAAATAACCATAAAGTCTGGATAAATATTCTATATCCAAAATGCATATGGAGATTTTTAAATGGTCCTGTAAATATTGTGTAAAACATATGAAAGAACACACAATTATCAATCTAAATACTTAAAGGAATAGAATAATATATTATGGTGATGCTACTTTATGAAGAATAAAAAAAAATAGAAATCCAATACATAATTAACTGTTGGTAATAAAGAAGATACCACAACAAATTAAACAAAGCAATTTCAAATTTATAGAAGAAAAATTCCCTATGATTATGAGTTCTATATGCACATACTGAGACACTTACTGAATTCCAAAGGCACTCATTAACAAAATTTTTAAATTAAAATGATGAAAAAAACTCATTAAGAATCCAGGAAGAGAAAAAAAATAATCTACAAATTATCAATGCTCAGAGTAGTATAAATTACTAATTACCATTTAAATATATTTATCAATTACTTATGAAAATCTGGGATACTAAGTATTTAAAAGAAATAAAAACATAGGAAAAATTACTCAACACATTTATAATTTTGTAACAAAACAGCAAGGACACTATACAAAAAAAAGTATAGCCACATCATAATTTTCAACTTTAAGTTAGTTATAAGTCAATTAGGAAACTGAATTCAGCAGTGTACGATAATAACACATGATGACCACACAGCATTTATTGAGATAGTTTAAGAATGGTTTAATATTAGGCCAAGTCAAACAGCGTACGTTTGGAAAACACATATAAAGAATTTCTGCAAATTAGAGACAGGCAAGAACTTAATAGAACAATGGGCAAAGCTTATGAGAGGCAAGTCACAGAGGAGGAAACCTCAAACACCAACAAACATGAAAAGGTACTAAAACTAATTAGCAAAAAGAGAAGTGAAAATTAAAAATACAGTACAACAAGATCATTTTATACTTATCAGTATAAGGCAAGAATTTAAACGTCTGACAATGATCTAGTATTGGTGAGAATGTGGAGCAGTAAGAACTCACATACACTGACTGTGGTAGTGAATATTAGTGTAAAGACTTTGAGGAGGAATTTGGCAATAGCCAGTGAATTTTAAAATGTGTTCATGCTCTCACCCTATGCTATTCTATGTGGCTATTGAACACTTGAAATGTGCCTGGCCTGAATTGTGATGGGCTCTAAAAATTCAACAGATTTTGAAGGCTTAGTACAAAAAACATAAAATAGCACATTAATAATTTTATATTAATATAAGTTTTCTCAGTCTTACATTTAACATGAATTAAACTACTAACATTTTAGAGCAGATAATTCTTTGTTGTTGGGGGTGGGGGTGTCCTGTGCATTGTACTGTATTTAGTGGCCTCCCTGACCTCTGCCTACTAGATGCCAAAAACACCTCACCAGTTGTGATCATCAAAAATGTCTCAAATATTGCCTGACATCCCCTGGGGGCAAAATCAACCCTGGCTGAGAACCAGTCTTAATTAAATGAAAATTTGGGGGACATAAGGTATTACATAAATTATATTATTGGGGGCGGATGTGGCTCAAATGGTTGGACGTCCGTCTACCATATGGAGGGACCTGGGTTCAATCCCCGGGACCTCCCGGTAAAAAAAAAAAAAAAAAAATTTATTAAAATTAACTTTCCCTGTTCCTTTTTACTTTGTAATGTGATTAATATAAATGTTTAAATTACATATGACACATATTTTTATTGGGCAACATTGTTATAACAATCAATTTTCACTTTAAGTTATAAGTTCTAGTGAAGTGCTTCTCAAATTCTAAATGTACATGAAACTTACCTGAAGACCTTATAGAATGCAGATTATTTACCTGGCCCACATAAACTGGACATAATCAATGCTTGTTTTAGGGCAAAAAATACAAATTATGATTCAGTGCATTTGAGGTAGTGTAAGATTCTGCAATACTTTAAAAATATTTTTTTTTAATTAAACTGTGGGTTTACAGAACAATCATGAATAAAATACAGGATTCCCATATACTACCATATTATTAACACCTTGTATTGGTGTGGTACATTTGCTACAATTGATGAAAACACACTTTTACAATGGTACTATTAACTGTAATCCATGATTTAACTTAGGGTTCACTCTTTTTTTAGTGCAATTTTAGGGATTTTTAAAATAATGATTATCTTATTACCATTTAAAAAAACTAATATTTCCCTTCTAACTACATTCAGATATATATTTCAGTGCTGTTAATTATATTCACAACGTTGTTCTACCATCACCACCATCCATTATCAAAATATTTTCATCACTCCAAATAGGAACCTGTCTATTTTAAGACTTAACTCTTTATTCCCTATCTCAGCCCAGTCCCCTGGTAAATTAAATTGTAGATTGTGAGTCTATGAGTTTTCTTATTCTATTAATTCATGTCAATGAGAACATACAATATTTGGCCTTTTTTTTTTTTTTTTTTTTTTTTTTAGGAGGTACCAGGGTTTGAAACTGGGACCTTGTATATGCAAAGCAGGCACTCAAAGCACTGAGCTGCACCCACTCTCCCATATTTGACCTTTTGTGTCTGGCTTAATTCTCTCAACATGATGTCTTCAAGGTTCTTCCATGTTGTCACATGTACCAGAACTTCATTACTTTTTATGGCTGAATAATATTCCACTGTATGTATATACCACATTTTGTTTATCCATTCATCAGTTAATGGACACTTGGGTTGCTTCCATCTTTTGGCAATTGTGAATAATGCCACTTTGAACATCAGTGTGAACATATCTGTCCGAGTCCCTGCTTCCAAATATTTTGGGAATAGATCTAGAAATGGTATTGCCAGGTTACATGTAATTCTATTCTTAGCTTTCTGAGGTACTGCCAGACTGACTTCAACAGTGGCTACACCATTTTACATTCCCACTAAGAATGAATGAGTGTTCCTATTTCTCCACATCCTCTCCAACACATGTAGTTTATTAATTTGTTAATATTAGCCATTATAGTAGATGTGGAATGGTATCTCATTGTGGCTTGATTTCCATTTTCCTTACGGCTATTGATATTGAACACCTTTATAGGTGCTTTCTGCCTATTTGTATATTTTCCTCAGAGAGATGTCTATTCAAGTCATTTTCCTATTTTTAAAACTGAGTTGTTTGGCTTTTTGTTGTAAAGCTGAAGGATTTCTTTATATAGTCTGGATATTAAACCTTTGTCGGACATCTGGTTTCCAAATATTTTCTCCCATTGTGTAGGTTGTCATTTAACTTTCATGATAAATTTCTTTGTGGCATAAAAGTTTTTAATAGTGATGAGGTCTCATTTATCTATTTTTTTTTTCCTTTCTTGTTTGAGTTTTGGGTGTAAAATCTAAGAAACAATTGCCTAACACAAGGTCCTGAAGATACTTCCCTACATATTCTTCTAGGATTTGTATAGTTATGGCTCATATCCATTTTGACTTTTTGGGTTTTTTGGTGTTTTTTGTATGAGGTGTGAGGTAGGTGTCCTCCTCCTTTCTTCTGCAAATGTAGATCCAGTTTTCCCAGCACCATTTGTTGAAGAGATTATTCTTTCCCAGTTTTGTGGCTGTTGCCCCAATGTCAAAATTGATTGGCCATAAATGTGAGGGCTGACTTCTGAGCTCTCAATTCGATTCCATTTGTCTAAATGTCTGCCCTTCTGTGACTACCATGCTGTTTTGATTACTGTTGCTTTGCAATAAGTTTAGGATTAGGTGGTGCAAGTCCTCCAACTTCATTCTTCTTTTTCAAAATAGCTTTGACTATTCAGGGCTCCTTATCCTTCTATACAAACTTGATGATTGGCTTTTCCCTTTCTTCAAAGAAGGCTGTTGGAATTTTGATTGGGATTGTGTTAAATCTGTAAATCACTTTGGGTAGAATTGACATCTTAACAATATTTAGTCTTCCAATTCATGGACACAAAATGCCCTTCCATTTATGTAGGTCTTCTTTGGTTTCATTTTAGCAATGTTTTGCAGTTTTCTGTGTACAAGTTCTTTATATCCTTGGTTAGATTTATTCCTAGATATTTAATTATTTTAGTGGCTATTGTAAATGGATTTTTTTTTCTTGATTTCTTCTCCTGATTGTTCACTGATTGTATAGAGAAACACTACTGATTTGTGGGTATTGACCTTGTACTCTGCCACTTTGTCAAATGCTTTTATCTTTAGGAGCTTTGTTGTGTATTTTTCATGATATTTGTGTATTTTTCAGGGTATTTGCATGCCATCTGCAAATAAGGAAAGTTTTACTTCTTCCTTTCCAATATGGGTGCATTTTATTTCTTTCTCTTCTAGTACAATGTTGAATAACAGTGGTAACAGTGAGCATCCTTGTCATATTTCTGATCTTAGAGGGAATGCTTTCAGTCTTTCACCATAAAGTAGGAGTTTAGCTGTGGGACTTTCATATATTCCCTTTATCAATTTGAGGTAGTTTCCTTCTATTTCTAGCTCTCTAAGTGTTTTTATCAAGAAGAGATGCTGGATTTTATCAAATGCCTTTTCTGCATCATTTGAAATGTTTTTTTTCCCCTTTATTCTGTTAATGTGGTGTATTACATTAATGGATTTTCTTATGTTGAACCACCCTTGCATACCAGATATAAATCCCACTTTATCATGGTGCATAATTTTTTAATGTGTTGTTGGATTTGGTCTGTTAGTATTTTGTTGCATCTATATTTATAAGAGATATTGGCCTGTAATTTTCTTTCCTTGTGGTATCTTTATCTGGCTTTGGTATGAGGGTATGCTGGCCTCATAGAAAGAATTAGGGAGTTTTCATGCCACTTCAATTTCTTGGAAGAGTTTGAGCAGGGTTGGTTTTAAGTCTGCTTCCATTGTTCAGTAAATCCCACTGTGAGGCCATTTCGTCCTGGGCTTTTCTTTCCTGGGAGGTTTTTGATTACTGATTCAAACTTTTTGCTGGTTATTTGTGAGATCTCTTATTTCTTTTTAGGTCAGTGTCAGTAGTTTGTGTGTTTCTAAGAATTTGTCCATTTCATCTACTTTATCTAATTTATTGGCATACAATTGTTCATTGTATCCCCTTATAGTCCTTTTTACTTCAGTGGGGTCAGTAGTAATGTTCCCGTTTTTATTTCTAATTTTAGTTATTTGTGTCCTCTCTCCTTTTTTTTTTTTTTTTTTTTGGTCAGTGTAGCTAAAATTTCTTAATTATATTGATCTTTTCAAAGAAACAACTTTTCGTTTTGTTGATTCTCTCTATTGCTTTTGTTCTCTATTTCATTTATCTCCACATTAATCTTTGCTATTTCTTTCTTCAGCTTGCTTTGGGTTTAGTTTGCTCTTCTTTTCTAGTTCTGAGTTTAGGTCTCTGATTTGAAATATTTCTTCTTTATTAACATAAGCATTTTATTTTTCACAATTACCAGTTTTGCCTTTACTAAAAAGGATGATTGTATAGAAGTTATCAGGTTGAATCTAAACCAGCATGCTCATGTTAGAGAGGCAGATAGCATTTAATTGATCATTTAAGTGCACAGGTTGGCTTAATAGAACAAATCAGGAATGCTAGACTTTTTCTCTTGAGCCAGACTGGGGTTCCATATTACTTTGCAGAGCTGGCCCACTACAAGAAAATGGCAGAAATCTCCTGAGACATTTATGTAACATAAGCCTCAAAGCTATACATTTTCCTCTCATCACTGCCTTTGATGTATCCCATAAGTTTTGCGGGGTTTTTTTTGTTTGTTTTCTGTGTTTGTTTTGTTTTGTTTTCTGTGTTTTTTTTTTAAGGAGGTAGCAGAGATTGAACTCATGACCTTGTACATGGAAAGCAGGCACTCAATCACTGAACTACATACATTCCCTTCCCATAAGTTCTGTTATGTTTTTATTTTCAGTTTCATTTACCTCAATGTATATCCTAATTTACTTTTTGTGTTCCTGTTTAAGACCTTGGTTGTTTAAAAATACATTGTTTAATTTCCACATATTTGTGAAGTTTCCATTTCTCCCTGTTATTAATTTCTAGTTTCATTTTGTTGTGGTTGGAGAAAACACATTGTATAAGTTCAAACTTTTTTCTTTTATTGAGACTCTTTTGTCACTTAAGATATGGTCTGTCCTGGAGAATGATCCATGTGCAAACAAAAAGAATGTGTATTCTCTTGTTGTTGGGTGCAGGGTTCTATGTTTGTTGACTGGGTCTATTTGTCCAGAGTATCATTTAAGTTTTGTACTTCCTTATTTATTTTCTGCCTATATGTTCTATCCATTATTGAAAGTGGTGTGTTAAAGTCTCCTACTAGAGAGACCATCAGTTTCTCTTTTCAAATCTGTCAATATTTGTTTCAAATATTTTGGGCCTCTGCTGTTAGGTGCAGATAGGTTTATAATTGTTACATCTTCTTGTGGAATAGATCCCTTTATCAGTATAAAATGACCATCTTTGTCCCTCATAAATGTTTTTGACTTAAAGTCTATTTTATCTCATATTAGTATAGCTAGTCCAGCTCTCTTTTGATTACTATTTGTATGGTATATTATTTCCATCCTTTCACTTTCAACCTACTTGGGTCTTTGAATGTAATCTGAGTCTCTTTCAGACAGCATTTATGGTTGGGACATTCTATTTTATCCATTCTGCCAATCTATGCCATTTGACTGGAGAGTTTAATATACTTAACACTTAAAGTCACTAGTGGTAATGCAGAACTTTCTTCTACCATTTTGCTATTTAGTCTTGGTAAGTCTTAGACTTTTTTATCCCTCAATTCTTCTGTTAATGCCTACTTTTATATTTATTTGATTTTTGTGTTGCACCGTTTTGAGTTTCCTCTCATTTCTATCTGCATATATTTTTATATATTTGTGGGTACCATGAAGCTAAAATTTAACATCCTAAATCTATAAAATCTTATTTAGTTTGATACAAACTTGTCTTCAATAGCAAACACATATACTTTTCCTTTCCTGTTCTGTTCCCCCACAGTTTTTGTACTGGTTACCATTTACAGCTTTGTTCATTATTTTCCAAAACCATAGGTTTATCATTATTTCTATGCATTTACATTTTAGCACCTGTACCAAAAAATACAATAGTCCTGGCATTTTTAATTACTCAAATTGCTACCTTTACTGGAGGTTTTTATTTCTTTAGGCAGCTTTGAACCACTGTCTATTATCCTTTCCTTTCAATCTGAAATACTCCTTTCATCATTGCTTATAAGGCAAGACTAGTGGTGATGGACTCCCTCAGCTTTTGTTTATTTGGGGCTGTCAATCTCTGCCTCATTTATGAACAAAAGTCTTACTGGATATAAAATTTTTTGTTGGTAGTCCTTTTCCTTCAGTACTTTAAATATTTCAACTCACTGCCTTCTTGCCTCCATGGTTTCTGATGAGACATCAGCAGTCAATCTAATTGGGGTCCCTTTACATAGCATGCTGTTTTTCTTTTGCAGCTGTCAGAAATCTCTTCTTGTCATTTTAATTTGACAGTTTGACCAATATGTGATAGGGTGGGTTTTTCTTCGTGTTTATCTTGTTTTGGTATTCTCTGGGCTTCTTGGATGTGCATATCCACATTGTTTGCTAAATTTGGAAAGTTATCTAATATTATTCCTTTGAATACTCCTTCTGCCCCTTTCTCTCTTTCTTTCCCATAGGTCTCAAATATGCTGATCTTTCTTCTGCCAGCTCCAATCTGCATTGAAACCCTCCTGGGAATTCTTCATTTCAATCATTGTGCTCTTGTACTCTAGGAGTTCTATTTTTTTTTTTTTCCTTTTTAAAATTTTTCTTTACTAATACTCTCATATTTCTCATTCATGATTTCCTGATATCCTTTAGTTCTTTCTCTGTATTTTCCTTCAACTCCTTTGGCATTTTTAGAACTTTTTTTTTTTTTTAAGACTTTGTCCAATATGCCTACATTCTGATCTTCTTCATTGGTATTTTCTGGACTTTTATCTTCTTCCTATGGATAGGCCATCATTTGCTATTTCTTTGTTTTTCTTGTATTCGTGTCACACACTTTACTTTTAAATATTTTAAAATGTTGACTCTAGAATTTTTTCCATGAGATGTCTGTTTCTTGATTTTATAACCATTTAGTGATAGAACAGAGATTTCCTTGAATATCAGTATTCCTCTCAGGAAAGTCTGCCCAATAAGAATACAAAGTGCAGGGTTCTTCATGTCTTCTCTGGGCTTATGTCTTGTGCTGGGCATGTGCTTATTAATTGCTTTAAAATTCCCCTGTTTACAGGAGTTTGAGTGCCTCCTCTGTTTCCTATGAGACAGACCTCCTTCTTCCCAATGTTTAAAGTAGATAATCCTTTGCCATCCACTTCAATAGTTTCTTATACTGCTTTCCTTGTCAACTCATGCTGCTTTTGCCTAGAGGGCAAATTCAGGGGGGTGGCGGGTGGATCATGCCAGAGAGGAGTTTCAAAAGTAAGGCTTTCCCAGCCAGAACAAGGCCAGGGACCCATGAAGGGGACACAGACTGTCCACACTGCCTTGGGTAGGTGATCAGATAGAGCTCCAGGAACATCTTCTGTGGCTCCCCAAAGCTGCACTTTCATGACTACCCAGAAAAAGCTGCTCTTGAACTGTCCTTCATAGCTCTGCAGAAATATAGGTTCTTAAAGTCTCCTTAACACCCGTATTTGGGGTGGGCTCGTACAATGGCCACCCTCAGAGCCAGGACCCCAGTGATCCAAATATGCTAATCAAAAGTCATGATAAGCAATCGACTGTGCCCTGATCTTGGAGAATTGGATTTTTGTCTCCTTTTGTGTAACCAAAGACTAGCCAAGGACTGTACCCCATTGCAGCATACTGCAAAAGGGGGGATGGGTGGTGGTAACCAACTCATAGAGAGAGCAATTTACTAGTCTTTACCATAATTTTTCAGCCTCTTCCTTCTGCTCTTCCTCAGATGCTTTACAGTGTTCTGCTGGACTCCAGAGTTTCAATATAGTTGTTTCAAACAGTTCCTGAGAATTTAACTATTGTTCTGGTGGAGAGACTTAATCCTGGAGCCTCCTACTTTGCCATCTTCCCACAATCCCTGTCAAGATTGCTCAAATCTAAGATCCTAGGTGATACTGGTGCTGCTAACCTATGGACCACATGTTGTATAGCATAACTCTTGAGAACTTCCCCCATGTGGGCCAAATAGTACATGAAAAATAATGTTTGATGCAATACTGCATGTGACAGTAAAAAATGTAAATAAACAAAATGGTCACCAAAAATGAATATATAAATTGTGGTCAGTTTATACCATAGAATAAAATATACATAAAACAATGAAAGTGATTGAACTAGCTTTATTTTACAATGAAGAAGCCATATTTCAAAAGATTAAATGTATTGTGATAAAATATATGCAAAACTTTAAAACATGCAGAAGAATAGATTACTTATGGCTCCATAAATATTTAGTTAATTCCTAAAATTAGACAAATATTATTCACAACAAATTCATGACAATGTTTACTTCTGGAGAGTGTAATATAGGATTGGGGTTCTGGATGGTCATATACACTGGGCTTTGAACTTGTATCAATGTCTTATTCTTTAACACATGAGGCAAATGTATGTAAAAAGTAAGATTTGATAAAGCTGGCTGGTGGTATAAAGATATTCACCATCATATTGTCTATCCTTCTCTATAGATTTAAAATGATTCATAATTAAAAATAAATTAGAAATAAATTATCAAATAAATAATAGTATAAGAAGTCTGGCACTGAATGTTGAAATAAACAGGCTTTTCCAAATATCTTTTTAATTTTAATCAATTTTATTGAAACATATTAAAAAACCGTACACTCCATCTAAAGTGTACAATCAATGGCATTTGGTATAATCACAGAGTTGAGTATTCATCACTGCAATTAATATTAGAGCATTTTCATCACTCCAAGAAGAAATAGCCTCTACCCCTTCGTTGTTACCTCCCAATCCCTCTATTTTCCCCTGCAATATATAACTGCTATTCTATTTCTATCTCTATAAATTTATTTTTATTTACATTTTATATAGATGAAGTCAAAAAGTATGTAGTAGATTTTGTGTCTAATATCTTTCGTGTAGCATACTTCCCTTTTTTTACTATTGATGGAAGACTATTAATATAATACTATACTCTTCACTCCATAGTTTGCTTTGATTGTAATTTTGCCCAATTATCACCTTAACATTAACATCTTGTACCATTAACATACATTTTTTTCTGTTTCCAAGAAAAACATTATTATAAATGCACTATTATACGTATCCATTTTCCTCAAGACTATTCGCTATGTTATACAGTCCCGAGTTTCTTTTTTCTTTTTTAGCTGTCCTTCTGGTGATATACATGACCTTAAACTTTCCCTTTCAATCACTATCATACCCATATAATAATGCTACTAATTACAAACATTATAATGTGCTTTCAACATTACTATCCATTTCAAAACATTTACAATCTTTTTACCAATTCTGCACAGAATAAACCTTAGCTTTCTATTCTCTATTCTCATTCTCTCTTTTGGGGACCTCTAGTCTAGCTATTAACTCAATAAGCTTGCTTATTACATTTAGTTTTAATAGTGAAATAATGCAATATTTGTCCTTTTGTGTCTGACTTGCTTCACTCACCATATTTTCCTCAAGGTTCATCCATGTTATCATATGTTTCATGACTTTGTTTCTTTTTACAGGTGAATAATATTCCATTGTATGTACATACCACAATTTTTTTATCCATTTGTCAGTTGATGGACATCTGGGTTGTTTCCATGTTTTGGTGATTGTGAATAACGCCGCTATGACTATTGGTGTGCAGATGTCTGTTTGCATCCCTGCTTTCAGTTCATCTGTGTATATACCTAGCAGTGGTATTGCCAGATTACATGGTGGATCTATATTTATCTTTGGGAACTGTCAAACAGTCCTCCACAGTGGCTATACCATTCTACATTACCACCAACAGTGAATAAGCATTCCTGTTTCTCCACATCCTCTCCAACACTTGCAGTTTTCTGGGTTTGTTTTTTTTTTTTTTTTTTTAGTGACCATTCTGTTAGGTGTGAAATGATATCTCATTGCAGGTTTGATTTGCATTTCCCTAATAGCTAGTTATGTTGAACAACTTTTCATGTGCTTTTTGCCATTTGTATTTCTTCTTTGGAAAAAATGTATATTCAAGTTTATTACCCATTGTTAAATAAGGTCATTTGTCTTTTTATCATTGAGTTATAGGATCTCTTTATATATTGTGGATATTAAACTCTTATCAGATACGTGATTACCAAATATTTTCTCCGATTGAGTAGGCTGCCTTTTAACCCACCTGACAAAGTCCTTTGAGGTGCAAAAGTGTTCAGTTTTGAGGAGGTCCCATTTAACTATTTTTTTCTTTCATTGTTTTTACTTTAGGTGTGAGGTCTAGGAAACCACCTCCTACTACCAAATCTCAAAGTTGCTTTTCTACATTATCTTCTAGGAGTTTTAACATCCTGGCTTCTATGTTTATGTCTTTTAACCATTTTGAGTTGATTGTTTAGTGAGTGAGATGAAGGTCATCTTTCATTCCTTTGGTTATGGATATCCTGTTCTCCCAGCAGACCGATCTGCTCCAAAAAAGTGGAATTGGTAGGCTTGTCAAAAATTAGTCAACTGTAGAGGTGAGGGTCTATTTCTGAACTTTCAATTCAATTCCATTGATCAATGTGTCCTTATTTATGTCAATATGATACTAATTTGACCACTATAGCTTTGCAATATGTTTTAAGGTCAGGAAGCATGAGTCCTCCGACTTTGCTCTCCATTTTTAGTGTGTTTTTAGCTCTTAAGAGACACTTTCCTTTCCAAATAAATTTGGTAATTGACTTTTCTATTTTTGTAAAATAGGCTGTTGGAATTTTTATTGGGATTGCATTGAATTTGTAAATCAGTCTTGGTAGAATTGACAGCTTAATGATATTTAGTCTTCCAATCCATGAATTCAGAATGTTCTTCCATTTGTTTAGGTCTCCTTGATTCCTTTCAGCAGTGTTTTATAGTATAGGTCTTTTATATTCCTGGTAAATTAATTCCTAAATATTTTATTCTTTTTGTTGCTATTGTAAATGGAATTTTTTTTCTTGATTTCTTCCTCAGATTGTTCATTACTAATGTATAAAACACTACAGATGTTTTGTATGTTGATACTGTATCCTGCCACTTTGATAAATTCATTCATTATCCCTAGTTGCTTTTTTTGTCAATGTTTTAGAGCTTTTAAAATATCAAATCATGTCATCTGTGAATAGTGAGAGTTTTACTTCTTTTCCAATTTGTATGCATTTTATTTCTTTGTCTTGCCTAATTGCTCTAGGTAGAACTTCAAACACAATGTTGAATAAAAGTGATGACAGTGAGCATCCTTGTCTCATTCCCGATCTTAGAGGGAAAACTTTTACCATTTCCCCATTGAGTACAATGTTGGCTGTAGGTTTTTCATATATGTCCTTTATCATGTTGAAGAAGTTTCCTTCCATTCCCATCTTTAGAAGTGTTTTTATCAAGAAAGGCTGGTGGATTTTGTCAAATGCCTTTTCTGAATCAATCGAAATGATCATGTGGTTTCTTCCTTCAATATATTAATGTGATGCCTTATGTTAACTGATATTCTTGGGTTGAACCACCCTTGCATACAAGCGATAAAAACCGCTTGATCATAGTGTATAATTCTTTGAATAAGCTGTTGGATTTTATTTGTAAATATTTTGTAGAGAATTTTTGCATCTATATTCTTTAGAGAGATTGGTCTGTAATTTTCTGTTCTTGTATCTTTATCTAGCTTTGGAATTAGGGTGATGTTGGCTTCATAAAAGAGAAAATTTTCCTTCCTTTTCAATATTTTGGAAGAGTTTGAGCAGGATTGGTATTAATTTTTCTTGTGCATGGTAGAATTCACTGTGAAATCATCTGGTCCTGGACTTTACTTTTTTGGGAGATTTTTGATGACTGATTTAACCTCCTTACTTGTGATTGGTCTGCTGAGATCTCCTATTTCTTTTACAGTCAATGTAGATTGCTTGTGTGATTCTAGGAATTTGTCCATTTCATCTAGGTTGTCTAATTTGTTGGCATACAGTTTTTCATAATATCCTCTTATGATCCTTTTCATTTCTGTGGGATCAGTTGTAATGTTCTCCTTTTTATTCCTAATTCTATTGATTTGCATTCTATGTCTTTGATAGTCTAGCTAAGGGTTTGTCTATTTTACTGATCTTCTCAAAGAACCAGCTCTTGGTTTTATTGATTCTATTTGCTTTTCAATTTCATTTTAGTTCTAATATGTTATTTCCTTCAGTCTGCCTACTTTGGGATTGGTTTGCTTTCTTTTTCTAGTTCCTCCAGGTATTCAGTTAGATCTTTAATTTTAGCTCTTCCTTTTTAATATAGGCATTTAACACTATAAATTTCCTCTCAGCACTGCCCTTGCTGCATCCCATAATTTTTGATAAATTGTATTCTCATTTTCATTTGTCTCAAGATATTTACTAATTTCTCTTGCAATTTCTTCTTTGATTCACTGATTGTTTAAGAGTGTGCTGTTTAGCCTCCGTATATTTGTGAATTTTCTCCTTTCCCACCTGTAACAGTTGGCCAATTTGATGTAATTATGAATTCCAAAAATATAATTGGGTCATGCTTGTAAACTGATCTGTTAATCTGGGCATGATTAGGTTATGATTAGGGCATTGAGCCCACCCCTTGGTGGGTGGGGAATCAAATATAAAAGGCAAGGCAAAGAACAGAGTTGAAGCAGTTTTGAGAACCAGTTTTGATGTTGGGGAAAAGGCCCCAGAAGAAGAGAAGTGAGCCATTCGCCTGATCGTCTACAGCTGACCTTGTGGAGGAAACAGGAGCTAAGCCCAGAGAGAAACGCAGCCCCGGGAAGAGAGGAACCCCAGAAGCCTGAACCCTGGCAAACGCCGGCAGCTGTCTTGCTCCAACACGTGGCAATGAACTTTGGTGAGAGAAGAAACTTACGCTTTATGGCCTGGTATCTGTGGACTTCTACCCCAAATAAATACCCTTTATAAAGACCAATCCATTTTTGGTATTTCACATTAGCACCCCTTTGGCTGACCAATAAACGATCTATTATTGATTTCTAACTTCATTCCATTATAATCAGAGAAGGTGCTTTGTATAATTTCAATCTTTTAAAATTTACCAAGACCGGTTTTGTGACCCAACATGTGATCTATCCTGGAGAAAAATCCATGAGCACTTGAGAAGAAGGTATATTCTGTTGATTTGGGGTGCAATGTTCTGTATATGTCT
This sequence comes from Tolypeutes matacus, assembly GCA_026826555.1. Taxonomy (NCBI): domain Eukaryota; kingdom Metazoa; phylum Chordata; class Mammalia; order Cingulata; family Chlamyphoridae; genus Tolypeutes; species Tolypeutes matacus. The sequence continues at coordinate 8,093,637 of JAKSZT010054350.1, forward strand.
GTTAGCTCATCTATCATATTGTTCAAGTTCTGCTTTCTTTGTTGATCCTCTGTCTAGTTCTATCAATTGATATGAGTGGTGTATTGAAGTTCCAACTATTATTGTAGAAATATCCATTTCTTCCTTCAGTTTTGCCAGAGTTGTCCATGTATTTTGGGACACACAGGTTAGGTGCATAGATTTTATTTCTTCCTGGTGGATTGCCCATTTTATTAATATGTAATGACCTTCTGCATCTATTATAACCTTTTTTGTATTTAAAATCACTTTTTTCTGATATTAGTATAGTTACCCCTGCTCTTTTTGGGTTACTGTTTGCATGGAATATATTTGCCCAACATTTCACTTTCAGTGTATTTGTATCCTTAGGTCTAAGTTGAGTCTCTTGTAGACAACATAGGGTTGGGTCATATTTTTTTATCCATTCTGTAAGCTTGTGCCTTTTGCTTGGTGAGTTTAATACGTTAACATTCCCTGCTATTACTGTAAAGGCATTACTTACTTTGACCATTTATCCTTTGGCTTTCATATGCCCTGTCTTTTTATCAGTCTTTTATACTTTTGGTTACTGTTTCTGATCTTCATTTCTACACTATCCTCCAAGCTTCTCTCTCCTGTCTTTTCCTTTCAGGCTGCAGAACTCCCTTTAGTATTTCTTGTAAAGCTGGCCTCTTGTCTACAAAATCTCTTACTTTCTGTTTATCTGTGAATGTTTTAAACTCGCTCTCATTATTGAAAGACAATTTTGCTATATACGGAATTCTTGGCTGGCCATATTTCTCTTTTAGTATTTTAAATATATCACACCCCTGTGTTCTTGCCTCCATGGTTTCTGATGACAAATCCACACCAAGTCTTATTGGATATCCCTTGTATGTGATGGATCACTTTTCTCTTGCTGCTTTCAGAATCCTCTGTCTTTGCAATTTGACATTCTGATTAGCATGTGCCTCAGAGAAGGTCTATTTGGATTTATTCTATTGAAATACATTGCTCTTCCTAGGTATAAATATTAAGGTCTTACATACGAGTTGGGAAATATGGAGCCATTGTTTCCTCAAATATTCTTTGTGACCCTTTCCCTGATCTTCTTCTGGAACTCCCATGACATGTATGTTAGTTTGTTTCATGCTATCATTCAACTCCCTGTGCCCCATTATTTTCTCTATCTGTTCTGTATTTTCAATTTCAACTGCTCTGCCTTCTAATTTGTTTATTCTTTTTTATTGCCATTTCATATCTATTGTTGAAAACCTCCAATTTATGTTTAATCTCATCCATTTTGTCTTTCATTCCCATAAACTGTTTTTCCTATTCAAATTTTCAAATTTTTCTTTGTGCTCACCCATTTTTTTTTAAGGAGATACCAGGGACTAAACCCAGGACCTCATATATGGGAATCCAGAACTTCATATATGGGAGGGGGGCACTCAACCACTGAGCTACATCCACTCCCCAATGAGAGTTGTTTTTTGTTTCTTTGTTTGTTTTTAGGAGGTACCGGGGATTGGACATGGACCTTGTACATGGGAAGCTACATCTGCTCCCAGCAGTGTTTTCTTAATGTCCTTTATCTCTTTAGCCATATTTTCCTTCAACTCCTTGAACTGATTTAGAAGATTTGTTTGAACATCATTGATTAGTTGTCTCAAATCCTGCAACTCATCTGGCATTTTGATTTGTTCCTTTGTTTTTGACCATATATTCCTGCTTCTTAGTATGACTTGTAAGTTTATGCTTATGTCTAGGCATCTGATTATGATGGTGCATTTACCTGATGATCAGTTTCTCTTTCCTCGGGCTGTATTTTTGTATGGCTTTGCATTACAACTCTCCTTAGAATCTTCAACTTTTTCTCGGACTTTAAAATTGCCCATTTAACTGATCAAAACATGGCCAGGGATCACTAATGGGGCACAGACCAGTTTCCAAGGGCCTTGGGGAGGACAGTAAAGTCTCCTTAAAGCCTCTTTCGTCTTTCTTCCCTGAGATGTACTTTCCTGGCCTGCCAGCAAATGGTGATCTTCAACAAGTCTTTCTGCTCTATTCTTAAGGGGGAATGTGTTTCCTGGAACCAGGACTGAGTGTGCTGAAGCAATGTCTGAGAAAGATCCTCTCCAGGCAGGCTAGCCAGGGCCAAGCTTCCCAATTCAAATTTGCTGATCCCAAGCCACTCTCCTTCCCCTCACACCCTCCCTTTTCCCAGAGAAGAGATTTCTACTCCCTTCTATGTTGGCAGCAGTCACTTCTTTTCAGTAAGAAAAGTGTTTGAGAAGGCAGGTTATCCTTAGCATTTTGCTAGCTCATGTGTGAAGACAATGGCACAGACATACCTGGCTGTGAAGGGTGAAAACCCTGGGATCCAGCAGGCCAAATTTGCCAGCTAAAAGCTGGGTCACCAGTGAGCTGTGTCCCTCTCTCTCCCGTTTCCTAGGGGAGTAGATTTCTGTGCCCCTGTCAATCCATAGCTGCCTGCCAGGGCCTGGAGGAACCAAAGTTGTCTGTTCCAAGAGGGGGATTGGGTTACAGCAGCAGCTGCTGCCCTGGGTACTCACAGATCCTCACCACAGAGTCTCCTTCTCTTCACCTCTCTCTCTTCTCAGTGCTGACCAGCCTTCTCCAGTTCTCCTGAGCCCTAGAACAGTTTTCCTGGACAATTTCTACTTATCTTCTAGCTATTTTTCCAGGAGAGAAGTGAACCCTGTAAATCTCTAATCCTCCAACTTCCCAGAAATCTAAGTATCTTAATAGACTTTAAAACTTAATGCAAATACATTTCTTCTCAAGAAAATGTATACCTCATTAAAAATATGTGTTCCCTTTGGGTTTGTAAACCACAAATGATGTCAACTGTTGTGGGCTAGATATATCATCTAAAATATAGAAGATATATTTTAAAACTAAACGCTTCCGTTTTTCATTTCTAAAACATTCATCTTAAATTGTTGATTAAAGAAGGAATTCATATTCGTTGGAGATTTGGAAAATATAAAGAAAAAAAAATTTAAATCATTTCCTAAAGCCCCCATTATAACTGTTCCCAAGTAATAATCGTATTTACACATCATTTTGATGTTTACTTCTAGTCACTCCATCCTTTATATATATGGAGGAGATTTTACACAACCTCATAAATATGTACACATATGTATATAATTTAATGCTTTACAAGGTGGAACATTATTTTTTTTATCTGTTTAATCTGGGTTTTTTTTTCATCTTGCAATGAATCATAAATAATAGTCTCTCTCTTCTCCTTTCTCTGTTTGAAAATTAAAGTTTAGTTAGATCTCCTCTTTGCTTCACTTTCTTCTTTCAACACATACTCACGGGCACTGTCCAGGCCCAAGGGCTCTCACACAAAATTTTCCTAAACAAAGTAGTAGTTCTATACCTAAGGGGAATGTTGATGCAATACTAAAAATAACATTTTCCACTAAAAAAATACATGTATGGATCATAGTATATTTAAATAATTTTCTATAAATTGACATCTAGATTTTTTTCCAATTTCTTACTAATATATAAAGAAGTAACCATGCTTGCTTGCTTACCTAACTCTATATAGCCATTGATAATTTCTTTAAAATAAATTCCAATAAGGAGGAAAATAGGAAATATGGTTCTGTATGTTATTAAGGGTTTAATGTTATTGCCAAATTATTATCCAAAAATGTCATTTCACTTTACACCAAGTATGATAAAAGTGTGACAACTCATTGGATCTACTTTCTACCTCCCGATTCCATGCCCAGCCCTTTCCTTTTAAAGTAAAAGGCATGGATGGGATGTTATTGATATCATTTTCTATTACTTTGTAGATTTTCTCTTTCTTCAATGTAGTAACTTTTGTGTTTCGTTGCCCTTCCTTAAGTCTAGTATCATTGGTATAAGATCTGGCAGAAATTTCTTGACTTTCTGTAACTAGTACATAATTTTCCCTATTTCGGCATTTTATTAGTATCTAATTGAATCTAGGAGAGAAATAGAAAGGGAAAGAGAGAAGGAATTGGATATGTGCTGCTCTTGCATAAATCTTTTCCACAATTCCATCCATTTTTATTTAGATATTAAAAAATTAGAGCAATACAGATTTAAAATGTTCTTGAAAAATATCTTGAAAGTAAGCATGTTAGAATAAAAAACAATATGACTTCAATTAAAATGGAGAATTTTAAAGCAACTAAAGCATAGTCAAAAAAAAAAGTAATAAATGAAAAATAACTATAATGATACTAAAAATATGTAATTAAACATGTAAGTTACATCAAAAAGTAAAATTAGGTTTAACTCCCCAGTTTAATTTAATTGAACAAATATTTATTGAGAGCTTAGTATATGCCACGTAGCACCAAGTCCAGAGTATTGGTGGTGAGCACAATATATGCAGGACCTCTACTCATAAGTTTAGTTGAGAAGATATTAACCAAACCATTACAAAAGTGATGTGTGTCACCAAAAGGATGTTTATGATGGATAAAGCATATGTCAAAGCGATATTGCAATGATAGATACAAGCCATTATACATTTTGTCAAACTTATAAAATTGTGTGGTGCAAAGTTTAAACCATAATGTAAACTATAGACCATGGTTAATAGCAATGCTTCAATATATGTTCATCAATTGTAACAATGTACTACACTAATGAAAGATGTTATTAGGGAAAAGCATGGAAGGGAGAGGGGGCATATGGGGATCCCTTATATTTTCCATGTAACATTTATATAATCTAAAGCTTCTTTAAAAATAAAGAAGAAAAAAAAAAAGCATATTCAAGGATTTTCTAAGATGCTGCATAAGGTCTTGAACACACTGTTACATACACAAGTTCTTCATTATTATCACTGGTATGCTATATATCAGCCAACATCATACTTGTGTTGGCATCCACATAAGAAATAATACAAGGATGACTGCTGTCCTCAACAAAATTTTTATAGAAGTCCTAACCAAGACAAAGGTGCAAAGAACAATTTGATATTGATCTTATAGGAAAGAATCAAACCAATGAAACATTACTTATTTCAGAGGCTTAAAAAAGATGCAGCACTTTAATAGCATTAAATCAATATCAACACATATTTTTGAGCATTTACTCTATTCCAAGCATTAGGTAAAAACAAAACAAAACAAACAAACAAAAAACAAGAATAAAATGGTGAGCAACAAATTTGCAGTCTAATGAGTAAAGACAGGCAAGAAATGACTGCAATATAATGTGGTTAAGAATGGGATAAAAAGTGAACAGAGTTTCATAATAATAGGAGTGTTACAGTTGGGCAGTTTGATGTAATTATGAATTCCAAAAATATAATTGGATCATGCTTGTAAACTGATTTGTTAATCTGGGCATGATTAAGTTATGATTAGGGCGTTGACTGGGCCACGTCAGTAGGGTGTTGAGCCCCACCCCTTGGTGGGTGGGGAATCAAATATAAAAGGCAAGACAAAGAACAGAGTTGAAGCAGTTTTGAGAGCCAGTTTTGATGTTGGGGAAAAGGTCTCAGAAGAAGAGAAGTGAGCCATTCGCCTGATCGTCTACAGCTGACCTTGTGGAGGAAACAGGAGCTAAGCCCAGAGAGAAACGCAGCCCCGGGAAGAGAGGAACCCCAGAAGCCTGAACCCTGGCAAACGCCGGCAGCTGTCTTGCTCTAACACATGGCAATGAACTTTGGTGAAAGAAGAAACTTACGCTTTATGACCTGGTATCTGTGGACTTCTACCCCAAATAAATACCCTTTATAAAGACCAATCCATTTTTGGTATTTTACATTAGCACTCCTTTGTCTGACGAATACAAGGAGGATCAACTAACCCTTTTGTAATTGGATTAGAAAAATAAGTCTTCCTGGAAGAAATTAAGATGAGGCAGAGCCCTGTAGGCAAGAGGATTGTTGATTTTTAAATGTAGGATGTAAGTGATGCCATGGGCACATTCTATGCATTATAAGGAACTCAGAATGGCATCCCAAAGGGGACTAGAGTAGGATAAGAAAACAGTTTGGAGAGGTCATCATAGTTCAGTCATGAAAGGAATTTAGAATTTCACCCAGAAAACAAAGGGCAAATTTTAAAGAATTTTAAGTGGTAGAGTGGCATTACCAAATTTATTAAAAAATCAAAGTGCATGTTTAGTAGTTATTGCAGTAATCTAAGTGACAAATGGCAGTGACCATGGCTGAGACAGTGATAATGAAGATGGAGGAGAAAGTCTGGATTCTAAGGGGATTAAAGCCAGGGAATTCACAGACTTGGAGAGGAGCTGGCCAATGATATAAAGAGTCAAACACGACATCATGATTGATGATAGTACATCTGTTGAATAGGGAACCCAGAGGAGGAGGAGGAGAGAGTAAAAATGGTGAATTCAGGTTTGGTCATGTTGAGTTCAAGATGCATGTACCATGTTCCAGTTGGAAAAGTCCAGTGTCCAGTCTGGTGATTAGAAAAGATCTAGGGTGGAGAAGCAGAATTGTGTGTTATTAGTGTATGTAATAGAAATTCTAGCCCTTCCAGATGGAGATCTCTTAGGGTGAGTAGGTAAAGCAACTCCCTTCTCTTCCCACTAACACTAGACCTAAGTGGAACAAAAATATTTTTTAACATTTTCCTTCTTTTTCATTAACCCGTTTTAGATGTATAGATAGAAGAGATAAATGGGTGGCTTCAGAAGCCCGAAATTGAAACATGGCATATTCAACATGAAGTAGCGTTGTTAGTAACAGTTATTCTATCTCTCCTAAGATTTGTTAACTAAGGCTGAATAATCAGAAATCATTGGATTTCAGATTCTTAGCATAGAAAAATTACCTTTAGGAATATATAACTGAAAAGACTCCTCTCTCTATATTTTCTTACCTGTGGAAGAATGATTTGAATTTTCTTTAAAGATAGGGTAAACAGATGAGCATAAATTGGCTTGAAGATACTGTCATTATCATGTCTTAGAGGAAGGAGAATAACAATAAGTTAGATACTGTTCAGCACGAGACAGATGAGGTATTTCTGGCCCATGGTCAACTAAGATTAGTTCATTCAACAAAGATTATATAAGTGTTACTATAAACCAGACACTGAGTTAGAAACATTGGATTCAATTTTGGCTACTAGGGGATCATAGTCTATAATCTAACTAGAAAATAGACTTAAAGGAAATAGTCTCTGCTTATCTAGGTGCTTCATTGGCTTAAATAGTAAGTTATAGTATTACTATGAGTATTTATAAGTATGATAAAAAGCAAACACTAATCTCAAAGAACTAAAATGCCAATTGCTTTCAGAGACAAAAGTTAATTTAATCAGGATTTCTCTCATTTTGAAACTTTGTCTGAAAAAGTTTGGACAGTATCCTTGGCTTCTTTGTCCCTTTTACTTTGTTGCTATTTCCCACAGACATTGTTTTGGGAAGTGGTGATTTCCTTTGGCGTGGTTTTCTAGGAAGTGGCTGTTGATCTTTACTACATATAAACTCGAGCCAGGAGACTCCTGGAGGCAATCGGTGATAACTAGGTGTCTGCGTGACCTCACAGCTTGAGAGGGTAGATGTGGTGGAAACTTTTGAAGGAGAGGGTGGGGATGAGGAGGAGGAAGAAGAGGAGGAAGAGGAGGAAAAGGAATGGGAAGAAACGGAGGAGGAAGAGGGTGGGAGTGGAAATTGTGACTGTGAATCATTACTCTTTTTAACATGAAGCAGCCAGTTAATAGCTTGGGGCTGTTGGCTTATACCACTGGTTTGGGGTGTTACTGTCAACCATTTTTTCTTCATGTTGGGCTCCTGCACGGTACCAAGTTCAGAGTTCAGGGCAAAGCGTGATATCTGCTCCATTACTTCAAAGTTGTCTTCAGGGTCTTGATCAGGTTGTTTTTCTTTCATAGGAAATAGGAGGTAAGGTGAAGTCTCTGGTACAGAAAGGATAAGAACTAATTTCACCTTGATTTTGCCCTCAGAATTGGACTCAGGTGTTGGTATTACAAACAATGTTGCACCGCGAGGATCTTTCCTTCCTGTGAGATGTTGACAGTGAGATTTTATGCAGCAAGCACAAGTTAAACAAACCATATAATTTGAGGAAATGCGGGGACCAGGACGAGGATTTGGCCTTCCCCTCATCCTTCGAAAGAGAACCTGCCTATTGAGGTCCCTCTGAATTTTAGTCCTGGAGATAGAATTGACTATTTTATTTACAACATCATCAGGGACAGTTCCACCTTTAACTATGCAAGGTTGGATACAATCTAAAGTCCATCGAATTTCTTTATTTGATTCTGTATTGGCACAAAGATTACAACTTCTTTTAGTCTGGAGTCTGGAGCCCAGTGTTGAAGCAGCTGTGTTCCTGATGCAATGCTGAGAGCTTGGTAATGATTCACCTGAAACATTTTGTATGGTTTGGGGTGATGGTAAATCTGTGGCCCTGAGTTTGGTGCTCAGTGAAGTGGTGTTTTGAAACTCAGTGTGACAAACTGGTGAGCTCAGGGTCTGGCAGGCATAATCAAATGTAAGTGGTGTCTGAGATTTGGGCTGGGACAGTGGCAAACTCTGCGTCTGCTGGACAGAATGTGGTAAAGGTGATTTCCAAGGTTTTGAGTGGGATAATGGTAAGTTCATCATGCTGGGATTAGAGCTCAATATAGGTGTTGTGTGAGGTCTGGAGTTAGGTAACGTTGAGCTCTGAGTTATTTGATTGGGCTCCATTGAAGATGATTCCGAATGAAAGTCCAGGGAAGATGTTGTTTGAGGATTAGAACAGAGGGATGGTGAGCTCAGAGATCTTTGATTTTGCTCCAATAAAGATATCCAAAGGCAGTCTAATGAAGATGTTTTCTGAGACTTGGATTGAGGTAATGTTGAGCTAAGAGTTCTTTTATTGAGTCCCAAAGAAGGTGATGCCCAGAGGATGTCTAAAGAAGATGTTTCTTTCTGGTCAGGGGGAAATACTGATGAATCCAAGACCTTTTGATTGGAATTCAATGAAGGTGATGTCTGGCAAAGTTCTAGGGAAGATGTAGTCTGAGGTGTGGGGAGGGGAAATGGTGAGCTCAGAGCTGTTTGACTGGGATCCAGTGATGATGATATCCTGTTGAGATCAAGTGAAGATGTACTTTGGGGTTTGGGATGGGAAACAAGTGAGCTCAAGGATCTCTTATGAGGCTCCATTGAAGGGGTTACACAGTGGAAGTCTGGTGAAGATTTAGCTTGACATTTGGAGTGCAATAATGGTGATTTCAGAACGTTATTATAGAAACCCTGTGGAATTTTGTCCTGGGACTGGGAAAAGGGTGATGTTGAGCAGCTCTGGATCTTCTGGTTTGAGGTTAATGGAGGCACTACAACGTGATTGCTATAGGATTCCACTCTATCCAAAGGTTGGTTTTTTAGTTTATTTAATTTATTACCTGAGTATTGATGTGTTAATGAATTTGTTGTGTCTAACTGGTAAGAACGGCATAATGGCACAAAGTGTTGATCATAACATGCTAATGGTACCATCTTGTGCTAGTGGTAGCAGTTTTTTGTTTTTGTTTTTTGTTTTTAAAGCAGTTGACTTGGAGGGATGTTTTTGTAACCTTAATGTCTTTTAGCTGGATTCCATGGACAAAGGGCACTTTTAAATAAATACAACTTGGTAGATTTTACTGTTTACCTTATAACCTCCTTGTTTGATTCCCAAATATTACAGAGTGTCTGGGAATTGAGATGTAGATGAGGTTGAAAATAATTGTCACCATTAGAGATTCTCCTCTGTTGTCTTCTCTTTAAAGTCTTAGAGTTTTCCCCCTTGAGGAAATAATGCCTGTTAACAAAATAGTAAAGAAAGTTCAGAAGTGGTCCTGATAAGGATATTAATTTTCCCAATTTGTTGTAGTGGATAGAACAAGGGCCTTATGCCAAATACTAGCCACTTACTCTGTATAATTTCTGAATTAAAGTTTTTAAAACCCATTTTCCCACCTTTAAAATAGGTAAATATAATATTTATTGGGTTAAAGATTAAATAAAATAATGAATATGTACTATGCAACAGTGCCCTGGATATAAGCAAATGTTCAAAAAAGCTAATAAATATTTTTGGTACTCTTTTTATTAAAGCTTTAGTATATAAAAAAAAGATGTGATAAATTTTTTGTATGAAACAAAAGCATATTAGAAGAATGTGCAATGGAAATTCTTCTGAAATATTCACTTACAATTGGATTCATAGCCCCATCATCACCTCTCAGATCACTTTCAAAAGTCTATAATTCTTGTTGAATGTCTATTGGATATTTTCAGTTTTGTTCTTGTTTCCATTATTGCAACTTTAAAAACTTTTAACTACTCTCTTTTAAAATTACTGTCTTCTTTGATTGCCATTATTTCTCATCCACTCTGATCCTCTTCCCTCATTCTCTTATGTCTCTCCTATTCTTCACTGAAATCTTTAATTTTGCTCCCAACACAATGTAGTTCTCATAATTATATCACCAGTTCTCTTCTGTTTTCATTTTGTTCCTAAGTAATCATATTAGTTGCCTTTAGGATTAAATACAAACTGTACAAGTATTATACAAAACATAGTACCTCATAGCTGGCCAAAAGCAATGCAAGCATCTTACCATCCAGAGAAGGAAGTTGAGCTGCTTCCTAAGAGGCAACAGTGTGATGTGACATACTATTTTAGTGCATTTTTCATGACCAAGGGTTTGTTCTTTAGGTTTTAAGGTTCAGAAACATGAAATAAAAAATAAAAAAAATAAGAATTCTTACAACAGACACTGCAATCAGACAAATTAAGTTCTTAACCAAGACACCTTCTCCCTTGAAAAATGAGACCTGTCATAAATTGGCTCCTTTACTCTTTTCTATTCTTCTATGACCCACCAACCCAATTTCTGATAGACAAATTTATTCCAATAAATTTGCTATCAATTTTATTACTGCTGGGTTTTTTCCCCTTACTGATAGATGACTGCACATATTTACTCAAACCTATTTGCATTTATTTGAAAACATATCTTTTATTGAATATCTTAATGCACTTTTTTTCAAGTCTTTAGCCATTCCTTGTGGAACCCCCCTCGTATCAACAACATTACTTACACAATAACTTGATAATCTTTTGTCTCTAGTTCCAACTTTTTCCTTTGAATGTTTGAATCATAAGACCTCTCCATCCAAAAGTCTCAAAGACAATTCCAACAAAAATCATCCAGAACTCAATAAAACGATTTCTCTTTTTAGAGAAATTGTCTCCTCTTTTTTTATCTTCTATCTTGGTTCCCAACTCCTACACATCTAATTCAGAATCTTTGAAATCATCCTGGAGAGCCTTGTTCCTTAAAACCATTTGACAGCCTAAACCTGTTGATTTTACCTCTTCTATATCTTTATTCATCTTTGTTTCAGCTTATACTCTAGGCAGATCTCATCTAAAGTATTGAAATACTGTATTAACTCTATACATTGTCCCCACTGACTACACTCTCTTTCTCTCTCCTCTTCTGCAAGACCTCCAAGAATCTCATTGCTGTTGGCCCTTGATGGAACTCACATTGCGATCCCTCTCTTTTGACACATGCCTGCATGAATAATAAGCACTTAAATTACAAGACAGTGGGATTTGGTGTCTTGTGATTTGATATCCAATACTTTGAGAGGAAAGGGAATGGCACACCCTGCAGTAGACTGGGTAACACTCCAGTAAGCTTCTAGATGATAATATAGTGTGTCTTAGTTTGCCACTGGGCTGCTGATGCAGAGTACCAGAAATGGGTTGACTTTCATAATGGGAATTTTATTTAGGGTAAAATCTTACAGTCCTGAGGCTGTGAAATGTCCAGACCAAAGCACCATTTCTCACCAATGTCAGTTACTAGTAATCCTGGCGTTTTGCCACGTGATGAAGGAAGATGATAGGTAATCTCTGACAAGGTCTCTGTTTTTCCCTCCAGAATCTATCATCTCCTGGAGCTCAGCTGTGGGCAACCAGGCATAGGGCTTGTCTCTTTCTGGGCCTCCTCTCTCAGCCTCTTGAGGCTTCTCTGCCTTTCTGTAGCTGTAGGTGAAACTTGAGTTCTCTTTCACATGGCAAGATTAAATGTGGGAGCTCTCTTCTGTATGTGTGTGTGTGTCTCTCTCTCTGTATGCTCCTGTTTATATCAGACCCAGCAAGACAGTGAGGACTCAATCTGAGTCATGCCTCACTGATGTAAACCAATCAAAAGAGTCTTACACACACAGAAATACATTAGTTCAAAAACAATCTGTTTCTATTTGGGATTCATAAAAAAGTCACATAGAGTAACTTCATGATCTTAGGGAATTCAAATATTTCTTAAGCAGAACAGAAAAAACAATAACCATTAAAAATTGGTAAATTAAAATTAAGAATTCCCACTCATCAAAAGATACTGTATTTAATAAGACTAAAGGAAAACCAAAGAACATGAAACAACATGTACAATACATATATCTGACAAAGACTCTTAACCATAACCTCTGCATATTATTAAGAAAAAGACATAATGCAAAGGAATTAATAACCACTTCACAACTGAGTATGTCCAAATGGCTAATGCATATGTGTAATTTTAAAAAAACTCAACCTCATTAAAAACCAGTGACATGCATATTTAAACTACAGGGAAATACCACTACAAATTATCAGAATGTGAATAAAATAAAGTAAAATGAAAACTGACAAAACCAGGAAACAGAACATAGATTAAATAGAATTCTCATACACAGTGGGTGAAACATAAATTGGTACAACCACTTTGTAAAATTCATTAGCTTTATCCACTAAATTAGTATATATACACACATACATATACTAATACATATATACAATATAAAATATATATGAATGTGCATATGTATATATTAGGCTAATATAGATCATATATATATTAGTATATATAATAGATATTACTAATCCCACTCCTAAATACATTCCAATATTCCAACATGCAATGCATGAATATGTGCAACAAAAAACATGTACAAGGATATTCATAGCAGAATTATTCATAATAGTCCCAAATTAGAATCAACTGCAAATCAATAGAATGGATAAATAAGTTGTGATATATTCATGCAATGGAATATCAAACAATGAAAATAAACAGAAATAGTGCAACATGACATTATATAGATGAATTCACTACAAAATTTTGAGTGAAAAGAGCCAGGCATACAAAAATACTTTATAATTTTATTTATAAAAGTACAAGATCAGATCACGTCAACTATGGTATTATTTTTGTATTGTTTTGTTTCCAATAAGAGTTTATTTTTGCACATTTTAACAACTATTTTCAAGATATTTAAGAAAAATATTTTCCTACTATCTAAATATGCATCTTTGGTATAGAAATCACACATATATGTGATCTTTAACTTAAACTCATAGTTATGAACTATGACCTTATATGCTAAACAAAACTTTTCTTTGCCTATACATTTGTCCCCTTTCATAGCCCCATTATGGTACTTTAGGATATTGTCTGTACAAATCTCCACAAATACAAAGAATTAAGATGCCATATCAAAATGTTACAGAAGTTATAGTAGAAAATTAGTTGTCTTAATCATTGACACATATGACACAAACCATCAAAAAAAGAGCAATATATAAGGTAAGGGAGAAGTAAAAAACAACACTGTGAACATGAAAACAATCACACTATTTAAATTTGATGAATTAGAAACAAAGAAACTTCTTTAGAACTGTTACATAAAGAAGTTCCAAAGCTCCAATGCAACAGCTCAGAACCCTAACTCGGACAAGGCACTTTTAGGACAATAATCGAGTGTAAAATTTATCAAATATAGGAAACATTAACTGTAAAAGCAGTTAACCATAGAAAGAGAACAATATGCATTCTTTCCAGACAGGCTTTCATTTTCTGAAGTAAAGGCTTTAAAAAAAAAAAGGCATCATAAAAGGGCAAAAAATATTTATCATATATTTTAAAGAGCAATTGTCAAAGCTCAAATCCCTATAAAAAAGAACTTTTCTTTAAAAGTAGAGAAATAGTCTTCATGCTAAAAACAGTACAGCATTGGTTTAATCACATTTGCCAACTCTTATTCAACAAACATTTAGTGAGTGGTGTTGTTAGTCAACAAATTATTCCAGGTGCTGGAGATACAGAGGTAATTAAAACCCCCTCATTAGCTCCAAGGAACTTAACCTAATGGAGCTGGATCTACCATTGGCAGCATTAGTCAAAGTTACCTACTTTGGTCCATAAAATGTGGCTAAACCACAACATCCCCTCAAACTCTGACATTCTTGAAATCTTCTTGTAAATTGAATAATGGTCTACCTAAATACTTGTAGCACTGTAGTATTATTAATATTAAGTATCTATTGATGACATTAACTTTCATACCAAAAATTTGCTATTATCAAAAATTACATCAGGATCCTGCTTTCACAAAAGAAAAAAAAAAAAAAAAAAACAAGAAAAATTTCATTCTGCGTACTCAGAACAACTAGAAAGAGGTTATCCTATACATGTGGTACATGTGCAAATATATATGAAGGGAAGTGAATTATTACAGCCATTATTTCTATGACTAATCATGCCAAATCAGTTGTCAGATCTCAAAGAATCATAGCCTTCTTTTCAGGAGGTCCCGCCATGCTCTAAGGAAACATGCATTTTCTGTGCACTTGAAGGCAAGCTTTTCCACTTGAGCTGATACTACAGATGTGGCTTCAAGAAGTTTGATTAGTGAAAAATCTGCACCTCCCATTTGCAGCTCCACTTCCTCCAGCAGGTCTATCGTTGGGCCGCTGCTCCTGCTAGGAACTGGCCCACCCAAGCTCACAGGGGAGCTGGGGAGGATGCTGAAGAGGCGTCTGAAGACCAAGGAGAGGAGGGAGGTGGCGCAGGTGGCGAAAGGCACGCACCACCCCAGACGCGGGCCATAGAGAAGTCTGGGACCGAGTACGGCTGGGACTGCGTATCGGACCTGAACAGCTGAACCGACACCAATTGTCTTTCAACCACTAGTGCCCAAAGCCAACTATGGTATTTAAAGTATAGTAATAGGTTTGCAGAGATAGAGATTGGGAGGCAACACAAAGGAAGCTTCTGGGATGGTGTTAGTGTTCTCTTTCTTGACCTAGGTAATAATTACATGGGTAAATTCATTTTGTTATAATTGAGCTCTGACATTTATGACATCTGTATTCTTTGTTTCTTTAATTCAATAAAAAGTTTTAAAAATATATAACTTGTTGCTAATTTGAAAAGACACATCTGAAATAAATTGCATCGGAAGTCAAAATATAAAAGAATAAATGAAAATCTGGCACACAGATGCAAGAAAAACTTTAAAAAAGAGAGAAGAATGCACTATGAAAAATCCTGCTATCATATGGAGAAGAATAAAGGAATTCACAACAAATGACACTAACAAGAGTCTGTTTAAGAAAAATAGAGAGAAAAATTACCTTTCTAAATGTTTCCCACTTTCAGACCCACTTAACAAAATAACATTTCCATTTTAAAGAATGTGTTTGTAAAAAGGTAAATATTAAAGATATTGAAGTAGTAGATGTGAATGGAGCTAGCTGTAAGTATTAAAGAGAATGAATAATACCTATGAAATAACTCAAAAAAAAAAAAATAGATTCTATGCCCAAACTGTCTTGTATTTAAGATCTTCCAAATTTTCAATGAACAGATATTTCTAATGTTATATGAGCTTTTTCAGAGTATAATAAATAAATACTCTCAAGTTGTTCTATGAAACACTATACTACATAAGTCTGATATTACCACAGAACAGAAATAGTTCAAAAGTTAAAAAGAAAATAATAGATTTAAAATTCTATTTATTTCATGTGAAAAAAATCTTAAATAAAACAAAGCATTTTATTTAATGGTACATAAAATAAAAATCGACTGTAACCAACCTGATCTTATCAAAATTAAGCAATGATATTTTTATATGGCAACATCATAATTCTTCATATTCATAATTCACAAAATAAAAGTTAATAGATACCAAAAAAGTCATTTTATAAAATCCAACCTCTATTCCACATATAAACTCAGTAAACTTGTAAGAGAAAACTAGTTATTTAATGATAAACATCAGTCTGAAAGGAAAAGCAATCTACTTGGTACTAAAATGTGAGCAATATGAATCAGTCCCATTATAGTATAAAAGGCAAGCATATGCACTGTCAGTGCTAAAAATTAACATTGTTCAAGAAGATCTGGTCAATGCAGGAAAGAAAAAAATCAGAAAAAGGGAGATAATTTTTGAAAAGCCACAAATTAAATTATCTGTATATACACATTATATAGTTGAAAACCCAAATTAAAATTTAGGAAGGGGGAGTGGATATAGTTCAAGTGGTTGTGCACCTGCTTCCCATGTACAAAGTTCCAGATTTGAGTCCCAGTGCCTCTTTAAAAAAATTAGAAAACACAATGGAATCGATAAAAACATAAAAATTGAAAAAGTTCTATAAAGTAACAGCTTACTAAGTCAATACTAATTGATGAAGAATTTTACTCAATACAACATTTAACAAGCTATATTATGGCCATAGAAATTTTATATATAATCAGATATAACAATTCAGTAAAAACACAAACATCCAATTACAAAAATAAGCAAGTACTTGAAAATGCAGAGAAAAATACAGATGTCTAGTAAAAAAGTAATGCAAAATAAATTAATAGTGATGTTTCAATTTCATAATACAAATTAGCAATTTTCTAAGTTTAGTTCTGTTATATCTTTCACTTCCTCTTCAGATGAACAAAAGTTACTTGCTCCTTCATTTTACTTCCATTTTCAAAGTACATTCTTAATAAATAATTATAGTTGGAGAATTTAACAATTTTTCATTAGTAAATAGAAACTCAGTAAGGTTATATACGATTTGAAAAAACACTAACTTGACCTAATATTTATCAAACACTCCACTACAAAACATTCTTTTCAAGTACACATGAAACATTTACCAAGATATCGTGGACCAAACAACAAGTCTCAAGAATTTAAATGGATTTATGTAATACATAGTATGTTCCTGGCCTTGGCAAGGAAATTAAATTATAAATCAATAACAGAAAGACCTGTGAAAAATACCCCAAAATTCAGAACTTAACAATATACTTTTAAATTCTAAAGAGTCATATATTAAGTTAATTGAACCTTCCCACAAAGAAAATTCCAGCCCCTGATGATTTCACTGGTACATGCTACCAAATCCTCTACACAAACCTTCATAATATTAAAATAGAAGGATTTCTTTCCCATTCCAGGAATCAAGGATTTTCCTAATACCAAACAAACAAAAAAGTTACAAGGGGGGAAAATCTATAGACCAATATTTCTTATAAATATAGTTATAGAATTTCTCAACAAAAATGTAGGAAAACAAATCCAGCTATATATAAAAAGATAATATACTTCTTAAAAACTACAGTCCTAATTTAATATTAAGAAAACACTAGACAAACTCAAATTAAGGAATATGCTACAAAAGCCATCACTACTACTATTCAAAATAGTCAAAGTCATGAAAAACAAAAAACTTGTCACAGATTGGAGGAGACTAAGAAGACAATGTCTGAGTACAATGATGGTATACCACATTGGATCTAGTCTCAGAAAAAGAAATTTTTAAAAACCAAGAAATTAATGGACAGATTGTTGAAATTCTATTGAAATATTTAATTCTGTTAATAGTATTTTACCAATGTTAATGTTTATAAATTTTAATAAATATACCATGATTATTTAGGTGTTAACATTAAGAAACCTGGGTGAATGGTATATGGGAACTCTAATGTCTGTGTGATGCATCAAGAAATCTTAAATTATTTCTAAACAAAAACTTAAAATTATAAGTGACAAGAGACAAAATCTAACAAAAGAGATACAAGACTTATTTGGAGCAAATAATAAAGCTTGGTGAAAGACCTGAATGATGTCAGGAATAGAAAATAGCATCATTTTTCAAAAATAAAAAATTATGTGTAGAATTAATAGTATAAGAATATTCTTTTATTACAAAGTCTTAGGAATAAGGTGATACATGGGAAAATTTCAACTAATGTAACTTATGGCAGATAGTTAACAGTAATATTGCAATATTTTTTGCAGCAATGGGAATGGCAAAGAAGATATTGTATCAATTCTAAAGGTCAATAATAGGGAAGTATAAAGAGGGTATGATATTTTTCCTTTTGGAATATGAAAATGTCCTAAAATTGGCTGGGGTGATGACAGCACAACTCTGTGATGAAAATGGCCACTGAAAGTACACTTTGAATGGACTGTACAAAGCCTGGGAGTGTAGTATAACACAGTGACTTCTATGGTGGATGATGAACTGTGATTAACAGAACAAATATGAGAACATTCTTTCATGAACTATAACAAATATGTAATATTAATACAGGGTGTTAATGATAGGATGGGTTTGGGAGAAAATACATCAAATGTAAGATATGGACTATAGCTAGTAGTAATATTTTGATGATGCTCTTTTATCATTTGTAACAAATGTTCCACAACAATGCAAGGTGTTGGTGGTGGGGCAATGTGTGGGAACCCTGTATGTTAGGCATATTTGTTTTGTAAATTCATGACTTTTACCATGCACTTATTATTTATGTACATGATGAATAATATACTTCAATAATTTTTTAAATGAAAAAACACAAAAAAATAAAAAAATCATAGCATCATATTTTATATATTCAATGTTGTTCTAATCAATATCCTCACAGTTTTTTATGAAAGTTGACAATTTGATTCTAAAATGCATACCAAAAATATATATATAAAGAGAAATGGTTGAAGTATAGCCAAGAAAATTTTGTAAGACAAGAATGGGGCTGGGAGGAGTGGGGAGGAGACTTGCCATACCAGACACGGCCTTTTAATTGTAAAGCTATAGTTCATAAAATAGAGTTGTATTGATTAAGGAATAAATAAATTGATCAGTAGAACACAGCAGAGAGATCAGAAACAGAAACTTAACCTATGATAATAGAAACATCATACATCAGTAAAAGAATGTACTATTCAATAGAAGAGGCTGGAAAAATTATCTAAGCTCATTGCAAATATATATTAGAATTCTACATCATACTATTTATTTTAAAAATTCCAGATGGATTAAGATTAAAAGATTAAAAATAAGAATGCAAAATTTAGATGGAAATATATGCAATGACTTTGTGACATAGGAATGGAGAAATATATCCTAAATAGGCATTTAAAGAAAAGGAAACATATACAGATGATAAGCAAATGAAAAGATATTCAAACTCTGATAATCTGTAAATTGCAAATATGAAAAAATAAAATGCTAATTGATACATCAGACTGATAAATATTAAATCTGAAAGTACCACACATTTGCAAGAATATAAAGAAAGGAAAATTCTCATAAATTTCTGGGAATTTAATTTGGTACAATATCTTTGCAACAATTATAATGTTCATGCAGTATTATTTATAATACAAAATTTTAAAAATTCACTGAGTTATTATATAATAGTTAAATATTCTACATTTATCAATATTAATTTTTAAACAATATTGAATGGAAAAAGAAGAGCAAAATAAAGAAAGATATATACCATATGAAAACATATCTACAAAATTTAAAATGCACTAAAGAGTTATATATATGTGCAATAAAATATAAAGCAGGATGGGAGATACCAATATCAGTGTAGTGGAAAAACTATAGGCAGGTACAAGAAAGGAACCTCTGTAACATTTTATATCTTAAAACAAACCACAAGCACATGTGCCAAAATAGTTTAATTTATTTAAAACTAAGTAGTAGACACTTTAAAAAATATTTTTCTCTTTAGAAAAATGTCTATTTAAGTCTTTTGCCCATTTTTTAAAATATAATAAACTTTATTTTAAAAGAGGTTTTAGATAACATAAAAGTTACATTGAAAGTATGAGGGATTCCCATGTACACCCCTCCCTCTCCCACATCATCCCCTATTTTTTTTTTAATGTAGCAGCACAATTTATTATGATGTATCTGTAAAAGCCACTCATTTAAAAAATGCACGTTTAAAAAATGGCTCACTTGTGGTAAGGACTAACCTACCTACAGTAATAATCTAAAAAATAAAACCATCATTGTGACATTTATCAGTACTTCGCACATCTGACAAATACTGCAGGAGGCAACTACCATTGTTATAACTTTTTTAAAGCCAAAAACTTAAGCACAAATCAGAATTAAGAGAAACTTCAGAGTGTTCCCATTTGCATGCATTTTTGGCTGAACTTTCAAAGATTCAACATATAACAAAACCACAACTTTGAATCAAAGTGAAAATAAAAATATTTAAGCCTTGTGACAAACTTACTCTACAGAAGCAAGGAAAACAGAGTGAATAGTAACAGCAATATATTTCTAGGAGAGAAAACAAATGGCCAAAAAGCACATGAAAAAATGTTCAATATCACTAGCTATTAGGGAAATGCAAATCAAAATGATAATGGGATATCATCTCACACAGCAAAATATGGCCATTATTAAAAAAACAGAAAACAGTAAGTGCTGGAGAGGATGTGGAGAAATAGGAACATTCCTTTACTGTTGGCAGGCTTGTAAAATGCAGCCTCTGTGCAAGAAAGTTTGGAGGTTCCTCAGGAAGCTAAATATAGAACTGCCATATGATCCAGCAATTCCTCTACTAAGAATATATCCAGAAAACCTGAAAACTGTGACACGAACAGTCTGTACACTGATGTTCATAGAGGCATTATTCACAATTGCCAAAAGATGGAAACAACCCAAGTTTCTATCAACCAATGAATGGATAAACAAAATGTGATATAGATATATGATGGAATACTATGCTGCAGTAAGAAGAAATGAAATTGGGACACATATGATAACATGGATGAAGCTCAAAGACATTATGCTAAATGAAATAAGCCAAACACAAAATGACAAATATTGCATGGTCTCACTAATATGAACTAAATATGAAGAAAAAAAATGCATGGAGTTAAAACCTAGAGTATAGGTTATTAGAAGATAAGAGGAAGGCTGTGAAGGAGTACTGATGCTTAATTTATGTAGAAACTTTAATGAATTTAACTGTAAATGTGTGAAAATGGATAGAGTTGATGGTAACACGTTATGGTGAGTAGCAGCTGGTTTATAAATGGGATTGTGGCTGAAAAGGGCAGTCTAGGGATATAAATGTCAATTCAAAGAAAATTAGAGAAAAATCTAGGGACTGATAGTGAACCCAGAAGTGGATGAGAATTGTGGTTAATAGTACAAATGCAAGAATGTACTTCTGTGAACTAGAATGGATATATGTCACTATTGCAGTGTGGTGGGAGCATGGAGAAGCATGGGAAAAATACAATTAATGTAACCTATGAACTATAGTTAAATGCAATACTGTAATGTTCTTGCATCAATGCCAAAGGTGTACTCCGTTAATAGTAGGGGTATATGGAAAAAAAATATGCCAAATGTATGCTATGGACCATAGTTTGTGGTAATTGTCTGATGATATTATCTCATAATCTGTAACAAATGTTCCACAATGGTGTGGTGTGTTGGTGAAAGGCTGTTGTATGAGAATTCTACACATGTGCATGATTTTGTAAGTTCACAACTTCTGTAATAACAATATATTTTTTAAAAAATTTAAAAAGTTTTTCTTTACTTTCTTATATGTTTGAAGTATATCCTAAAAAAAAAAGAGCAATTACACATACACACTATAAAAAGAGCTATATATATATATATATCATCCCCAAAGGGGATTTCCAGAAATGCAAGTTTGCTTTAACATCTAAAAACCAAACTAGCTAATTTGCCAAATTAACAAAGAAGGAAAGAACATAAGATTATCTCAAAAGATACAGAAAAAGAATTTGACAAATCCAGCACCCATTCCTTATTTAAAAATCATAAAACTTTCAGCTAAATAAGAATGTAAGGGACTTGCTCAACTTTTATAGGAATCTATGAAAAAGCTACAGCTAACATTGCAATGATTAAAAATTGAATGTTTTCCCTTGATGATCAGGAACATGAAAAGGATTGCTCTGACCATTTCTATTCAACATTGAACTGGAGGTTCTGGTCAGTGCAATTAGGTAAAAACATAAATAAAGAATCCATTTGGGAGAGGAAGCACAAAAACAGGCATCATGATTGTTTGTGTAGAAAATCTGATGCAATCTACAAAAAAAGTTCTAGTAGAGCCACTAAGTTAGGTTATTAAGGTTGCAGGATGCAACTTCAATATACAAAATCCACTGTATTTCTATTTACTAGCAGCAAACTCTTTGAAACTGAAATTTTAAAATTATAATTTATAATAGTGTATCAGTCAGCCAAAGGGGTGCTGATGCAAAATACCAGAAATCAGTTGGTTTTTATAAAGGGTATTTATTTGGGGTAGAAGCCCACAGTTACCAGGCCATAAAGCATAAGTTACTTCCCTCACCAAAGTCTATTGCCACCTGTTGGAGCAAGATGGCTGCCAATGTCTGCCAGGGTTCAGAATTCCTGGGTTCCTCTCTTCCTGGGGCTTGCCTCTCTCTGGGCTCAGGCTTGTTCACTCCATAAGGCCAGCTGTAGACTATCAAATGAACAGCTTGTTAGTCTTGATAGTCCAGCTTTTCCTGGAGCATTCTCTCCTTCCTCACGACCAAGCTGCTCTGTGGGCTTACTTCCCTGGGCTCCAGCATCAAAACTCCGCATCAGAACTCCAACTCAAAAAACTTCAACTCTGTCCTTTGCCATGTCTTTTATCTTTAAGACCCCACCCACCAAGGGGTGGGTCACAATGCCCTACTGATGTGGCCCAATCAAAGCCCTAATCATAACTTAATCATGCCCAGATGAACAGAACAGTTTATAAGCATAATCCAATATCTAATTTTGGAATTCATAACTATATCAAACTGACAAACTGTTACAAGTAGCATCAAAAATATGAAAATTTTAGTAGTAAATCTGACAAAAATACAAAAGACCTAGTTAATTATATTTGTCAACTTGACTAGACCGTAGTTCACTGTTAATTTAATTATACATTAATATAATGTTGCTACAAAGGTATTTTGTAAATGCAGTTAACATCTAAAATCAGTTATCTTTAAATAAAAGAGATTACCATTGATAATGTAAGTTGGTCTCATCCAATCTGTTGAAGGCTTTATTAGCAAAGACTGAGGTCTTTCAGAGAAGAAGAAATTCTGACTCAAGACAACATCATAAATTCCTCCCTGAGTTTCCAGCCTACTTGCATGCTCTACAAATTGGTTGTTTCTCTGAAGAACCCTGAATGATACACATGTACACTGAAAACTACAAAAATTGTCAAGATTAAAAGGGGACATAAATTGAAAAGTTATAGTGTTTTTAGAAGAAAATATTTTTAAGATGTCAATTCTATCCATAAATAATGCAATATCCATTAAAATCTCAGCAGGCAAAATTTTACATTTCACATGGAAATGCAAAGGAGCTAAATAACCAAAAGAACCTTGAAAAAGAAGAATAAGTTGGAAGGTCAACCTTATCTGATTTCAAGATTTTTTATAAAGCAACATTACTCAAAACTCTGCTTCAGGAAATCCACACATACAGCCAAAATATAAATAAATACATACATACAACCAAAATAAAAATAACTCCTTAAAATTGATGAAAATGTTTTTTTAACATTTTTATATGTTCAGTATTCCTCTTGCATGTATAGATTAATTTTTGAACAATTTCTATGTGAATTAATGACCAATTTATGCAATATTTAATAATCTTAAAAGTGCCTCTCACCCAGAAGAGTTTTTTGAAAACTGAAAAGCCAGATACTTTAATTGCTTAAAAACAGGAACCTAAGATAATTTAATGCTAAGCAATTTTATTGGCTCCATCTAGTTCATTAACCATGAAGAAAAATTAATCCTGAGAAGACTATGTTCTTGATGCAGAGAAAAATAAACATAATTCCTTTTCTAGCACTGAGCTCTACAATTCTCCATCACAAATAAGGGATATGAGCAAATTCTGCCTTTGCTCACCTGCAGTCAAGACTTACTGCCCATTGGCGTAGACCTGTTAGTGGAATGGACTTAAAACAGTCCTACCCAGGAGCTCTACTGGGATCCATCCAGAAGTCAAACATCTCTGCCTTACAGCTGTATTCAACACTGTCTATCCTATCTAACCTCACCTCATAGACAAGCTCAAGAACCATGAGCTTGGTGTGTAGATATTTGAGTCGGTTTAGTCTGTGGCCAATCTTTAGATACATTATATATGTTCAACAAGAATATACACTATTCTTTTCTGTAAAAATCCATAAATTTTCATGCTTCGGCATGACTTTTTGGTTTTAATATCACGAAAATTCTTCAGGAACAAATTATGAACTTCAACCTTCCATAGCTTGGAAAATAAGAGTATCATACCCACCCTACCCCCCCATCCCCATGGCAAAGGAATAAGGTACAGAGGAGATGACAGCAAATCTAAATTCCTCAGGAAGAAATTATGAACTTCTACCTTCCATATCTTGGCAGATAAGAGTATCATACCTGCTCTACCTCCCATGGCAAAGGAATAAGGTACAGAGGAGGTGACAGCAAATCTATACCAAGTCCAAATCATAAGGAGAGATTGCAAAATAGGGTCAAAAAATGGGAGCTTGGGATGGTGTGAATCATGATAAATTGTTAGCATGTGCCCTTTCCCACTTGGAGTTCCTACTCTTGTCATCATATATATATATATATATAAGTAAGCTCACAAAACAATAATGCATAATGTGCAGAATTCCCATACATCACCCCTCCACCAACACCTTGCATTGTTGTGGAACATTTGTTACAGATTATGAAAGAACATCATCAAAATATTACTACTAGCTATGGTCCATAGCTTACATTTGGTATCCCAGGACACTCTATCCAGGAAAGCACTTTGGAACCAGGAAAAAGAAGAATAGGGAATTCATGTCAAAGAAATATTTTAATGCCAATTTTATAGGTATAAAAAATAAAGATTATTAGAGTATATAGAGTCTAATCTGAAGAATCCTGATATTTAGAAAGAATAATAAGAGAGATACACAGCTATAAAATAAAACAGATTACTTACGAAGAACAAAGTGCTCTGGAAAGAAACAAATAAAGACGAATTTCGGGAACTGATTGAGGAAGTCACAAAAAAGGAAAGATTGCAGATCCTAATATATAAGGACCTCTGTGTAACTTATATTTGGATGGAGGAGGAGGACCCATGAAAGACATTGCACAATGGAAACTGGAAAAATGAATGGGAAAAATGTGGGGAAAGTCCATGAAATACTTTTAAAATGGCAGTCAACAGAATCAAAGTATAAAGAGAGTCAAAAGATGATAACTGAAGAATCACTGGGCTCAGTGATGAGTTTACGTGGAAGGAGAATTGCAAAAGAGTTTTGTATGTGGAAGACCTGAAGACATTACAGTTAGTCTGCTTTTTAAAAAGCTCTGACTGTAAAGGGGAGAGAGAAAGTACAATTGGAAAAGGTGATCATTGATATTGAGGCAAGGCAGGTTGATTTTGTTAAAAAAAGGGGGGGGGGGGAATTCAAGTATATGGCATCTACCAAATGGTAGGTAGAAGAGAAAGAACCAAAAAAAAAGTGATGGAAAGATTCATAGTCCAGAGATATGAACATTAGTTAATTAAATACATTGGGTAAGTGGAAGACATGAAACCAAAGCACTGAGGAAAACTCAAGCTTTGGAATTGAGAATGTTCTATTTTTCCTAAAGCTTGAAGTTGGGGAATAAAGGTAGGATAAAGGTACAGAGACTGTGAGATGAAGAAGAATTAAAACTATTTACATCAAATGACTTCAGTCTTATAAGTAAGTTGGTAAGGTCATTTGCTGAGAGGGGGGATATTTAAAGGCTACTCAAGACATAGAAGCATATTTATTTTGCAGAGTTGACAGATTTAAAATCACAAGCATCCATTGAAAATAACATGGTAGCATATAACTTAATTGATCAAGGAAATTATCTTTTTCTGTATTATTAAAGAAATGGAACACCTTTTGTGTCATCCATGTTTTGAAGGAGAATTGAGAGGAGAATAATTCAGAGAATCAAAACAAAAGAAATCCTCCAAATACTAAACAAAAATGAAAACAATTCCTTTTTTTCTTATCACATATATTAAAATTCAGAAAGGAAGAAAGTTAGACAGAGGGAGGGAGGTAGGAAGGGAGGGAGGAGGGAAGGCCAGCTAAAAGGAAATTCTTATTTTTGAACACTTTTAGAAAATATAGTTTGTCAATGGCTTAAATCAATCCACTAGACAAAGAAGCAGAGAGGCTACTGTTGCATAAAAGTGCTTAAACAAAATTATATATACCTCTGTCAAAAACATTAAAAAAATCATCAGTTATAATATCCAGTTTCACTGACCTACAAAGTAGTGAACACAACTTTATACATCCCAACACAATTCATGTCATCTGTCTTGCCGGGAAAAATCACAAAAAATGCAAAGATTCTAAATTTACATATATACCACATGTTCCCTGTGAGTAGAATAACACATTAGAATGGCAAGAGCTGGAGTGTAATCTGTGTATGTGTGTGCAAGTATGTGTGTGTTGGGAATGGAGGCTCCTTAATAGTGTTAGACAGAAACATTTAGCCCAGTATGGGTTGCTATTCAGGTGTATCCCATTATTATACACAATAGCAAAATACATCTTGTCCTAACTGTCATAGGGAGAAATGATCCCTTATATGGGGCTTAAGTCTTCCATGTTTGTCCCTTGATAGGGCAACCACAGGCGAACTATGATCTAGTGATTACATTGGATAAACATAATTGGTTTAACATCCAAATTATAACTAGTGGAGTGGGTGTACCAAAATGGTTGAGCACCTGCCTCAGTATATACGAGGTCCCAGATTCAATCTCCAGTACCTCCTAAAAAACAAAAACAAACAAAAATTACAGATATAGCTACAGATATCATACAGATATCCTTTTGCCTGAGTATCTACAAATAAAGCTTATTTGTTCATCTTTGTGCCAGAATCTAGGGTCCAAAGAGGTGTATGGCCCAGGATCTGAGGGTAACAAATACTACAAAATAGCAAAATGCTGTGCCTTTAATGTTCTTCTAATTCTAGCAATCTCCCAAACAGTATCCTTTACTACATATCTCATTGAAATGATGGTTTGAAGCAGGATGGACCTCAGGAAATTATGTTCTTAATGTTAATTTATTCCTGTGAGTGTAAACCTATTATAGGTGAGACTTTTGGATTAAGTAACTTCAGTAAAATGTGGCCCAGGTTGGGTCTTAATTCTCTTACTGGAGTCCTTTATTAGGGAGTGAAATTCAGATGAAGAGGGAGAGAAAACTACTGAAGAAAGACGCTGAAAGCAATGAGACCCAGAAGACAAGGGAGAGACCAGCAGACACTGCCATGTGCCTTGCCATGTGACAGAGGAGTCCAGGATCGCCAGTCTTTGAGGAGAAAGTATCACCTGACGATGCCTTGATTTGGAAATTTTCACAGCCACAGAACTATAAGTTTGTAAGCTATTAAATCTCCATTCTAAAAGCTAACCCATTTCTGGTATACTGTACTTTGGCAGCCAAGCAAATTAAAACAACTATCAAATACTGAAAATGCAGAAAATATGCAAATTGACAGCACAGACCATATTTTAGTTAAGGAGAAGATTATTTGAAATATATTTGTCCTTCTGTATGATTTAAATTAAACTGAAGTTTTAGAAAACTATACAATATATTGGTCCATCTATTTAGTCAAGGAAATAACTATTTACCATACGATAAAATGTATTCCTTAAAATAAAATTTAATTTGTTTGTCTTAGCAAAGATAGGGCTAACTAAATAATAACCTGCATGATTCATCATTTAAATATTCTGATGATAAATTTAATATATTTTTATTGAAGAATGCTTAGAAAATAAAGAGAAGAATGTGATCTAGGAAACAAAAATCACCTATAATACCATTAATCAGAATAATTGGTATATATATCATTAGAGTATTTCCAAGTATTTGCATTTTTACATAAATATGAGATTACATTACTCATTTTCCTTTTTAATAATATTTTAATTATATGGATATTTGGATATTTTCATGCTACTTAATATTCTTCTAAAATACAATTTTAATCAATGTCCATAGTAATGGGTGGGTTTTTTTTGTTTTTTGTTTTTTTTTTTTGCCAAATACTGTTAATAAAAAACAAGGCTTGGAAGATAATTATCCTAACTTTTTTATGTAACAGAAGAAACATTACATTCCCTTTAGTAATATAGAGTGACATTTAGCTACCTTGTCAACACTGGTTCTAATGTGTTTTAAATAGTTATCTACTCTGCTGTCCTCCACCCTGTGTTCTCTTGTTCTAATATGCATCTTTTGAATATCACTAGATTATGACCACTTCTCTGCTGTTAATTCTTTGGTCATTTTCTTTCCCCAAGCTTCAACATATGTGTTCATATTTTTGTTATTGAAAATAAGAGCTCTTTGTAAGAATGTCTACTTTTTTGTCACCATATACTAGAAATATGTTCCCTAGGTCATTTTCCTTAATTCATCATACCTAAGAGGTTGCCTCTGATCCCACTCAAACAGATCATTTTATTCAAGATTTATGAATAAATAACGAGTTTTTACTTGTGCTTTGTGTGACAACATAGCCAGGCATCCCAGTAATGTCAGTACAACAAATATATTATGAGAATCTATAAAGTACCAGACACCAAGGTAAAGAGAAAGTGATCTTCAATAATATTGTCTTTCATAATTATGAAGACCATCAACATTTTCAACATAAAAACACAATTTAAATTTTTGAGGCTCTTTTCTGTGTAACTCTCAAGTAACAGACGTGTGTATTGTCAAATCAAGAATTCTTTACACTTTCATTCACTGACAATTTTATGAGAAGGGCAAAATTCTTTATCAGATGGGAAGTCCAAAAAAACTTCAAAGAGGAGACATATGAACTGAGTTTGAAGGATCATTGTACCATGGAAGAATCAGGGTAAGGTTATCCTATAAAAGGACACAAAAGAAATTGAAAGAACATGAAACATTCAGGAAGAGTGAGAAATTCACTGAGGGAGTAACACTGAACCTTGGAAGAGGGGGGCCGGGGATGACTCCTGAAAGATTAGGTTAGAACCAGATGAAGAAGGGCTCTGTATGCTATGCTGGAAAATGTATATTTTACCCTGTACTTGGCAAGAAGGGAAGAGTCAACTGAAGAAGATAATATATATAACCAAGTAGCATAATGTCTTGCTAATCTGCTTGTTGTTACCAATATAAAGTATATTGACCTCAATTAAGTAATCTGTTAATAAGTTCATGTTATTGGTGTATCTATCAATTTTATTTTGGAACCAATATAACTTTTGAGGTTGATTTGGATTTCTCTTCAAAACCAATTAATGAGTCTGTAAATCAATTGTCCCATAACATAATTTCCCTAACAATGTGACCAAATAAAAACACATTTTGGAATATATTATAGTATATTCTCTAGACTAAAATTTGCATTAACAACATTTCTTCTTTCATAATGAAATAACATTTTAAAAATATAGGGTAAAATTCAAATGTCAACAATAAAGAAATTTAAACAATCAATTAAAATGAAACTGGATCAAGCTTTCAAAGGATCAAACATTTGTGCAAAGCAACTTTCTTCCTGGAAATGGTCACTAAGTTTAAAACAGCAGTGACAATAATGTAAGGGAAATGTGATACACAACAGGTCTTTAGAAAGCAGCTGTGCAAACAAAAGGAAGAATATTATGGAAAACCATGACACATTAAGAGACCTGTTGATTACATCGCATGTCTAATTCAAGTATTTTGCTTATAAAAAATCAATATAGCCTCCAATGGTAAATCTAGTAGGTTATACATTGCCATCATATTGTTTGATTCATGTTTTTCACTTAACAAAAATCCCGTAGTTGTCTGAATCTAAAATGATCAGATTTCAGTAATGCGATTTTGTTCCAAATGCATTAAATGTGTTAAATATGCATAGCATTTCTGTATCTTAGTGTATTTGATAATGGCCAAATGCTAAACATTTAGGATAAGAATGAAATAAGATATTTTAAAATATCATATTTTGTGAATAGCTAGCAATATTAGTCTTTTTTTTTCCCAAATGCAAGAGATTTGTTTTCTTGTCATGGTCATGGCAACAAACCAAAATGTTGTCACAATGACAGGTAACATGTTAGCTCTCTACAATTGACTGAGTATAAGCACTGCATAACCTTTTGCTTATTGAAAAATGTTTATATGATTTTTTTATATAAAATACTCTCAATGGCTCTGACCTAAATGAAAGGTACTCCATTTAAAAGATAAATCTAATTCTTCTGAACCCATGTTTTTATCATTTAAAGAATTTCTGTCGAAACTCCATTGTTCTTTATCCAATATCTCTTCAAATATCCCAGGAAAAACCAAACATATAATGAATGTAGATAAATCAACTTTTGATTATCTTATTTACCTATTTAATATCTTCTGTTATAAAATGTAGAAAATGAAAAAACCTTCTATATGCTTAAAAAATATGATCTGCGGTACTATAAAAGGAATTTTGTTGCATTTTTCCTAAAACATTACATTAAAAGTACTTACAAATAAAAAAATTAGAAACTCTATTAGACCTTTTGTTTTAGTTTTCTAAAAGCTGCTGGGAGCAATATACCAGGAAAGGGTTTGGTTTAAAATGGGGATTTATTAGTTCAAAAGCTTACAGATATGAGGCCATGAAAGTGCCGAAATCAAGGCATCATCAGGATATCCTTTCTTCCTGAGCTGCAGCTGTGGACAATCAGGCTTCTGGCAGCATCTACTCAATATCTTCCTTCTGCTCTGGCCTTCCGTTTCCAGTGTTTGCCTAAAGAGGCTTCCTCTCAGCTTCTGTTCCGTTGATTTTAGCTTCAGCTCCCAGGGCCTTCTCTATCAGCTTCTGGGTCCCTCTCTGTCTCTGCAACTTTCTTCCAGTATCTGCAGCTTTTTTATTCTTTCATTTATAAAAGACTCTAGTAAGAGGATTAAGACCCACCCTGGATCATGCAATCTAATCAAAGGCCCTTAACTAATGCAACTTAATCAAAAGGTCCCACCTATAATCAGTTTAATGCACAGGAATGAATTAACCCTAAGGATATGATTTTCTGGGGTCCACAAAAGTTTCAATTGCCACAGCCTTTGATATCACAAATATTTCAGATCAGGATAAATCCATGACCCCTTTACTATTTTCTATTCCTCTACTTCCTAAATAATTTTATTCATGAAAACTAAGGAATGGCAAATGAATCACTATCAAAATAACCCTAATGATAATAATATCAAATATTTATTAAGCCTTTTCTACTCCTCCACAACAACCCTTTACAGTAGATATTAATATTATCCCATTTTTATGAAAAACATCATCTCTCCCTGTTGTCCAAATAGTCTAACTTTTGCCTTCACTATTTTTATCTTCAAAGGTGGTTGAGAAATATTATTTTTGATCTTTCCCACTGGGCACAAAAGACCATTTAATTTCTGTTTCTCTATCTGTAAAGGTTAAATAACTTTCAGAATAATTATCTCCTCTCCCCAACTCTCCCCTGACTGCTGCCAGCATCTGTTTTCAGTCCTCTACATACCTCTCTCTTCATCTCTTGGCCTTTTCTCTTTGACCTACATCTCTGCACTGCTTTTCTCAATTTGCACTCATTTTTTCCTAACTCCTAATCCTAAGCCCTTCTTCTATTTCATATCAAGGTCATTGTTTTTATAGTCTCTCTTCCTCACTTCTACCTAAAATTGCTATATCAACAATTTTAAAGATTTGAGGTAAAATCCAGATGTTTATGTTGAAAAGCAGTGCCAAGTACTAGACATTTAATATAAACAATATGTTTACATTATTTTTACTCCAACCCCCTTGTCCTGGATAAAATATTTTTTAACTCAATAATTGAATGTGTGTAAGAAAAGATAAAGTGTTAAAATTATTAATTTGAAAAATCATGCTTCTAAATTATTTTCACAAATTCTTAGTCTAGATTTACCTGAAGTGTAGAATTTGTATCTTAGCATCATTTTTAAAAGCAAATATATACCTTTATTTCTCTTTCTAAGCCTATTAAGACTTGATTATGAAAGCAATTAGACTAGAATATAAAGTTTATTTATATTGGGAAAAACAACAGTGGAAAACATCTTATTTTAAATAGTTAATAAATTAATTCATTATAATACATCATTATTTGTGTTGTCCAGATTCTTTTATATTAATAAAATAACACTACATTTTTATTTTAAAAAATCATTATGATCAGAAAGAAAATTATGCAAAAAGGTGAAAAGAATTTTCACACTTCTGACACAAGTTTTAAAGAAAATTTAGGTCAAGAAAACCAAAATTACAGTCTCAACTCTGTCATTTTCTAGTTCTATGACCTTGGAGATTAACTTCTGTAAGACTCAAATTCCTCATCTATAAAATAAAAGCATAATAATAAATATCTCACAGTTTGCTATGAGGAATAAATGTGAAAATGTAGTTAAAGAATTTGGTTTAATGTCTAGTAAAGGATATAAGATCAATAAATTATGTTATTTTCATAATTATAAATTAATTGCCTCTGCCTCAGTCATATAGGAAAAACTCAAATTTTATAAATACCTCTCCTGTAACTTATTTAACAGTCAATTTTTGTTTGCATGTTTGGGTGTTTGGAAATCTGTGAGAGTGTTTCTCTTAGTTGTCTAATTATCAGGAGATGAAATATTGTGATATGTGTGTTTGAATACTCAATAAAGATTTCACAAGCCAAACAGAAATTCACAGAAAGTAGTTTGCATGTATATGTTTATGTATGTGTGTGTGTGTGTGTGTGTTTATCCTTATTTAGCATGGCAAGTGTATAAGAGATATAAGGATACCAGCCTTTCAATCTGGTGTTGGCTTTGGTGTCTATTTAATTTAAATATTTCCCAAGAAATGCAGAATTTTAAAAACTCATCGTGTGTAAATTATAAAAAAATAATTTGCCCTAACTGTGGTTCTGTTTTCAATTAAGTTTGGTGTTTTTTTTACTGGGATCTCTATTACATTTTATAATACTATAAGATAACAAGAAGCTAAATTCTGATTTCAGAAAATTCCTATAAAACATGGCCACATATTGGTATTTTCCTTTTGATTGGCATCATGAAAAAAATCATTTGGATGAAAATATAAAGTCATATGCATAGAAAATCAGTTCTCAATGAATGAAAAGGAAGACCTTGCATCCAAACTAAAATTATACTATTTAGATATGCCATGATAATTTCACAATGGGTACAAGGAAATCTTATTTAACTATCTTATCTGTTTAAAAGATTATCTCCCATTCATATTAAATTTTCAAAATTTACATCAGTCTATTAAAATGAAATAATCTGATTTTTTTAAAAATCTTTACATTTTAAGGAATTAATCCAGCATATAATCAATCATGGAAATGCACTATATAACTTTTTCTTGCTTTCTATTTCCGGTACAACAGCTGAAGGGAGAAATAACCTCAAAATCAGTTAATGTGGGAACCAAGAAACATATTCCATTTAATTCCTGTTTCTTTATTTTTCTTCCCACAGTAATAAAATATCCTTCCTTGCAGAGGCTAAATTGTTCCAGTAGAAATGTGGAATAGGCAAGATTCAGACACACACTTTAGTCTTCCAAATCCTGACCATGAATAATAACAAACGTTAAACATTGTCTTGGCAAGAGTTAAAATATAAGCAGGGATATCTTAAAAAAATAAAAATAAAAAAAGTTTACACCTTTCTAATGTCATGTGATTATCTAAATGAAGTTACTTTTGCTATTAATATATTGTTTCTTCCCATTCTAAACCCCTGGAGGACTCATAAACTTCTCTCGGCAACACCTAGTTAAATCAGGCATTTATTAAATGGTGCTATCCTTTTAATTCCCCTTTGAACTCTTGGAACTGGTTATTAAAAGAGGTAGCCAAAGTTCCCTTTTGCACCTGCAAATATCAATTGAATCTACAATTAAAGATCATTCTCCTTTTTAAAAATATTCAAATAACGGCATTAAATGTAATATTTTTATCTGCATCTGGTCAGGCTATTTCCTGGCATCTGAGATGAGGTAACAGGATATTGCATACAAATGCTAAAGAAAGATGCTGAGATAATCTGCAGGTGACTTCGGAAATGTAGGCAACTTCTACATACTTTGGGATGTACAGGTATGCAAACAGGCCGCACATGGCTAAAGTCAGTTTAAAGGGGAAAAAACAAAACAAAACAAAAAACACCACCAGTTTTTCTATGCAACCAAAATGCACAATCAAATCAATACTAATTTTTATTTGGGTGAAATATATTAGAAGAAAATATTATTTCTAGAATCTTTAGAGATGATTATCCAGAAAAATCTTTAAACCATTTCATTCAATTTATCCCTCCTCAAACAGACATAAAGCCTTTTCTCATATCCACTTCCATGCACATATTCTCTAGAGAAGTTCCCACTTTTTATCTACCAAAGATCTTCTACACATTTCCAAAGCCTCTCCAAAACAACTTCTTTACGCATGAAGTTTTTATTTAATATCTGTAGTAAACTGTAAGAGGTTATTGCATGTTCTTAACTACTCACAAAATATTTTTTTCTTGAGTTGCCAGGGCCAAGGATTGAAACCCGGATCTCATATGTGGGAAGCTAGTATTCAACCACTGAGCCACATCAGCTCCCCTGATGTGATTTTTTCTTTTGTCTGCTTGTTGTTTGCTTTTTTGTTTTTAGGTGACACCAGGAATCAAACCAGGACCTCCCATATGGGAAGCAGGCACTCAACCTCTTGAGCCACCTCTGCTCCCCTCAATCAATATTTATTGCTACTAAATTCATTTCTGCTAAATATTAACAAGACTCTCCTCCACTTCAATAATTTTTTAAAATTTTATCATTTTCCAGAAGAGTTCTTTGTCACTACCGTTCCTTGCACACACAAATCTCTGAATTCAAAATCCAAAATACAGAATACATGGTAAAGAATTAATTTAAAAATATTTTAATATCATGATATCATTAAATTGTTGTAGGATATTAAATATTTTACAACCTTCATAAATTTTAGAGACAAAAGAGACCTCAACTGTTCAAGTTCAAACTTTTCATAAATGGATGAAGAGACTGAATTGCATAGAGATTAAGTGACTTGCCTGAGATGATCAGTTATTTAAAGGGACCATGTTTTCCAAAGTCCTGATTTATTCCTGTTATTGTGGTATACTTCCAGTGTGCCTGATTGCTCTCAAATTGTACCAACTTGGAAAATAAATCATAAGGTCACCTTAGTGAATGTAAATAGTCAAGTCCAAACTGGAGGTGAGTCTATAGATTAGAAATTTTATACCAAAACAAACATTAAGAAAGGCACTAAATTCTAGTCCCTCTGCAGTTATTGGTAGTGCTACTCTTCTCTGATTTTTAAAAGTAAATAAACTAAAATCAAACCAATCTATAAAAAAAATGTGAAAACTAATAAAGGAAATGGTGTTTTATCAATTTATTTTATTTTATTATACTGAGTTTCTTTATAATAGAGACCTCTAAAGGCATTCTATAATATAGAAATCAGCATATAAACACATGGGACACAATTCAGAATCATCTGTATTTAACTTATTAAAAAAGACACCACACTACTCAAATAGCATATGCATTAACACTGATACTAAAAGGGTAATGGATGGAAAGTCGAAAAAAAAGTGAGACAAGTAAGGTTGTAGAAACTGGGGGAGGCTTAAGAATAGAGGGTGAATAGAGATTAGAAAAGATTTTATGGAGAAGGTACCAAACCACATTTGAGAGAGAACTTAAGGACAGATATTATTTCAAAAGGAAGAAATGTTGGAGCATGAATCAGGGCAGAGGAAAAAGCATGAGCATACTAAGGGAACATGAAGTAATTGAGGCTGGTTGAAGTATAGTTGATGGCTATGGGAGTTTGAAGAGGGATGTGAATGTATGACTGATGGTTGTATGTAATCCAGCATCCAGTGGGGAACAAGTAAAAGTGGCAAGAGAAGTTGAAATAAATGTATGTTTTGTGGTAATCTGAGAGAAATTTGTAGATTTACAAAGCTTTCACAAATATCTAATTGTGAAGGAGACAGGGAACTACTATGCCAGTATCAATAAGAACGTGGATTTGGGAATTATTAAGATCTGGATTTGAAATGCAGGTTTTACTATTTATTGAGTGTTTTTCAACAATTTTCTTAGCCTTGAGAGTGCACCTTTGTAATCTAGGAATGATGATAATAGGGAACACAGTGTTGTATTAAAAATAAATGAAATGAAAGTTATTTAGCTCAGGACCTAGAAAGTAGTAAGTACTCAGTATAAATGATAAATATTATTGAAATTGGTAATTTTTAAGAAATGAACAATGGTGGTGGCATGAGAATGAAAAATAAGTAGAGGAGATAAATAAGAGAGATACTGCAGAGGTAGAATATATGACTACAATTCCTAAAGAAAATTATTTTTAAAACGAGGCTGACATAGATGAATAATCAGTCTTTGATAACAGCAATTAAGCATGATTTTGTATTTATGTCAATATTCTTAAAACATTTTAGTATTTGTGATAGTAGGAAAATATTTTGACTTGGGAAAATGTGCTAATTTATAAGTTTTCTAATATATTATATAACATGTATACAATATGAGATTAATGGTCATTCCATTGTAAAAAAGATTGACGGTGTTTAAGAATAGTTTTCTATTATGATGATGATTAAAGAGGTCTTCTTGGTTCATAATTATGAAAGGTATTTCACAGTTTCATAGTTCCTGCTAAACTCCAATGAAAATTAAAATTTAATAGCTTCCATTTAACTAAGGGCAGAATGCCATGAATTCTGAAACATCTGCCAGTAATTGAGCAGGACCATTAATACTGAATTTGTCTCTGTTAATGGCCTTCCAATAAGATAAATTCGCAGATGCCCTCAAAACAGGTTGCTATTTTAGAAGAGAGAGACAGCAGGCTACAAATTCTAATACCATTAGCATTGTATTAGTCAAACACCATATGTGAAAATGGAAAATTAAATGAGTATGAAAAAACTAAACTTGGTATTAAGTTAACATTTTGAATGTCAGTAGTCATGGTCTGATAAAAATAGGCACCAATTGTTCTTTGCTGTAATTAATAATACAATGTTTGAATTAAGCAGTAATTTCAAATAAATAAATGTCTTAGTTTCCAGGCTCCTATGACAAATACCACACAATGGGGATTGGCTTAAATAATGGGGATTTATTGGATCCAGTTTTGAGGATAGGGGGAGTCCAAAATCAAGAAGTCAGCAAGTCAAGGCTTTCTCCACTAAAACAGTAAAAATCTAGTCCTGGCTATTGGTATTCCATGGGGTTCCTTGGCTTGTATCTCTGCTGCTCATCACATATGATGTCTTTTCCTTTCTCATCTGGGTTCTGTTGGGTTACATTGGCATCTAGCTTCTACTTCCTCCCCATGACTTTCTCTCTCTCTGTCTGAATTTCTTCAGTTTATAATGGACTCCAGTAATCCTAATTAAGGCCCAATCTCATTCAGATGGGCTTCATCTTAGCTAAAATAACATCTTCAAGAGATCTTCTTTACAATAGGCTCATACTCATGGAAAGGCAAATCAAGACAAGAATGCATCTAAATTGTGGCACATAATGTAATCCACCACAATAAAAAATTGTTATTTGCTTCCAAGTATATTGGACTTCATTGTAACCTAGAATAAATTTTTCCTAATTATGAACTCTGTGGTGATCTGAAGCTATATGTACTCCAAAATAAAAGATATAAATCATGTTCTTAAAAGTAATCCATTTCTGTGAGTGTGAACCCATTTTAAGTAGGACCTTTTGATGAGGTTACTCTAGTTAAGGTGTAGTCAACCCAAATCAGGATGGATCTTAATTCTATGACTGGAGTCCTTTATAAACAGAATGAAGCACAGATGGAAAGAAAACCCACAAAGGGAGCAGCCAGAAGCTGGACATCAATGGAATCCAGGAGAGAAGGGAGAGACCCAAGGACATTGCCATGTACCTTTCCATATGGCAAACTAAGGACCAAAGATCATCAGCAGCCAGCCCCAGACACCAGTCCTTATCAAGAAAGCAATGCCTTGATCAAGCATTGATTTGGAATTTTCTAGCCTCAAACTGTGAGGGAATAAATTCTCATTGTTTAACCTGACCCATCAAGGTATTTGCTTGAGCAACCCAGAAAACCAAAACATTAAGAATTTTGATTGTAAGGCATACAGTGTTACATTATTCTATGAAAAATTTTGTTAACATATACACAATTACAAATAGGCTTGAGTAAAATGGTTAGATACTGACCATTTTATAAAGTTATTTAAGATTTTCAAGTTAATAAAATAGTATGAATAAAATGAATTCATTTTTTTTTCCTTCTTGTTGCAATGCAATAAGTATTCAGCAGACTAACTGATCCACCAAAAATCCATGTGTTGTTAGGACTACATGAGAACTGTTTTTTTCCTGCATAATCAGATAGCATTTTCAGGAGATACAGCTCATCAGCATCAATTAGACAAACATTGTTTTAATTATTTTAATTATGAACTTATGTAGCATATCTTTTAGTTTAAAAGTCTGTACACTTTTGTATTTTATAATTTAATTCACATTTTGTTTAAATTTCATGAAAGGATTATGTTTAATGAAAAAACTGTTTTGTTAACATGATATAACTCAACCATCAGTTTAACTATGAAATGGAGCCAAAAGTGCTTTTTAGTATCAAGGGACATTTTTTAAGGAAAAAAATAATTTATACTCATATTCAATTCATATCAGCTTGTGATGGTTATGTTCATGTGTCAGCTTGGCCAGGTTATGGTGTCCAGCTTTTTAGTTAAGCAAATACTGGCTTGATTGTTACTATGAGAACATTTCAAAGACTTAAATCATCAGTAAGTTGGTTTCATCTATGGCTGATTACATCTACAATGAACTGAGGAGATTGCCTTCAACAATAAGAATCTCATCCAATCAGTTTAAGACTTTAAAAGGAGAATTGATTATTTTAGCAGTCAGAAGGGAGAATTTCCATACCTACTTCAACCAGTCACCTTCTCCTGGCACTGATAGTCCATGCTGTGAGTTGGCAATAGAGATATACAAAATCCCACTACTGGATATGGCTATTCAAATGCTTATAAGGGACAAGGATCTGGATGAGAACATTTTTTGATACCTTAACAGTATTTTGTGAAGTGAAAACATATAATGATGTTGGCTGGTTGGCCCTAAATATGTTGAATACAGTTTTAAAAGAAAAGGATGAGCTCAAGGCATCAAATTCCCAACTTCAGCTACATATGAAGGACATGGAAGTTTCTATGTGTGCCTTGAAAGAAAATCTTGTTTTGTATAGTCACAAACTGGAGATTTCTGAAAAACAGACCCAGAGTTTTATTGTGCTAGTGGCTGAATTACAATGCAAACTGAATTTCCAACTTTGCAGGGTACCTGCTATTAAACTGAGGGCATTGTTTGGAAAGGAATGGAATCTTGAAAATTGGAATGGGGACATATGGGTTGATAATAATAACAGTAGGACATTGAAAACCTAGATTGTGCTGACTCTTTGCCATATAAACTTGTAATGGTCTTCCCTGAGGAATCAGCTTCCTTATATCCAGTCTGCCCTGAGGAATCAGACATCCAGCCTCCACTTGAAGAGATTAAACATGATGTGCTTGCTTAATCTATAACCACCTCCCCTGAGGAAACAGAACTCATAACCCATCTAAAGAGATTAATCCTGTTTCACCAGGTAAAACTACAAGGGAATGCCCTGTGGTAGTAGTCTTGGAAGACCCTTCTAATACTTATGACCCACCCCCACCACCTCTCTTTTCTTCCAGAAAAGTCTGAAGTCACAGCAGGGCCCAAAAGATAAGGTACAAGGTGTGAACCATGAGAAAGTACATTACAACACAAAAGAACAGCATGATTTTTCCAATTTATATAGCCAGAAATCAGGATAGTATACGTGAGAATAGATATGAAGGGTGTGTGATAATGGTAGAAGGAAAATAAAGCTGGATCAGCCTGAAATTATTGATATGGGCCCACAAAGCAGAGATTCTGGATCCAATGTTGAAGGGATTAGAAAGGGATTTTACAGTGTGGGTGGTTGGCTGGAACATGGATCAAAAAGTAACCTACAAGGGGAATCCCAGTGGGTTCCGTGTAATATTTTAGGTAATCTAAGCACCTCTTAAAATATATTTATATATATATAAATAACATTTTTGTAAGCAAATGCACATATATGCATATATATTTATATATCATTTTACAAATATTGGTATGTATTGTGAAAATTTTGGTTTTTACCCACAATAAAAAATAAATTAAAAAAAAAAAAAGTAACCTACATTGCCTAAAGTCAAAATTCCAGAACTGCCCTGGTATAATGTAGATGAGGGAATCCAAAGGCTTAGAGAGATTGGAATGTTAGAATGGATTTAGCATATAAGACCAAGTTCACCAGCCCTAGGAATGTCCAGGGAACACACCTTTCACTGGGACTGTGAGGAATAAATTTGTGAGGCTAATGCCAACATCCCTGAAGAGATCTGTGGTTCTTCTCATAGGTCAGATTCTGTTTTCCCTGAACTTGGATGCTTAAAAACAATGGGGATTTTCGGATTGAGGTTTGGCAGAAGCCAAGTGGCAGTACTTAATCTATAAAGACAAGGTGGGTGTGGCTACCAAAATAGGCAGCAGAGTTAGAGCAGTAATCAGAATAGTCTGAGTCACAGAGACCTGTGGCCTTGGCTAGTAGATCACAAGTTTCCTAGAAGTAAAATAGATGGGCAGTCTCCTAAATTCTTACTTGTTCTGTATAATCAGAAGAGTTCCAGGTCAAGTGAATGAAAGTCTAACATGAATTACATAAACCGAGCATAGTGGTCCTTAATCAATTCCCAGACTAGAGACAGTTTACAGACCCAGAGCCCCTTGAATAAGAAGAAAGATGGGTCCCCTTGGGAAAAGACCCTGTTACATTGCCAAAAATTTATGCTATTAATCTTCCTTCAAGCTTTCACCAAAGAAAACTATGGCCTTTTACCAGGGTAATTGCATTAGGGGAAAAAGAAATGATCAGGCATTTTGGGGGGATTATTACACACTGACTTAGAAGTGACCTTAATTCCAGGAGAACCAAAACATCATTTTGGACCACCAGTTAGCATAGGGGTTTTTGGAGGTCATGTGGTCAATGGAGTTTTAGCTCAGGTCCATCTCACAGTGGGTCCAGTGGATCCCTGGACCCATTCTGTGGTTATTTCCCCAGTTCCAGAATCATAATTGGAATAGATATACTCAGCAACTGGCAGAATCCCCACATTGGTTCCTTGACTTGTGGAGTAAAGGCTATTATGGTAGGAAAGGCCAAGTAGAAGCCACTGGAACTGCTTCTACCTAACAAAATAACAAATCAAAAGCATTACCACATTCCTGGAAGGATTTCAGAGATTACTGCTACCATCAAGGACTTGAAGGATACAGGGGTAGTGATTCCCACCATATTCCCATTTAACTCTTTGACCTTTGCAGAAAACAGATGAATCTTGGACTTTAACAGTGGATTATTGTAAACTTAACCAGTTGGCTCCAACTGCATCTGTGGTTACAAGTGTGGTGTCATTGCTTCAGCAAATCAACATATCCTCTGGTGCCTGGTTATACCAGTATGCAGCTATTTATCTGGCAAATGCTTTTTTCTCAATTTCTACTAATAAAGACCACCAGAAACAGTTTGCTTTCAGCTGGCAAGCCCAGCAATACACTTTCACTCTCTTACCACATTGGCACATTAACTCTCCAAGCCTATGCAATAATCTAGTCCATAGGGTCCTTGATCAACTATCCCTCCCAAGTGACATCACACTGATCCATTATATTGATGATATCATGTTGATGGGACCTAATGAGCAAGAAATAGCAACTACTCTAGACTTATAGGTAAGGCATTTGTGTGTCAGAGGGTAGGAGATAAGTCCCACAAAAATTCAGAGTCCTTCCACCTCAGTGAAATTTTTTAGTGTCCAGTAGTGTGGTGCATGTTGGTAAATAATAGGCTGTTGCATTTGGCCCCTGCTACAACCAAAAAAGTGGCACAATACCTAGTTGGCCTTCTTGGATTTGGTAGACAACATGTTCATCATTTGAGTGTGCTACTCTGGCCCATCGACTGAGTGACCAGAAAAGATGCTAGCTTTGAGTGGGGACCAGAAAAAGAGTAGAGTCTGAAACAGGTCCAGGCTGCTGTGCAAGCTGCTCTGCCAGTTGGGCCATATGATTCAGCAGGCCCATTGATGTTGGAAGTGTCGGTGGCAAGTAGAGATGCTAGCTGGAGCCATTGGAAGCTCCATGTAAGAGAGTTACAGTGCAGACCCTTAAGAACAAAGCCCTTCCATCCTCTGCAGATAACTACTATCCTTTTGAGAAACAGCTTTTGGCCTGCAATTGAGCCTTAGTAGAGACAGAACACTTAACCATAGGCCACCAAGTTATAACCAAGTTACTATGAGACCTGAGTTAACCATAATGAACTGGGTGTTGTCCTACCCACCAAGCCATAAAGTTGGACAAGCACAGCAGCAGTCCATAATAAAATGGAAGTGATATATATATATATCACTATATAATATAATATATATTATATAGGGCTCTAGCAGGCTCTAAGACACAAGTAAATTACATGAGGCAGCGGCTCTGTAACAGTTTGATTATGAATTCCAAAAAAATTATAGTGATTAGGTTTGTAAACTAGTTTGTTCCTCTAGGTGTGATACCCTTTGAATGCATTAGGTTCAGCTGACATGTCTTGGTTAAATTACTTATTAAGATTAGGGCTTCGATTCAACCACATCAGTAGGGCATGACTCAGAGTTGAGTGTCCACCCCCTTGTGGGGCTGATATAAACAGACATTCACTCCAGAAGACACAGAAGAAGATGCACAGGAAGAGAGAGAAAGTCCCATAGACACAACATAGGAAAGAAATTTGATCCGGTGGCCCTGGGAAGAGAGATGAGCCATTCACCTGATATTTTCTCACTGAACCCAGAAAAAAACAAGCCTTATGCCAGCCTGTAGTTGAGGGAGAGGAAGGCTGAACCCTCTCAGAGATCACCCACCATCTTGCTTCAATGCATGGCAATGCATGGCAACTGACTTGGGTGAAAAAGTACCTCTTATGGTACCTTGAGTTGGACTTAGGGCCATGCAATTGTAAGCTTTTACCCCAAATAAATACCCTTTATGAAATTCAACAGATTTCTGGTACTTGCATCAGTTGACTAATACAGACCCAAATGCCAATGGTCCCCACTCCAACCACATTAACTTCTCTCTCCTAGCCCACAGCTATGGCCTCTTGGCGAGTTCCTTATGATCAGTTGGCTGAGGAATAGAAAAATCTGGCCTGGCTTACAGATAGTTCTGCATGATATATCAGACCCACCCAAAAGTAGACAGCTGAAGCACTACAGCCCCTTTCTGGGACATCCCCAAAGGACAGTGGTGAAGGGAAATC
Organism: Tolypeutes matacus; assembly: GCA_026826555.1. Lineage (NCBI taxonomy): Eukaryota > Metazoa > Chordata > Mammalia > Cingulata > Chlamyphoridae > Tolypeutes > Tolypeutes matacus. The sequence continues at coordinate 8,137,399 of JAKSZT010054350.1, forward strand.
CTCTCATTGGGAGAACTTCAACTAGTTCACCTTGATGTTCATTTTGCTTGGAAGGACAAATGACTGCAGGTGTATTTGTAAACTAATTCATGGGCTGTCTCCAATGGTTTGGCAGGTGACCAGGGACTTGAAAGGAATATGATTGGACAATTGGTGAAAAAGAAGTCTATATAGATAGACCTTTCTGAGTGGACAAAAAAACCATGAGGATAATTGCATCTCATGTGAATGCTCACCAGACAGTGACTTCAGCAGAGGAAGATCTTAATAACCAAGTGGATGGGATGTCCCATTCTGTGGATAGCAGTAGGCCTCTTTCCCCAGCCATTACTGTCAATGCCCAATGGGCTCATGAAAAAAGTGGCCATGGTGGCAGGGATGGAAGCTATGCAGGGGCTCAGTAACATGGATTTCCCCTCATCAAGGTCAACCTAGCTACAGCCACTGTGAATGTCCAATCTGCCCATAGCAGAGACCAATACTCAGCCCTCAATATGGCATCCTTCTCAAAGATGATCAGCCTGCTACCTGGTGACAGGTTGATTACATTGGAGCACTTCTGTTATAAAGGGGCAGTGTTTTGTTCTAACAGGAATAGTCACATACTCTAGATATGGTTTTGCTTTCCTTTCATGCAGTGCCTGAGCCCAAACTACCAGCTGTGGACTTACAGAATGCCTTTCTCCACTGCCAAGGTATTCCACACAGTATTGCTTCTGATCAAAGAACCCACTTCATGGAAAATAACTACAGGAATGAGCATATGCTCATGTAATTCACTGGTTTTACCATGTTCCCCAACATCCTAAAGCAGGGAGATTGAAATAATGGTAGAATGGCCTTTTGAAAACTCAATTAGATGCACAGGTCCAAGAATCAAGGGGTAGAAATGGGAATGGCGCCACTCACTATTACCCCTAGTAATCTACTAGAAAAAAAATTTGCTTCCTTAACCTGCATCCTTAAGCACTGCTATTGTACAGGTCTTAGTACCAAAAGGAGGAGTGCTTCCACCAGGAGACACAACAATGATTCCATTGAACTAGAAGTTAAGACTGTCTCTTGATCACTCTGAGATCCTCATGCCTTTGAATCAACAGGCTAAAAAGGGAATTACTGTACTGGCTTGGATGACTGATAACGATTATCAAGGAGAAATAGGACTACTACTACACAATGGAGGTAAAGAAGAGGTTGCCTGGAATCTGTTAGGGCATCTCATAGTACTACCATGTTCTGCAACTAAAGTCAATGGAAAAGTACAACAACCCAGTCCAGGTAGGACCACTAATGACCCAGAAACTTCAGGAATGAAGGGTTGGTTTACCCAGGCAGGCAAAAAAACAAGACTACCTGAGGTGCTTGCTGAGGGCAAAGAGAATATGGAACGGGTCAGGGAAGAAGGAAATACGAACTACGACCACATGACCAATTACAGAAATGAGGACTATAATGGATATGAAAATTTCTTCCTGTTTTGTTATGAGATTATTTGTAGGTATACATAAAGCTAATATCTTGCCTTATCTTATCGCCTTATATGACATAAGTTGTATTCCACTTCATGTTGCGGTATTTAAGTTATAGGATATCAAGTTTAAGAGTGAATAGTTCCCGAGGACTTGCACCTTATTCTGGGAAAAGTTAGTGCATTTCTGGTTGTACACAGAAGAGTTGAGTGTGGTTAGCAAAAATATGAGTGTTATTTTTTAAAATTGGAAAGTATTTAAGTATGGTTAAATGAGTTGTGTATGGCTGCCAAAATGACAAGGGGTGAACTGTGATGATTAAGTTCATGTGTCAACTTGGCCAGGCTATGGTATCCAGTTGTTTGGTCAAGCAAGCATTAGCCTGATTGTTACTGTGAGGATATTTCATGGGTTTGTATCATCAGTAAGTTGAGTGCATCTATGACTAATTTCATCTACAATCAACTGAAGAGATTGCCTTCAACAATGAGAGAGGTTTAATACAATCAGCAGAAGGCCTTAAAAAGAGAAGGGAGATTTCAGCAGTCAAAAGGGAAAATTTCCATCTCTTCTAAATCAAGCCAGCTTCTCCTGGAAAATTGACTGAAAACTATTTATTGGAGTTCCCAGCTTGCAGCCAGTCATATAGAATTTGGATTTGCCCATCCCCAAGGTTACATGTGCCAATTCCTATAAAAATATCTCATAATATTTACATAATTATATATATGTATATGCACATATGTATCTTGTCAGTTCTGTTTCCCTAGGACCCTAACTAATACACAGCTTTTGTTAGTTCTTAAATTTTCTTAGCATATGTTACTTGATCTCTGAAGTAGGAAATCACCATTAAAGATCTTGACTTTTAAAATTTCATTTAATCCAACATTTCAGTGTTGAATAATATTCTTCCAAATGTTAACACTTAAAATTCACAATATATTTAGCATTTGGTAATGCATATTGTATAAAGTGTTTACAAGGTTTAAATATACTATGTTCCACCTTGCTAATTTGAATACAATAATTGAGGTTATAAGGAACATTGCACAATATGTAAATATGATTGTCTTTTCTCCCTTTCTCTTTTCTTTAATTACCTTCTCTTCTCCTCTCTTCTCTTCTGTCCTCTATGTTTCTCACCCTTGGGCTTTCTTTGACAATACAAAATCCATAAAAACCTTAGCAGGCTTTTAGTCTTCACCTCAATCCAGAAAATACAGTCTAAGGTCAAAGTGATTGCCATAAACTTTGAATCTTTAAACTTCTGTGCCTCAGACAGAAGCTTCTGTGAGGTGCTTCCCTTCCTGACCTTCTGCCCTGAAGGAACTGTAAAAATAGTTTCAGTTATGGTTGTACCACCTGTCACCTGCCTTTGCCTTACAATTGGTTTTTCATTCAGGAAAAGAATGATTAGGAGGAGATGTTCATTAGAGACCTGGGTATCTATTATTGTTTGTTCTCCAGTTAAGTCTCCTATCTCTCTGCATTTACCTGCCCTAAATTTAGCTTAGATAATTCAGCTACCCCTTCCTGAGATCTTATTGGACTCTAAGTCAGCTCAAATTTAAACATCAGGTTTAAAAGACTTTCTCTCAGAAAAGACAAATATTTTCTTTCCTTTCTATTTTCATATGGGCCACCTCAAAGTCAGTATCTTTACTGGAGCTGACTGTTGAAAGAAATACCAATACACCATAATACCCCATTTTTCTCCCAATCATTTCTCCAGTGTTGGCAGATGTAGCAGTTTGATATTGTTCATAAATTCCAAATGTAGATATTGGGTTATATTTGTGAACTGCTCTGTTCCTCTGGGCATATTAGATTTTATTGGATTCAGAGGTTTCACTTTTACTTGATTTAATTATGATTAAGGTTTTGATTGGGTCAGGTCAGTAGGATGTGGAGTCCCTGCTCCCTTGGTGGGTGGGGACTCACAGAGAAAACTACATGGCAGAGGAGTTGGAGTTTTTGGATGCTGGAACCCTGGGAAGTAAACACAGAGAAATAGATACATGAGGAAAGAGAGAAGACTCCATTAGACACGGCAGAGGTCCGGGGAAGAGAGATGAGCCATTCACCTGATAGTTTATAGCTGGCCTTATGGAGAGAGCACAGCACCTGAGCCCAGAGAGAAATGAGCCCCAGGAGAGAGATGAGACTTATCTCAGCCTACAGGTGATATTGGAAGAAGCTGGGACCGTGGAGCCTTAAGAGGAATAGGAAGCCTGAACCCTTGCAGACATTGGCAGCCATCTTGCTCCAACACATGGCAATGTACTTTGGCAAAGGAAGTAACTTATGCTTTATGGCCTTGTGACTGTAAGTTTCTACCCCAAATAAATACTCTTTACAAATGCCAACAGATTTCTGGTATTTTGCAACAGCACCCCTTTGGCTGACTAATACAGAATTTGGTACTGGAGAATGGGGTCGTGCTTTTGCAATTACCAAAGTGCTGAAATGGTTTTATAAATAAGGGGTATTTTTTTGGAGGAAATGTGAAATGCTTGATGGAAAAAGTGTAGACTGTTTTGAAGAGACTGTTCTTAGCAATATGGACACCAAAGAGAATTTTTATGAGACCTTACAAGTAAGTGATGAAATCATTATTGGAAACTGGAGGAAAGGTGATCCATGTTTTAAAATTGCAGAGAACTTAGCAAGATTAACTCCTCATGTTTTATGGAAGGCAGAATTTGAAAACTGTGAGCCTGGGCATTTAGCAGAAGAACTTTCCCAAATAAATCAGGGGAATGCAGCTTGGCTTCTCCCTGCTGCTTATAGCAAAATGTTAGATGAGAGAGATAAGCTAAAGACTGAATTGTTGGTCACAAGGAAACCAGAAACTGATTCCAGAAATTCCAAGCCTCTGAATCAAGTCTCCAGATGATAGTGCCCTATTTGAGGTATTAACTAAGCTTGGAACTTATAAATGAGGATTGAAAAAATGCAGTTATCTGGGAAAGACTTGTGGAAAGTCTTACTGTCTGATGGCTTGGACCCTGCTTCCTGCACGCTAAACCAACAAACTTTTTGAGAGAGCTGTTTGGACAAAATCACTGTCGGCCTGGAATTAAAGGGACATGGAAGGGAGAGATTGAAGGGGAAACAGCTTTAAGAGTAAAACAATGGTAGGTGAGATCTGGAATTAAGACATCTCCTTGGGCCAAGAAGAGGAACCCCACCCATGTGTACAGAGAGGGTGAGTTTGTCCCAGCAGTTGAAGAGGGTGGATGTTCCCCGCCTGCTGTTCAGGGAGATTTTTGCTGCCCCAGGGTGCAAAGAAAGTGGAGCACTTTCCCCAAGGATTAAGGAGGTTAAGGTCACCACCCCATATGTCTGAGACAGGTGGGCCTGTCTCCCATGGATTAAGAGAGGCCAGGTCGCCAACCTGTTGCTCTGAGAGGGTTGGGCCTTTATGCCAAAGGCTAGGGAGGATGTTATCTTCACTTCACTCTACTAGGGGGTTTAAGACTCTAACCCAAAGATTGGATAAAGTTTGGCAATCACCTCAACACTCTTGGAGGGTGACGTCTGGAGCTTGGTCACCACCCAGATGCTTGATGAGAGTGGAACCAAGAAAATGGCCATTGAGCAAGCCTGTGTACAGGGTGGGTCCTCACAAGGCCCAGGGAGAAGAAACCATCATCTTGAGAATGACAGACTGAAATCAAATGGAGTATGCCTGCAGTTTTACTGAACTATAAGGGACCCAGGACTCATGTTTCCCTCCCAATTTTTCCTTATGGTAATGGAAATGTTTATCCTTTGTCTGTCCATTTGTGTATTGGAAACAGATAAACTGCTTTGTAAGTTTCAGAGATCCACAGCCAGATGGGACATTGGGCCATGGCAGACTATTTCTATAAACTATGGTGTGATTTTGTACTTAGCATTGCTATTGAAATAAGGTTTTTTGAATATTGTAATGTCTTTTTGGAATTCAGAGGGTGGAGTGTAGCAGTTTGATATTGTTTATGAATTCCAAAAATAGATATTGGCTTATGCTTTTGAACTGGTCTGTTCCATTGAGCATATTAGATTGTTTTGGATTCGGAGGTTTCACTTTTGCTTGATTAAATTATGATTAAGGCTTTGATTGGGCAGTGTCAGTAGGATGTGGAGTCACAGACACTCACAGAGATAACTACACAGCAGAGGAGTTAGTTGGAATTTTTTGGATGCTAGAACTCTGGGACATAAACACAGAGAAACAGATACATGAGGAAAGAGAGAAGGCTCCATTAGACACAGCAGAGATCCTGGGAAGAGAGACAAGCCATTCACCTGATAATTTATAGCTGGCCTTGTGGAGAGAGCAGAGCACCTGAGTCTAGAGAGAAACGAGCCCCAGGAGAGAGATGAGACTTACCCCAGCCTACAGGTGATATTGGAAGAAGCTGGGACCATGGAGCCTTAAGAGAAAGAGGAAGACTGAACCCTTGTAGACATCAGCCGCCATTTTGTTCCAACACATGGCAACAGACTTTGGTGAGGGAAGTAATTTATGTTTTATGGTCTTGTGACTGTAAGCTTCTACCCCAAATAAATACCCTTTATAAATGCCAACAGATTTCTGGTATTTTGCAACAGCACCCCTTTGGCTGACTAATACAGCTGTCAGGTAGTTCATGTCACCAAGTGCAACATAATACAGTGCAATCAAATACTTCTTGTTGCTTGATAGTTGCCATCAACTTTCAAAGTACAAATAAAGGACACTTCATCTTCCTTCACCCAATCTCCTCCACTCTGCCAGTTTCATAGTTTAAGACTCTTATTTGGAGCATCCCATTTCTGGATACCAAATTTTATTTGAGCTAAGATATATTTGTCTAAAAATAACAGAAAATCAGGGGTCAAAATGACTTAAAAATAAGAAAATCTATTATCTCACACAACCTGCTCTAAGTATGAGTGAATGACCAATGATGTTTACAAGTTAGGACTTTGAATTAAAGTGATGCATAGAAATTCAGACTAGAGAGTGAGCGTCTATTCCAGTGGAACCAGCAACAGCAGCATCAACAAATTCAAGAGGCAGAGGTGGCAGCTATACAGTAATCAACATCAGTGTCTAACCTGGGCAGAAGTGGCACAAGCAATGTCTGTTCTATTTTAGAAGTCCTAGCTTTATTATCTCTCACCATTCAGAATTTCTTATATGAAGCCTAAATAGACTTCTAAATAGTGTCATCACCCTATTTAGAAAAGGAGAAAAAGACCTCACTGCTGAGGATGTCACAGACATGATTAGCAGCCCATCTCCCAGCCTCAGCTACCACCCCTCCTTTCCTATTGTGTACAGATGTTTCAATGTTTTCATTCCTGAGGGGAAGGGCACATTAGATCTAATGGAAAAGCCTGACAGCCAGACCATACCTGAAATCCAAACAAGCAGTTACTGTTGCTTGCTAAGGCAGGAACTCTGCACAAAGGTTGCTTGATACATGTGTTTTGCTTAGTGGGCAGGGCCCCTTCCTGCTGTGGTTCTATAAACACCCACATTCAGGCAGCACATGTGTCCTCCCTCTCTGAAGCTGGGTGTGCTGAGCTGCTGTCCACAGACCCTGACACAAGCAGTTGGCCTCCCCAAGGGACGGGCCAGGATGGGATCTCTTTCCCTGCTTCTTTGGACCCTTTATACTATATAAGTAATAAAGCGGCCATTTGTTGAGAATCTCTGTTATGCCTGAGACCGTACTCCCATGTTGTATACTGTGAAGCAGCTCACTCCACACTCATTTGTTTTTTTTTCTCAAAGCTTGCGGATTTTTTCTTAATCCTAGGAGGTCTGAAATGTTAGCAGTATGTGTCTAAGCAATTGGACATGGTGGGGGGGTGCCCATTGCTATTTGTGTCTGTGGGTTTTTCCCCCAACTTGTTTTTGATTGTTGTGGTTCACTTAGTGTCTTCAGTTGATTCTTGGGTTAGATTGACTCTTTCCTTCTAAAAATTTGAAAATTTCTTTTATATTTCCTTTCCTCTACTGGCTTAATTTTCCCCTGAAATTCTTACTAGCCCAATTTTGGGGCTTCTGTATCTGACCTGCAAATCTCTTTTCTTCTTTCTCTCTCTTTATCTCTCTGCATGCTGGTAAATTTTCTCAAATTTATCTTTTGTATGGCTAATAGATTTTATAGCCTTCCTATTGAATATGATTCTTCTGCAATAACCTTCTTAACCTTTAGGTTAATTTTTGTTGTTGTTGTTATCTTATGTCTTCCTGTTCTGTGGATGAACTAGCCTTCCCAGATTCTCTCACAATAAAAAACACTCTTTAGAATAAGGGTTCTTAACCTTTTTTTGTTCCATGGACCCCTTTGCCAGTCAGGGGAAAATGATGGACCCTTTACTAAGTCCACATGATACTGTGTATTATTTAATAAATATATCACACCCACACAAACACGTCCCCACAAGAATAATGTGTTTTTAAAATTTTCAATTCAAGCTCATGAGCCCCCTGAAATCACTCCACAGACCCCTTGGGGGTCCATGGACCCCTGGTTAAGAACCCCTGCTTTAGAAGGTGCAACACTAAGCAATGAAGAGTCCATCCTTAGTTGATAAACTAGTCATGCATGTAAAGTAGTAACAAAGTAAGAAGTCAAACTCTTATCTGTTAAGAGAAAAGGTCCTAGAAAATGCAACTACCAAGGCAAGAGTTTAGGGGTCTATTATGAATTTTAAAGGGTTTGGGGTATTTGTTGAAACCTTCAATAAAGACCTATTAGAAAAAGACAAGTTTCAGCCAGGTGGTTTCCCATCTGATACCAAAAGTATAGGGAACAAAAGTCTTGCTCAGAGAAGTCAGCTATTTAGATAGTCTGAAAGAAAGATAATTTCAAGGTTCACAGGATGGCAAATGATGCATTCTCTGTCCTAAATTAAAGTTAGTGTAAGCCAAGTCAGAGTGGTAAAAAGCACAGGAGATAAGACTGGGATGGGGAAGAGCCAGAAAGCCAGAGAAGTGGGAAAAGAGAATTCTCACCCAAGCCCTTCCCAGGTACATCTTATTCATTGGCCACCTCAAATATGGTCTGCTGGACAAGCCCTGCCTAATAAAATAATTACCATCAATATGAAGAACCCCTGTTGGGACACAGCCTGGAGTCAAATTGCCCTGTGTCATTGCACCATCTCATTGTATAACAGAAGGAGCTTGGACAAAGAAAGCTAAGGGAAACACAGATGAGCAAAGTAACCAAAGCTCCAGCATGAAATTTTCTGGGTAATGACTAGATTTGAGAACCATATTTGGAAGTGAATTCTAGTATTGGTTTTTTAACCATGTCCCATGGAATCATAGAGTGCAAATAAAGCAACAGACTACTGAAGGGCTTTTTAAAAATTTCTCCTCACCCCCTTGTTGTTTGCATTCACTGTGTCTGTTTGTTGTGTGCTGGTCTTCTTTTTAGGAGGTACCAAGAACCGAACTGTGGGAGGGAGGCACCTAATCACTTGAGCCACCTCCCCTCCCTGCTTTGTTGTGTCTCTCATTATGTTTCCCTCCTTGTGTCTCTTGTTGCATCAGCTCGCTGTGCCAGCCCATTGCATCAGCTCACAGTCTCACTCGTCTTCTTTAGGAGGCACGGAGAACTGAACATGGTTCTTCCCATGTGGTAGGTAGTTCAATCACTTGACCCCTATTTGCTTCCCCTACTGAGGTTTTTTAAAGAATTGTTTTACCAACAAAACCCCATATCTAAAACCAAGTGCTAGGCAAGTTAGTATAGTGAAAGGGGGAAGGTGGTTGAGACCCGGCAGACAACATAGCCAGCAGACCACATAGCTGTGAAACCCTGCCCAGAAACCTCCTGAGGGGAAGACTGCCAGAAAGATCCCAGGAGACCCCAGCCATGAGAAGCCCATTTGGAATGAGATTCCTGTTTGGAAGGAGAATCCTGTTTGTGGTCAAGGGGAAGCCCCAGATATCTTCAAACAAAAGGCCTCACCGTTGACCCCCCGGAAAGCTAACAGGTGGAGCAACCAATCAGAACAGCAAACAACTGGGGCCCTCCCCAACATTATGAAGAGGGAAAAGGAAAGACTTTTAAAAGGCCTGACCTGGGACCCTATGCGTGCCTCTCACTCTGCAGCACGTCCGTGGTCCATGCCTCGGACCATGCACTTCTCATTTTCTTGTTTCTTAATAAACTCTTTACTCCCTTGCTTACCCTATGGTGTGTCCATAAATTATTTTATGCAACATAAGCCAAGAACCTAGAAACCCAGAACCCAGAGCTTTCCTCTAACAAAGCCAATATTTGCTAAATCCTTAATTAAATGTTCTTATCTAAAGGGAATTAAGTTTTACCAAAGTTAAGATTCCAAAGGAGTTATGTTTTTTTTTTTTTTTACAAATCACTTAAATATACACAAATATTATAATTCTTTGCAGATATCATTATTTGATTTTTATATACCAATTAATTTAGAAAAATAAAAGCATGTTAGAAATGGAAATATGGGGAATATCTAGTCCAACCCTCCCATCTTACAGGCTGCTAAAGATCATACAGCAGCAAAGTAGTGCCACATTCAGCCCTCAAAATCTGCCTTTTCAATTTCCAATACGGCTTCACACAATGTGATCTCAAATAAATCCTTGATTCAGTCCCTCTTTTCTTATGGACTAGGACATAATGAGTATAATTTGACCATCTTTTTAAAATGCAGATTCTGGTTCAGTAAGCCTGCAGTAGAGCCTAAGGTTTGCATTTTTATCCAGCTCCCAGTTGCTGTTAATGCTGTTCATCTTGGAATATACATTAAGTAGCATCATTAAGTAGTATTGATAGGGAATATGCATTCTTCCCAATACCTACACAGACATTAAACAAGGACACTTAGAAAGTCATTTTACCTCTTACAACTAAGGCAACATTTAGTAAATTTACAATGTGCAACACCCTAGTGATCTTAATTCAAAAAAGCATAAGCACAATTTTAAATTTTCATGGTTTTCATAATTTCCCATACATATCACAAAACATTTTAGGAAATCCTTTATCCTTTTGTATTTCTGTTTTTGTTTGTTTTTGAGAAGACTATTTTCACTTATACATAGGCATCTGTTTTGTGAAAATATTCGGAATGTTTATGATCTCCTGAAGAACATTTAGTTCATATATTCTTAGTTTCTTTGCAGCAACTATCAAATCTCCTACACACTGTGTGTGTAGAATAAATGAATGTTTAGCAAATTCATCACTTAACCTCTCTAGATTTTGGCTTCCTCATTGGGTAAAATTAAAATGATTATACCTTGTCATCATTCTCTAACAACATGCAGCACAACAGAAGGAGTATAGATGTGGAGGGGAAAACATAGTTGGGGTTCTATTTCTACCAAGTAATCTTGGTGACAAGGCAAACTCTACAAGCCTCCAAATATTCATCTATAAAAATGCGGATAATGATAACCAATTGAAGATTAAATGAGATAAGGAATATGTTAATGTTTTATAAAGCTAAACATGTTATACAAATGTTTATTATACTACTTTATTTATTTACTTCCCTTCCCCTCATCATTGTTTGTGCTCACTGTCTGCTCTCTGTGTCCATTCACTATGTGCTAATCTTCTCTTTAGGAGGCACTCAGAACCGAACCTGGCACCTCTCATATGGAAGAGAGGCACTCAGTCACTTGAGCCACCTCAGCTCCCTGCTTTGTTCTGTCTTTCATTGTGTTTCCTTCTTGTGTCTCCTAGTTGTGTAATCTTGCTCCATCAGCTTGCTGTGCCTGCCTGCTGCACCAGCTTGCTGCCTTGCTTCATCTTCTCCCGGAGGCACCAGGAATGGAACCCAGGACCTCCCCATGTGGTAGTTGGGAGTGCAATCACTTGAGCCACATCTGCTTCCCTATATTATCTCTGCTACTACTACTGTTTGGTACATAATAAACAACTTTAATTATGTCCAATCACTTAGTAGTATTGCACAAAGAAAATATTTCTGCAGACAAATTTGTGTATTAGTTATAGAATGGGCAAGAAAACTGAGTTCACTAAATAAAATCCATCTCATGTTATTTTTAGGAAATGATGCTGGTAATTTCCTTTCCTAAAAATAGAATTTGAAGGATAAAAGTATAACATGTTAGCCACAATTAATATTTAGTTTTATTAACTTATTTAGTTTTGGAAAACCTTAACATTTGGAAAGAAAGAAGAAAATATTTTGGTTTGTTTTCAATCTATTTTGATGCAAAGAAAAAACAAAACCATGGATTATTCAGAATATTAAATGTCATAGGGAGCTAATTACATGAACGATGATTTAAACAGCATTTATAAAGGATTTTCAAATATAAATCACTTTGATCATTTATGTTGTAATAAGATTGCTTCTAATCTACTTGACAATGTGATTTTTATGATCATGACTGTGAAGCATATAACTTTTTCTTAATTATTTACATGATATTTAATGCTATTTAGAAGAATAATGTTGGCAATAACTGGAGTAATATGTCTGAAATGAAATGTTAATGATGTGCCTTTGTGTATACAAATTTTCATAATAAGATTCTGTTTGTTTCTCTAAATTTATTCCAAGAAATTAAAATATAACATTTGTTTTTAAAACACTAAAATCTGCATTTACGTCTACATCTTAAGTTTATTCCTTAGGATAGAATTATTTTTTCGATTTGCCACCTCTTACATAACCTGTTCCTTAAATTTTTTTCATCATTACACTTCTTTAAGTTTATGTTACAGGATTTTCACATGCAGTAAAAAAGCTTTGTAAAGGTTATGAATAATTTATTAAGGCATAAGTGGTAAACATTACTTTTTCATACACCCAGTACAGCAAGGCATGTTGTAATAATGGTGTGTCCCTGGGTTATGTTCTTAACAGATAAGAGGAACAATGTATACATATCAACATTGATGACTGACTTTTTAAAGATGCAGACATGCTGTCTATGTAAAAGCCAATGACAGAACTTTGCATATGTTGGGATAATGAAGTTAAGGAAACAATGGATGCTCCCCCAGTTATGTTCTAACACAACATTCCATTTTTATTTCTTTAAAGAACTTATCACTAGCTAAAGTGATAGTTTAGTACAGTTTTAACTGTCTTCCCAAAATAGAAGGCTTCCTCAGAAGCCTTCCAGAGGAAAAATTTAATTTGTCCAAGTCCATATTATACGACATAGTGAAGCCACCTCCATTCTACAGCAGATCTTGACTGAAGTTCATCAACACTGTCCAAAAAGCTGACCAGGGTTGTCTGACTGGAAGTGCCACAGGGAGTTTTAGTTCAATGAATACTATGTCAGGTTAAGACAGAGAAAAATAAATGCTGTTTCAGAACACAACTGCTTTGCAAGGACTGTGAAGTCAGCATATAGACATCGATTCAACTAAACAACTTGAAGGTCTACAAGAAAAGCTGGGTCCGGACCTGAGTTTGGAAAAGAGGCAAATAAGAGCTGAAATTCTGTGAACTGCAGATGAATTTAAAGGAAGAGTTAGATGATTAAATCAGAGTTGAAACAAGGGGAGAGAAGAGACATGGAGATGGTGACAAGAGCCATGCCTGTGTGGATTAATAAAGCCAATGAGAAGTCCCCTATGTGAAATAGCCAAAAGCATGTTAAGACCAAAGATTTCTATTATGCAATTTTAAGTCTGTTGGTTTTTTGCTGGAAAATATTGTATGAAGAAATCTCTTTCTTTGACAAGAAATAAATTTCAAAATTTTGAAAATTATAAACTCCCTCCCAGAATACACTCAATCCCTTAATGCTACAAAGAAAAATGAATTCACAAAAATGAATATTCTCCGACATTGTACAGCCAGTGATGTCAGGCACAAAAAAGAAAAAAAGGTATACAGATAGGAGAGGAAGAAATAAAATTGTGTTTATTAAAAAAATACATAATCTGGTATATATAAAATACCAAAGAATATACTAAAAAAGAAAAAAAGAGAGAGAAACAACTAAAACTAGTAAAGGAGTTTGGGGAGGACATAGGATACAATAATAATATAAATCATCAATTGTATTTTATATTCTAGCAATAAACAGGGCAAAAGGGAAATTAAGAAACAATTCCATTCACCATAGCCTCAAAGATAATAAAACACAGAAATAAATGCAACAGAAAAAGAGTAAGACTTGTACATGGAGAAGTAGAAAACATTTGGTGGGGAAAATTAAGGAAGATCAAAATAAATGGAGACACATTTCATGTTCATGGATTAGAAAACTCTATTTCAAGATGGCAATTCTCCCCAATCGATCCATAAAAATAAATGCAGTCATTATAAAAATAAATCACCTCTTCCTTATTTTCTACAGAGAAATTAAAGTCAAAATCTATAGAAAGAGTTTTCTTTCCCCATGTTTTCTCTTCTTCTCTGTTCAAGTGAGACAGTTTTTCTCACTTCCTGATGAAGTTTGGGTTCCTCCTTCAGCAGCTGCAGTTGACTTAGCTCCTTCGTCACATAAAAAATGAATTATTCTAATCCAGTTTTCTCTTTGACTTGTCCAAAGTACTAATGGGCCAAATGGACATGTAAAATTATTTTAACACTTAGCTCCAAGGACTCAAAAATTAAAAAACATAAATACTCTCAAATAATATGTAACTACTACACCTTCTAATACATCCTATATTCACTCTGACGTCCCTAAGACAAAACAGTATTCCCAGTACCAGTTATCCATTAGAATCTACATGGACATCACCAACACTAGTCAGAATATAGCAAGGGTAGTTTAAAGTTATCTAGAGATTTACCCCTGCGGTAAGTCTGAAGGGTTGTGGTAGTGGTGGGATGCAATAACACTTTATCCTTTTGAAGTGCTGAATGCCACATTTACAGTGGACCTAACCTCTAATTTCACTTGTAACTAAAACACACATATCCTTGTGTGATTCTCAGAAAATAATCCAAAGCAGTTGAAGTGTGAAAGTGGCCCATAAAGCTTCATCTTCTTGTAAGACTAGCACATTCATATAAATTATACATGTAAAAATTGTATTTATAAAAAAAATAAAGTTATCTAGAGGCAAGTGTGAGGGACAGGAGCAAAGAGAGAGGAAGAGGGAGGAAACGGGGGGAAATAGAGAAATAAAGAGAATAAATTGAAAAGAACCTTGATTACACTTTCTTCAAGGTGCTGGAAAGGATAAAACCCACTTGGGAGAAATAACCCAGTAGACAATTAATTGTTCCACTATGCTTTTACATTCTGAGGAAGAAAAAATAAATAGACCTTTTGTATAAAATGCCTCTTTTTACAAAGAGTAACGTTTAAAAAGTGTTATCTTTGGGGAAGAGGAGTCAAAGAGGCAAAATAACAACATAGATTCAGGAGTCAGACTCTTCCACCCAGTCCTTGCCCCACACCCCTAAGCATGTAAACTTGGTCAGGTTTTCTCCTTATCTTAGGGTCCCAGATTCCTTATCCATAAATGGGCTTCTCCTTTGAGGTAAGGACCTGTTCTGCTGCTATAGTCCATTTCATCTACTCCATGCCCCCTGACATCACCCCCTCACCTGCCATTTGGCCTCCAAAGTCATGCAACGAGACAAAGGAGATTTCTAACTTCTAACGTTTATGTAATCTTTATTAGAACTTCTAAGAGTCCGAAACAACAGATGGGAGACAAAAAGGTACATGGCAATTTCTGTTTCTCCTGTCCTTAATGCAGAGAACCACTTTGTATAATCTGCCTATTTGAACATCAATCATAGCCATTGTATTGCCCTTATTCATTTTGTGTCTATCACAGGAACTACATTCTATGTTTGTATTCCCTGAGAATATTATAGTATCTGCTACATAGGGACCATGAATCCATGAATGAAAAAAAAATGAGTTTTGTTTTGTTGTTGATATTTGTTTGTTTTAGGATTTATTTTCAAATGGAGGCAAGACATTTTAAGTATTGCTTATAGGAGAAAAAATGTCCAATAGTTGTCATTAAACAGTTTAAAACTTTCACTGTGAAAGGAAAATAGGTCAGAAATGCTATGTGACCTGCAAGATTCTTTGAGGGGTTTAACCTCCCACAAACTCTTCATTGCCTCTTCATGCCCAGTAACAGAAGAAGACAATAAGGAAGCAAAAGTGCTCCAAATATTTATTGTTTCTTAGATAGGAAAAAAAAAATCCAAAATTCATGTACATCAGCTCAACAATTGCCTTTTCAGGAATGAGATTTATTTTGCTCTTTCTGACAGAAGTTAAGCTAATAATATTTCTAAATGTTTAAGTCCAAGTCTGTATTCGTGCTTTTGTTTGGCTTTCTTTTGCTTTCATAGAAGGATTGCTTCGAAGAAATGCATGTAGAGAAATCTTTATTTTCTCTCTCAGTGAGATAAAGCTCATTAAAGTCACAAAAAAAAGGGGCAACTACACTAACATGGTCTTGTAGATAGGAGAGGAGCAGAGAATTGGCTGGGTGTGGCTTTTTTTATTTGTTTAATTTTGGGTTTTGTGTTTGTTCTTTTTAGAGAAAGGTAAACCAATCAAAACAACCAAGTTTAGGCTTAAGAACAAAAATTAAAGATTTCTTCAATAAGACAAATTAATAAAGAGACAACAGAAAGTGAAAAAAGGTAGAAAAGGAAAATAAATTGAGAAAAGGTGAATGAAAGAAATTCAAATAGATGAACATACAGGAAGATAAAGAAAGAATTGTGTTCTGGCCATTGAATTACCCAGAAGATCTAAAAATACAGATACCAATAGAAGACATAGAGAATCCCAGATAAATATTTTAAAAACGAACCTGTAGAGAGACATAGAGAAAAATTAACATACAAAAATACACACTAAAATGTACAAACAAATATTCAGAAAAAAAGCTCTAAAAACTAAAACAGAACAGAGAGATGCACTGCGACACCTACTATAAGATGTAGAGAAAGACAGAGACAATATTTTGGTAATGGGAGAATTTAGTAACACAAAGATTCTTAGTACTACTATGCTATTATTGCATGTATGCTTAAAATGCTGCTGAAATAAGATCGAATGTTTTTTTCCAAGAAAAATATACAAACCCTTTGAAGAAAATCGTTTCTGGTAGTTTCTGTTAAAAGTTGTCCTTATGTTGGTAAGCTTGTGACACTGCCAGGGGCAAATTCAGATGGCTTTTGGGAGATGTAGTATGTTGGTGCAGTTCAAATTCTTGATGGAAGGGAGGAAGTGCTATCATTCTGCAAAACAAAAATAAATTTAAAATACTCAAAATATGAAATAAAATCATATAAACTCCTGGGAAACTTAGATTGTAGCAAGACAACTGTTGCCATACATGGCAGGCAGCACTGCCTTGTGGGATTATGGTGGTACTAGGTGAAATACATAGAAAGGCTCCCCATATATGTGATCTTTCCATATCTTCAATGTTGGAAAAATGAACCAGAACCAGAACCTGAATTTGAAGTAATCATTAAAAGGGCTCTTCCTCACTGGATAAGGCTATCAGTTTTGGGGGAAAAAATGTCTAATGACTTTGTGAAGAACAATAATCAAACTGATGGATCTAAAGCTAAAGAAAGTGGAAAAAGGGTACTAAGACATCTCTCTTCTGAGATGAGAGAGAGAAAGGAACATGATCAGTGAGATAGGAGGTAAATGTATGATACACAATGTTCCCCTAATGTGTTCTCTTTAAATATATCTCCCAGCATTTAAGTTTGGGAGCTTTAATAATTTTTAATATTTAATTTACATCTCAGATACGTTTTGCATTTGATTTTTATAGTTTCGCAACTACATTTTTGGATCCTATATAAATTAACAAGAGATCATTTCAGCAATCTGACAAAACAAACATTTGTTTCACTGGCCCTTGCCAAGTCATGCTTCCTTCTTCTTAATTCATCTTTTCCTACTTGTCATATACTCATGTACCATAACCCAAGGAGCATACTTCCCAAGGACAAAGGTTCTGAATATAACATAAATATCTGTCCTGCATTTTCAGAGTTTATGCTTCACTCTTCCTGTACATTATATCTCCCTCATAAAAGAGTCTACTCCTGATTAAACATTTTAATCTGTAAAATTATATAAATGTTTAGCACTACTTGATGCATAGAAAATTATGGAAAATATACCTTATTATTTTATGTATAGTAATCAGTGAATACTTTTATACGTCTTATTTCAAAAGTCTTTCTGAGGAAATGCCTGACACAATTTAACTTTTGTGCAGAGAAGGTATATAGATTTCATTTCAACTACAATTCTGACCCATATTTTGTGGCTGCCTTAATGTATTGAGATGGAACATGATGCCTTATTTAGGATAATTGAGAATAGAGGACTATTAGAAATGCCTGTCTTGGTTGAGAGAAGGACAAGGGGTAGCATGTGAGGCAGATTAACTACTCAGTCTCATTGGTAAGTGATAGTCAGACACAAGACAAAAAGTTACAGTATTGAGCTCAACATTCACTGACCAACAATCATATTTTTAGGAACTGAAAAAAGCCACCACAGCTAGTTAGAGACAGTGAGACTTATTTTCATGTAATTTCCTAATTTATGTGTTGAACCTGCCAAGTGTAAGTTTTTAGGTTTATGACATTCTAGAGTAGACTTGTGGTTCCAATACCTGGCTGCATATTAGAATCATCTGGGGAAATATTAAAAAATACTGATGCCCAAGCCCCATCTCAGACTAATAAATCTCTCTGGGAGGGACCAGGGCATTAGCAGTATATTTTACTAGTGCCCCAAGTGAGAGTGGAAATATATTGTTTTTCCCTCTGCCCTGATTTTGCATAACCCCTTAGAGCCATCTGGGACTTGGAAGATCCTTTCAACTGCTCGAAAAAGAAAATCAAATAGGAATTTTAAAGAACTTATTTGGCACTTACAGCAAAAGATTTGTTGGTACTCACTTTATTATTGAGATTCATCAAAGTTCTCTCGATATTCAAAAGAAAAAAACGCAAGGCAGCAATAATAATTAAGCAAATGCCTAATTTCAAATAACATTAATCTTAGAAGAATTTTACTTCTCTTTCCTCTCACGCACCCTTGTTTACTAAGGCTAATTGGAACAAGTGAAATCAGAAGTAATGTCAGACTAAGTGCTGCTGAACCGTAGCAGCAGGAAAAGGTGTGCATGTGCATGTGCGCGCACACACACACACACACACACAAACTGACCTTCAGTCCCCTGTAGACACTTGGGAGTTGTCAACAGTAGCACAATGACAGTCCTAATTATTAAAATTATTCTTGTGTGGAGAGGGCTTTAGAATAAGACGCTGACAGGCTGCAATATGTCAACTGTACCATGGCCTTTTTTTCTTTTCTTTTAAAATGCAATTCTTAGAAATATTCCAATAGCTTTCATCCAAACACTACTAAACAAACACCCCAGTGACGTGCACACTCTCACAAATTCCAAATGAATTACCAATGAATTCTGATTTCAGAAAGCTTCTAATGCCCTATAGATACATTTTATTATTCAGTTTGGCTAAGAGATTTCCATACAACTACAAAACCTAGTACAGTTTCAACTTCTCATATGTTTATATATAGTCACATTTTCATCAATTCTCAAATCTTTTACTGATTCAGAGATGCTGTGGCTAAATATTATAAATTTGAATATATTTGATAAAACATAGTTTTCTTTTTAAGACCCAAGTAGGGCTAGTACTTGATTTAAAGAAATTATTTTAGACTGTATCCTAATAGGAATGTGTAAATACATAATTGTCCCAAGCAATTACAAGTCAAAATATCCTATGAGCTAACATGAGTTTCTTTGGATCACAGAAAATGTCAAACAAACAAGAGCCACAGTGAAGAAAAGAGAAGAGACTATTTTATGTTGCCTCAGGAAAAAGAATCAGGACTAATGTTTGGCAGTTGTATGGAATCAAATTTGGGATCAATATAATATAGAAAAAAATCTGACCAAAGAGACAGGGTACGTAGTTTAGCATTCCTATCATACTCATAGTCGGTTTTTATTACGTTCAGTCTGGAAATTCACCAACTTTGAAAATAATAAAGCAATAAACAGAAGGTAATATAAAATGGATAAGTTCTCAACCTGCTCCCTATTCAATGGAGGGTATGCCAAACATTCATTCTTAGACACAGAAAAGCACTAGCTCAAGAAGAAGCCCTCTTGTTTCTTTAAACTACTGGCTGCCTTCTTAACCAGGCCATGAGAGGTAATTAAATATTTGAGTTTTAAAATGCCTCCCCTTCCAGCTCCCAGGCAACCTTCTGCTGGGGCCAGATAACCAAGAAGAAAGCACATGCTCAAATCTTTATTTCAGGGCACAGAAACAGTAAAAATAATAAAATAAAATAAATGTTAAATATCGACAAATGTGGCTATGTTTTGTGTAAATAAACTAAATTGCCTCCCTATTTTTCTGCCAACACATTTTCTCCTATCGTTAAATCAGTGCAGTATATTAAATAAGGGCAGGCTCTTTTTAGTGAAAAAGATGTTATATCATCTGTGCCTAGGAATCTTACTTAATGCCATGTTTTTTTGATCTTGTTTGCAAGAAAAAAAAAATCTGTTTGATATAAAGGGCATTAAATCACTTATGTAACATTTGATAATGCAGTGAACTGGGAAGAATTCAGAAAGACACTCATGATGCTCTAAATTATTTTCCTGCCATCCTATTCCATAGGAATCCACACACTTAAAAACTGTTAGCATAGGCAATTAAAATTAACAAGAAGAAGAAATACTATTTAATTTGGAAATTAAACAAATAAAGCGTTAAAATGTTGCTTTTACTCTAATGATGAAATAGTATTTCTGGTCAAGCAATTTTAATTGCAAGAACATTTATTTTTAAAATGGTAAATTAATGGGTTAGAATTTATAGTTATGTTGTCTTAAACACAGCATCGTCCTCTTTATGCCCAGAAGCCTGCTGATAATGTGTAGATGTATTAAGGGTGATAAATGTCCATGATTTAGTGGTATAGTATAGCAAGTGTCTTGGGAGCTAAGACATTGTAGAAGTATAATTTCCACCAGCCTCTAAGCTATAACAATGTATTACTGATCTCTCTGTGCCTCTTAATTTTAATGTCATCTTGAGGTTTAAAAATGCTTTAGGACCTCCTTTATCTTGGCTATGTGCTGTACTCTGTCCTGTGAATCTGTAGAGAACAACCTGATTCACTAGGAAGATGTAAAAACTGCAAAGTGAAAATGAAAGCGGCATTTTCCTGAATCTCTCCTGCTTTCCATTCCTCTATGGTTAGCTGAGGCCGCTATCACCCTATTTCATTCAAGCCTTCTGGAGAGCAATGACCCTAACCATGGGTTCTGTGCTTCTGAATTTTGTTGTAGATTCACTTTAGGGTATATTCATGGAATTTAAGATCTAATGGGAAATTTTTACACTCTCAGGAGGTCACACCTGTCAAAGCTATTCACTCCCTGTTGCAGAGACAAAGGAAACATTACACCTCCTGCCTCTAGCTTTAGGCATGTAAAGCAGTCTCTATAGAGGACAGATTGTGGAATTCAGCATTCATCAGCATTAATGCAGGCCTTCAAATCAGATGAATTTTGTAAGGAATTACACCCATGCACTTTACTAGTCTATGAGGATTAAACGCGATTATGTATGTAAATTGAAGAGTTTAAAGCTACTCAGTGGATATTAAACAAATATTGGTTTCTCTCCACCTTTCTTATCCCATCCCCACTTCCATTACTTCATTTAACAATCACAGAATTCCTGTTATGTAGGTAATATTATTCTCAGTTTACAAATGAGAAAATGGAAATTCAGAGAGATTTAAGGAAATTTCCCAAAATGATACTATCATGAACATCAGAACCAGTTTCTACCTAGGCCCATTTGATTCCACCATTCCACTCTACAGTATTTCTAATAATAATTTTTTTTTAATGACACCATCACCAAGGCAAGAGTCATCAGCATTGTCTTCACCCTGCAGAATCCCTCTTAAGAAACTGGGAGACACGCTCAGATGGCTCTGAACTCCTTGGGGCTCTATCAGTATCTTGAGCTCGTCTTACAAATTTCTATCTATAATCTAAATTGAGGTTTAGAAACGATATTCCATTTGTGGAGCAGAATGTTGTAACTTGTAAAGGGTACTGTTTTTGCATCAGAAAATGAAATAATTGTAAGAAATTCGAGGAGAAAAAGACAGGAGGAAAAACAAAGAAAATAAATATTGTTCATAATTCTATTATTTGAATATTTTTTTAAAATTACTGTCAATATTTTGTTATATGGACATCTATTCTTTTATGTGAGTGTAAATGTAAGTCTTTACGGTACTTTTTTTTTTTTTTACAAAATTAAAATCATACAAAAAGCTATTTTCTGGTAAGCCTCACTTATTTTTTTGAGATGTCACAAAAACTTCTTATATCATTGGAAATCTTTGAACATATAATTTTTAATGATTCCATAGTTTTCTATTGTATAAATAATGCTGTGAATTGTAATATGTCCCCCACAAAGACATGCTTAAGTTCTAACCCCTGGTCCCATAGTTGTGAATTCATTTGTAAATAGGAACTTGAAGATCCTATTAAGATAAGGGAAAACTGAATCAGGGTGGGCTTAATCCAAGGTGACTAGAGACCTCATAAGCAGAGGATTTTAGACATCTTAGCAGTTGGAGTGAGGAGGAAAAAGGAGAAAGATCACTGTTAGCCACATTTTGCAAAATAGCCCACCTGCAATCCCCGTTGGCATGGACAGGTCTCGCCTGCTCCATAACAGATGGCCCCAAACCCCCACCCCTGTCCCTAATCCAACAATATGTACTAATCTCAAAACCAATCAAGAGAATATCACAAGATTATCAAACATCCTGTTTAACATTCAAACACGTCCATCTCCCCCTCCCCAAGACCTCCTCCCAACAGGGCGAAAGTCAGTAATCTTCCACCCCATTTCTGTGTGCCACATCTTTGCACCCCTTCTGTAAACCCGCCCAGTTACCCCAGCTCAAAAGAAGCAATCCCAACCTGGGTGGGTGGGCTGAAGTCTCACTTCAGGTCCCCACCATGCTGGTGATCTAATAAACTTCTCTGCTTGAATTTTGGTCTATCTCTGACCTCATTGGACCAGGACTAACAATCACCATGTGGCAGAGGCAGAGACTGATTTATGGATTGTCAGTAATCTACCACCAGAAAGCTACAGAACTACCCCCTCCAAAACTGTGAGACAATAAATTCCCATTGTTTAAGACAGCCAGTCTGTGGTATTTGTCATAGCAGCCTTGGCAAACTAAGATAAAATATAATATATTTATTTTTGGTATATATTGGTCATTTCTATTTGAATGCTGTACTGAGTTCCATATGTTATGTATTCATCATCTCATTTAATCCTGTTAATTTTACACAGCCACTATTTCATTGCAACACCACTGAAAGGTAGCCATTTTAAATATTATATTATGTATGTATTCTAAATATGAAGAAATAGAACCCAGAAACTATAATATTATTCCTTTTAAAAATGTCCTATTCTAAAAATCTTTGTGCATACATTTTTGCTGACATTTCTCATTTTCTTAGGATATATTACTTCATACAAATTTACAGATAGTTTTCTCAAGATTGTACTTTAACAACAGTTTAAGAGATGATCTGTTTATCTGGACCATTGTATTATTGACCATTTCAAAACATTTCCTTAAATAAGAGGTAAATTTTCTACCTTGGTCCTGAATTTAAGACCATGTTTTTGATTATCAGTGAAAAACATTTTAATAAGTCTCTAGCCATTTCATAAGTTTTTTATGCCTCTGTTGAGAACCTATTTGTGTTAATTACTTGACCATTTTTCATTTAAGGAAATTATCCTTTTCTTATTGATTTAAGAAGGTTTTCTTATATATTGGTTTTTTAATCATTTGTTATAAATGTTGCAAATATTTGCCCCTAAATACTTGGGATTTTGAATTATTAATGAATCACAATATTTGTCCCTTATGCCACACACACACACACATACACACTTTGGATATATGCTTTTTTTAATTTTGAAATTTTGAAAAATGTCAAATTCACTGAAAATTTGAAAGAACATCACAAGAAAACCTGTATGCATCTCACGTATTTTCACCAATTAACATCCTGCTTTACCTGCTTGCTACCTATACATACACACACACACACACTTGCCTTTTCAAACTTTCCAAAAGTAAGTTGCAGATATCATGACTTTCCACCCCTAAACATTTCACCAAGCATTTCCCAGGAACAGTATTTCTTATGCACCTACAACATCATAGCACACAGAAGCAAATCAACAATAGTAGTATCATCCAACAGATAGTCCATACTCAAATTTCCGCAATTATCCTCAAAATGTCTTTTCAGGATCCAGTGATGCATAGCATTTGGCTATTACATCTCTTTAGTTCCTCAATCTATAAGAATTATACCCTCTTGCTTGGTACTTCATGATACTGAATGTTTGAAAGATTCAGGGCAGTTGACCTACAGAACATTCCACTTTCTAGATGGATCTGACGGTTTTCTTATCATTAGTCAGTCAAACATATCTGAGAAGAGCATAACATAGATGATTAGGTATACTTCCTATTATACTACACCATGAATTTATGTCTGCTAAATTATAGTAAATTAAATTAAAGTCACAAGAGGCAAATGGGAATTAAAACATACTATCAGCTTTAATACCCAAAAGGTTCCCCCAGGAAAGCTAGACTAAAGAAGATAGCCAGTACCAAAAGTCAAAATAAGAACACCTAATTTTATGCACAGATTTAACCCATCAATCCTATCATGGGTGGCTGAAAAATGACAATCCATGTACTCCCATCCCTACTCGAAGCCATGTTTCATAAAATTACAGTTGAAAAAGTATATCTACACAGCCTGGTTCTGGTTGTTCCAAGCATACTTCAATATTTCCCAATAACTGAAACTTATCACAATACAAGAATGAAGAAAGGCAATGTGTTCCTCCAGGAGAAAAAGAAATAGAAAGACCAGATCATAGGATGAGCAATGACTTTGAACCCAATCTTAAGAATGAAGTGAGTCACTACTACTCTGGGGAAGAAATAAGGCTAGAGAAGGGGTCCAGAAGGAAGATTCCAGTGTTACCCACTCTTGGGGAATGAGCAGGAGAACTTTCCCTTTAATGAAACAAGACTGTGAGCTGTTGTTCTTTAATTTTATTAATTATGGGTTCACACACACCAAAGCTATCAATATAATATCTATGATTTCTTCCTTTTTCTTCATTCTGAAACAATATTACTAATCCAAAGATAAGATGAATATTTAGCATCTAGAATTTTATGACTTTTTTTCACACCCAACTTTTTAGTTCATCAAGAATTTATTTTGATATATTGGGCATATCACATTACACTTTCTCTTGGGTTATTCTTTGAACAGTGTTGCCTAAGGAAAGTACAATGCAAGCCACATATGTAAGTTCAAACATTTGCCACATTAAAAAAAAACAGAAACAGACATAATTTATTTTCATGATATATTTAAGCAAATCTTTCAAAAATAGTGTCATTTGAACATTTAATTGATATAAAATAAATACTTTCACTCTTTTATCATACTAAGTCTTTGAAATCTGGGGTGTATTTTATACTTACAAAACACCACAATTAATACACTAAATTTTCATCAGTAATACTTGCTATGTACTTAGATTTCATAAATTTACAATTGAAAAAGTAGATTCACATAACCAAGTTGTTCCAAACAAACTTAAAATCTCTCCAATAACTGAATCAAATATCAATTTAAAATTTTAATTTAAATTAACTAAATTTAAAGAAGGTTGAAAATTCAGTTCCTCAGCCATGCTATCCACATTTCAAGTGCTCAATAGCCACATGTGATTAGTTGCTACTATATTGGACAGCACTGATCTAGAGAATCCCTATCTGGTTAATGGTTGAGCAAGGATCCAATAATGTACACAGGGATGAAATCTTAAAATGCAGTTTAATGAAAATCTTTAAATTACTATCTGTCTATATATCTAGCTAGCTAGCTAGCTATCCTTAGCACGTAGTCAAGGTTTATAAGAGCTTAATAATCCTTTAGGGAAGACAAGGCAGAAACTGATGGAGTTTATAGGGGTCTGGCTACATAGGCATGATTGACAGTCAATGCCCATGAGGTTGAGCTCAATATGCAGCCTCCCTCCTCTCCCACAGGTTGGGGAAGTGGGGCTGGCAGGGCATGGATCAGAGCCCCAAACCCCTAATCACATGGTTGGTCTTTCTGGTATGGTTCCACCCTGTCATCTCATTAGCATATTGGCTATCAGGTGTGGTCTTGGGCCCACCATGAATAACGGAAGATATTCTTATCACAGGAAATTCCAAAGAATCAGAGGTTACCTCCCCAGGAACAGGAACAAGGACCAGATAAATCTTTCTCATGCTACATGAAAATAGAAAAAAGAATAAAATGAATAAATTGATGGGAAATAATACATATTCAACCTTAAAAGACCAAGTTTAAAGCCAATAACCACTGTCTGGAATGAGCAATCATTTTGAAGATTATCAATCAGATGACCACAAAAAACAGGCTGCTTTAAGGGTTTTAGCGGCAGGATATGTATGGATGAGTGGTTCACAGTACAACAAATTAGTAAAGGAAACTGTGAGATTTTGTAACCAGAGGTCTTAGTAAACATGTCAGACTCCTGTTGATCCCTGGCGTGGGTTTGGCATTCATGTGTCTCCACTTATTTATGTACATGCTGCTAAGAAAAAGACCATTTACATGCACAACTATGGGAATATATCATGATATAAAAGTAAGTCCTTCCAGCTACAGAAAAACATGTGGGGTAGATCATCTTCAGGATATTCTAAACTTTGGAATTTGATTAAAGTTACTGCCCTAGTGTTATTTTCATGATTTCAAATACAAAACCTTCCTTCTGAGATCAGTAAGTCAAAAAGTGAGGTTATAAATCCTAACCTCCGTGTTTTTAGTCATATATCAACAAAATTTGGATTCTTTCTACAGAAGAATCTGGGAGTTTCTGATAGATTTGTTGATTTATTCTCAGCTACCATTGGGGCAAAGGCCTCTTGTGACACACAAGAATCCTAATTCAGTTACAGGCCATGACCCTAGGGTAGCTAAAAATGCATCACTCAGATGCATTTGTTAAGGAAGTTGGATACTATCACTGCTTTTATAACTGTTCCTGTAGTAAAGGATAATTCGAGTTTTATTGTTTCATTTCACAAGTGACCAATAAAGTGAATATACATCTTAATAGAGAATTCAAGACAAGACCTCTGACTTTACTAGGAAATGTAACAAAAATAGAAATTAAGAGAAAATAACCCGAAGAAAACAAAATTAAACAAAATGATCATGTTAGTTAGTAATTTGCTACTAAATATATATAATTTGTGTACTGTATTGTTTGTATGTGTGCTACAATTTTTCCTAAGAATAATTTTGACACATCACATTCTACTAATTTTCTATTTGGCTCACTTTTTATAATTTGATAATGAGAGAATTAAGAAAAAATCCACTATTTAAAGCAAAGACTTCATTTTTCACTGGACATCTAGATATTTTTCCCAATCTCTGAAGTGACAGAATAATTTTCATGTGTAAGAGGCAGGTGATTTAGCAGGGAACCCCATGCTGTCTTGGCCAGTCCTGATTCTGGGCAGCTAATTTGAATAGTTAATTTCTTCAAGCATCTTCCATCTTCTCAGAAAATGAGGGGAAGCCCAGATTGCAAGAGGAGGAAGAACAGAAAGACAGGCAGAAAGGGAAATAGAGTAGGTAACTGCTGAGGCAGGGATAATGAGTAAGGATACTTCATGCATATTATAGACCCATTGTGATAATAAAATTGGAATCAAATTGCCTACCCGAACCACTTGAGACACTCTGCATCTTTAATTTTTAAAGTTATGAAGACACTTGACACAGATGAGGATCAATTATCATGAGTTTGCGTACAAATACTTAAGCATTGAGGTCGGTCAGAGTCAGTAGGAAATTGAAGGCATGCAGCCAAGTAATGGAACGAATTACACCATTCCAGGTCCTCTTTCCAATGGTCTCAGTTGGCAGTAATGGCCCTGGCTGATTTATTTTGATTCACTTTCAGGATACTAAAGTTATGATTAAATTTATGTATTTACAAAAAAGAAAATTGGTTCTGATGATAAAACCACCAAAACATTAAAACAAAAGGGAGTTCTCCAGTTAACTTGTTAACTACTCAAATCCATTAAATGACTAGTTTGGAAGCATTCAATATGGAATTGAGATGTCTAGTATAGGATAGAAGCACATCCCACATCTCAGTATTCTCTATAATGGGAAGCCTTGACTATATATATTCTGGGAGATGAGTAGACTGTCTCCCCTGTATGGGACAGTTATAGAGTGCTTTGCTTCATGTAAACAAAGTAAATAGAGTGCTTTACTTTGTGTTAACAATGATTTTGAGGGTCAGCTAGCCAAGACAGCTATGTAATAGGCACTTGGCTTGATTCTGGATTATCAAAGCAAATTCAAGTTTTATTCTTTTGTTATACTATCTAAGTTTAATCAGCTGATTCAGTGGAAACGTTTCTACTCTTATTTTTTGTTCCACCCCATAAATTGAGGAATTAATATTATTTCCGTGAAGTAAAGTCCAAGACAAAAACAACAAACAGTTCTTCTAGACAAGGAAACGGGACTTCATTTTTTAGTTCAGGAAAACAAACCATTAGAAGTTAAAGCAGGGTTGTCAGATATGTGGTAAACAATAAATATAAGCAAACTTTCTTTAGTTGTCTCTATATTTCATTGAGAAAAAAAACTATATCACTCTCATCTTATTGTTATAAGAAAACTTCCTAGTAAACATAACACTTGAAGAGTGACTGTTTTCCTTTCTTTTTACTATTTCTTATTACTTAGCAATTTCACCATTAATGACTGGAGTTACTTTCCTTTCTGTTCTACTGAATGTACTGCTTTCATGCATATTTAAAATTTAATCTAGTGCATGTAAAAATAATTCCATTCCCTGGTATTTCCCTGAATCCTTTCCAAAGGGTATCACCTTCACAGTAATAAAGCTTTGCTTGGGAAAAGAAGCTCTAAGCCATATTTTAAAAAAACAACAAAGTATGTGTTCTCAGCCTGCATGGCCACTTGTGGCACTACCTGCACTGAGGGAGAGCATGGCACCTGATCTCCATCACAGGAAGTGAAAATAACTCAAAAAAATGCAAGAGATTATCAATGCTACATATTGCACCAAAAAGCTAATCAAACTTCAATGTCAGCCCTTATTTTATCACTTTGAATGTTGTAGCAGACACAGTATCAATCCAGAAAAGTGTAAAATACACATAGAATTAAGCATACTAAAGGTTACAAGAACTGCATAAATATGTATTAAGAATTTCCCTCCTTATTCTACCTTTTCTGTATTTTTCACTTTATTTCTTTCTGATACTTACAATATATTATAATTAGAAAAAGAATGTTGGCACAATGCAGGTTAATACCTAGCACAGCACTGAGTAAATGATTTTACAATGGCTTCCTTGAATCCACATAAAAGTCTAAGAGGTAGGACTGAAACACTACTGCTCTCTATTACTCCGTGGGCTAGTAGAAGGAGTATTTTTCTTTCGTCCATCCACTTTGTGGTCTACTTGGGGGTGGGAGGCTGTTAACAGTGGGATAGGAACTAACAGCATTACATGCTACAAAGAGCAATAGCCTGAGCAATTTTCCTAAGCCCGGGCCAAAGCAAAGCAATGCTGTACTCCCCCTCACCTCTCTGCCAGCCACATGAGAGTGGAGCTGCACATAGATCTCCACAGGGCAAATTCCATGACAGAAACTGAATTCTGTGGCCAATTGCATGGCGGCATGGGTCTGCCGGGATTATGGAATTTACTACGGACATTTTTTTTCTTTCCAGAAATAAAGACTTTTGCTTCCAAAAATAAAGAATTTTAATAACACAGGTGTCTTTTCTTGACTTCTTTGAAAGAAAATACCTTCCAGTGAAGGAAAATTGAACAATGTTATTTGGAAATATTAACATCATTATGATCTGGTACTTTTAACATTAAGTCTCAGAGAACAATAGCCCCAAATTCCATCTTAATTTCACTCAAATCAATGCTGTAGCCTTTAGTTAAAATACAGACAAATTTTTTCCTTGAGATCTGACCATTCTATATAGAGCGGCTATTTCTCCCCTTTTAGAATGTTATAAATATCAAAAAAAAAAAAAAATTGTCTCTTCACTTCTAAAGAGATAAGAGGAAATGAATTGGAAAAGTTCAACTGCCAGCTTAACCTTTTGTAGATAACATTTAAACCAACTGCTCTTCCCATAGCCCATGCCTGAAATATAGATAAGTTGTATTCATTGAATCCTAAAGGTTCAACTTATATATGGTCAATAAGCATTAAATAAGTAACTATCTGCACTTAAATATTTTGTTTTCCTTCTGGTTTAGGGTAAAATTTTATTATTTAAATTTCACATGTAAATCTACATAACCATGATAGCCCTTTCTTTTGTGTTTTTCTTTTTCTTCTCATTTTTATACCTTGAAATCACTGTGGCTTATTTTCTTCCATTTAAAATTTTCTCATATAATAGAATAGCAATGATTCTTCTCATAAAGAAATACTCTTCATATAAAGTCACAATTAAATAGTTTAGAGTTGAACACTCAATGAGTTAAAACAAAATTTATTCCTTCATAAAATTATAGTCTTAAAGCCAGAAATAATTTCAGAGATAATCTAATGTAACTATCCTCATTTTAGATGAAAAAATTTGAGCTATAGAGGAAGTGAGTGATTTTTTTAGGATCAGTGGCTACTAAATGGAAAAGCTGAGACCAGACTGTCTAGATTTCAGATCGTGAAGTTTGTTTTTATTCTACAAGCCCACATTAAATAAAGAATAAAACAGAGTAACAATTGCATGATAGACAAATGGGTGCCTAGAACTGACTGAGAGAAGTGTGAAAGAGAGGAATATTGCCTTAAAACAGTTGGTTCAGTCAGGGTTACAAAAAGAAACAGACTACACATTCAAATTGGAATAACTGAAAGGGAGTTTAATAAATGAACTCTTTACCAAGGCATGGACAGAGTATAAAGAAATCGGAAGAGATATTGCCAGAGTACAGGGCTGGAAATAGCTGAGTTATCATTGTTCCTAGGCCTGGAAAGGAGTGGCAGTTCCTGGAAGACAGGGAGAGACTCTGTCCAGTAGAAAGGGCTATTTTGACAAGAACTCTGAAATCTGATCAAGAGGCATCGCCAATGTGAGGTGATCCTCCCAGGAGGCAACCAGTGGAATGCACTGACCTGTCTCTCCTTCTTCTGATCTCTAGCAAGCAGCAAACTCACTAGTAGTTAAGAAGGCCTCTTGATACAGCCTACATAGGCCAGTCTTGCTGGACAGAGAGCAGGTGGGGACAAAATGTGGATCTAAAAGTAGTAAATGAAGGCATACAGATGAAATGTGGATAAAGGAAGGGCCTATGGGGAAAGAGTTAAAGTTTTTTAAAAAACATCAATTTAAGAACTAAAGTAGACTTATTATTCTATTATAGACTTATTGTTATTCTGGCAATGGAAGAACTTTTATTATTGATATAATGGCTGTGGCCACCAGAGGAGGGAGAGGGAATAGGTGTAACATGGGGGCATTTTTGAGATATTGGAAGTGTCCTGCATGACACTGCAATGATAGCTACAAGCCATTATACACTTTGTCAAAACCTATAAAATGGTGCGGGGCAGAGTGTAAATTATAATGTAAACTATAGTCCGTGGTTAATAGCAATGCTTCAATATGTGTTCATCAATTGTAACAAGTGTACCACACTAATGAAGGATGATGTTAATGTGGGAAAGTGTGGGGATGGGGAGAAGGTGGGATATATAGGAATCCCTCCCTTATTGTTTATGTAACATTTATGTAATCTAAAGCTTCTTTAAAAAAAAAAAAAAAGAATAAAAAGAACTAGACACAAAATTAACTCATTGCAAGGGACAGAACAGGGCAGAATGAAAAAGTTGAACTAGGCCTGTATGTGATAGTTAACACAGAGCTTGTAAAATCAGGTTTCTGAATAAAGAGAAGAAAGTGTAAATGAAGAGGAAGAAGAAAGGTTGAGGATGAGAGACTAGTGGGTTTGATGGGTAGATAGATTAAAGTTGTTTAAAAATCCTTCTTTCCATGTAGCCTGTTACAATAGGGCCTGGGCTAGAGAGTGAGTTCTACCGATTTAACATACATACAACATTAAACTGTATGCTGTTGGTGAATATTCTAGATTACCTCACTTAATGAAATATATTCACTTAACCTGAAATCCCTTCAGTTTCCTCAGGTGGCATGGAGACTTTTGTGGCATTTGCCTTGGTATTCAGACATCTGATCTTCCCAGCATTCCACCACGTGCCCATTCTACCTCTATCCACTACCAATCCACATATTTCCTGAAAAGTCAGCCAGGTGCATTCTCCCCAAGACCACCCCTTACATGTACATCATGTACATTCTAACCCACCACTGGCCCACCATGTTTCCTCTGGTATTCTTCTCTCTTGCTTCTGTCATTTAGGAATTGATTTCTTCCACAGGAACCAAGCTATATAGAAAACAAAGAAGAGAAATACACCAACTATGGAACTCATTTCCCAATGTTATAAGAAAATAGAACCTACTTCATTTTGCTAGAAGTTTCCATGTTTTCTCTGCACCTTCCCATGTCCATAACTCTCATTTTTCTTCTGCCAGCAAGCATTATTTCCAAGATTTCCCTGATTCCTTTGCCAATCAAAACACAGCCTTCTTTTGCTAAGAATTTGCCAAACTCAAAATGAATGTTTTTGCTTGATTTTTTTGCTGTCACTTTTTTTTGAGATTTTATTAACCTTAGTTTCTGCATCTACAAAAGGTAAATAATAGCTTCTTCCTCATAAGTTGTTAAAATCAAATGACATAATCCATGTAAAGTGCTGATCACTTTGCTGTGAATAATAGAAGCTCTTTAAATGTTAACTATTGTTATTATTGCTTTCTAAATTGCTGTCTGTGATGGGCAAATGATTTATTGTGAAAGATGGTAATAAAGCTAGCTAAAGGGTCAAGGCTGCTCTCCCAAGGATGAAGATAAAGAACAATGCAATCCCCATTATAATCTCTTGCTGTCCATGAGTAGGACCACTGTAACTACAAACCAGTCTTTTTCTCAGAAATGGAACATATTTATCTCCATCAAATTGGCCAGTCAGAATAAAGTTACATCTTTTGAAGTTGACATTATTTTTAGAACTGTGCATAATGAATCATGTGAGGCATTCAATTTAATCTTGAAAATAACTAATAGTAATATTGCATATTATAATTCTATACATATTTTGAAATACACAAAGAAATAACTTCACAATGAATCATCTAAATGCTTGATGGTCTTGGAAGGACCTGCTATGCTATAAACACACAATCTAGATAGGGATATAGGCCAACTGACTGAAAGGAAAAATATGGTTCTGAACCTGAAATACAAATTGACAGATCCATACAAAATAACCCAAAGTAAAGCCACGTTTAGATCTTGAATTCTGGGCATAATCACCATTCTGAAGTTGAAGAATAACCGAAGAGCTCAGTAACTCTTCATTTGGAGTTTAACAATCCTATTAAACCTATCATTCTCCTAGAGTCTGACTTCATCCAGTTACTTACATTTCCATCATAGTGGTGGCAAAACCTGCTTTGAATAAAATTTTATGCAAAAAGTATTTTTGTTCCTAGGTTAGTTCCTAGAAAATAGTTTTGTGTTATTACTGTTGTTTTTTTTTCATAAAATGAAATTTTCTATTAGATCTCATACACCAGCAAGAACTAAATGAACAAACAACTATTAGCTAGTGGGTTTCTGTATGGTTATTATTGTTAATATTCAAGTTACCCTGTAGGATATGAATCATATGGTCATGATTTCATTAAAATAATTATCACAGTTTGCCGGAGTTAATGTTGTTTAAGAATTGTAAATTGGATTTAAGCTCTTGTGAAATTATCAGAATATAGTGTTTAAATATGCATTCTGTATTATTTCTCTATTATTTAAATATTTGACTTTTATGATTAATGTTTTAACGATTTTTCAAAAAGCAAATAACAATAATATTAGTTTGCCTTTTCTTCCGCCCTTAATTCAACTCTTACACTGCTCAAAAACTTTTGGTAGCTTCCTATTATATTTCAACATGTAAAAATTAAACTCCTTTGCCTAAATGACAAAGCCCTTATAACCTGACCCCAACCTATTTATATTGATTCATCTTCCATTGTCCCTATACACACACCCTACACTCCAGCCAAATTTCTTAAAAATTCCTAACCTTCTGTTCACCAAATACACTTCATATTTTTCTCCTTCTGTATGATGGGCAATACTAAAACTGCTACATAAATAATTTAATATTCGTTTTTTTATGGCAAATTAGCACAAACTTAGTGGCTTAAAACAACATAAATTTATTATCTTACAGTTCTGTAAGTTAGAAGTCCAATGCAGGACTCACTGAACTACAATCATGACATGTGCAAGTCTACATTCCTTTCTGGAAGCTCCAGAACAGAATCTGTTTCCTTGACTTGTGACAATTTCTAGAAGCCACCCATATTCCTTGGTTTGTGACCCCATCCCGCCATCTTCAAAGCTAGCAATATTGCAGTTCTCTGACCAATCTCCCAATCTACCGCCCTCTCTGACCACAACTGGGACAGGTTCTCCAAATTTAAGAACACATGTGTTTAGATTGGGCCACCCAGACAAACCATGATAATCTCTCTATCTCAATGTCCTTAATTTAATCACATCTACAAAGCCCATTTTGCCTTGTAAAATAATATATATAGGAATTCTGGGAATTAGTAATAGATGTCTTTGAGGCCCATCATTCTGTCTACCACAACTTTGTTCCCTTTCTGCTCCCTAACAAAGTTTACCTCTACTCCTAGAACTAGAGCACATAGTGTGTGTTTCAACTCAGAAAGATCATTCAGTTCAACCTGTCAAATTACAGAGGAGGCCACTAGCCTCAATACAAGAGGACAGTAGATTTTTAATAAATATTTGTTAAATACTGAATAAAGTTACTTGCTCTTCTAGCCCAACCTTAGATAACATTTCTTTGAAGCCTTAATTATATCAGTTTACATGCATTTCTCACCCCAAACCTCTCTAGCATTTATTGTCTTGACTATACAATTGTAATCATTTGTTTAATACAGGGACAAATATTATTTTTACCCTCTTAAATATTATATTTATCATGTTTCATTCTATAATGTTTTTTATGTTCTTTGTTGTTCTCTATATTTCATTTTTTAATCAGTTATTTAATCATGCATCCACTGTAGTTTATTGTGCCATATTTTACCAATCTGAGTCAGTTCTGTGACTAAAGGCAACATCTAGACTCCCCAGTCCCATTTCCTTTCTTTCTTTCTTTTTTTTTTAATTTAAAGATTTATTTTATTTATTTATTTATCCCCCCCTCCCCCTTGTGCTCGCTGTGTCTGTTTGCTGTGCATTTTTCTATGTCTGCTTTTCTCCCTTTGCTGGTCATCTTGCTGCACCTGCATGGGCCGTCAGCTCACCTCACGGGCCAGCTTGCCTTCACCAGGAGGCCCCGGGAATCGAAAGCAGGGTCTTCCATATGGTAAACGGGAGCCCAACCAATTGAACCACAGGCGTTTCCCTCCATTTCCTTTCTGAGCTCATCTTTGTACTGCCCTCACTAGAAAGCACACCAGGTTTAGGATGGCATCCCCAGGAGCAAGTTTTCCTTTCTCTTTTATTTTCCAGGTTTTCTGACTGAAATTGGGATGACAAATCAGGATGGACTTGCCCCTAGGTCTAGCTATCTTTAATTTGTGGAGGAAGTAGTAGGAAACGGCACTTCAGCCTTAGGTCTTTGTGCATGCTGTATTATTTTTTCCTACCAGGAGACTCATTTGCATTCATCACTGCCTAACCAATGTCCATACCATTACCTTCATATAGTTGGCACTTAAACATTTATCAAATGAATAAGTGAAAGGATTAATGAAAGACTGATGTGAAAATCAGACTCTTAATAATCCATGTTAGTATGTCAGAATGTGGGATGCAGGAACAGAGTGGGTAGGTGGATTTTCTCAATCCACCCTGGATACTCAGTCCATGAATATCCCTCTCAGTAGTGACATGTATTTTTAGGATGTTAATGTGATTTTTTTGAAATGTTAAGGGTGAATAAATTGTCTTCTGGGAAATGTGAATAATGAAGCCCAAAGCAACCATTGTGGCCTATGAATGAAGTAGTAAAATCTTCTGTGGATCATAGTAACAGAATAATTCCAAAAATAGTCCAAAAATTCTTTCAGTCATGATGGTATTATTGGCAAATGCAACCATCTAAAATCACTTCATTCAAAAACATCACATATGTCAGCACTGAAATTCTCTCAAATTAGTATTTTATTATAATGTTACACAATTTTTCTTTATCTTTCTACTCTGAAAAGTCTTGAACATGTTGGAGCATCTGATTTATCTTTATAACCTAACACAGTGACTATTTCTTTTTTTAAAAATTTAATGAATGAGGGAGCAGATGCGGCTCAGTGGTTGAGCACCAGTTTCCCGCATACAAGGTCCTGGGTTCAATCCCCGGCCATTGCTATCTCAAAAAAAGAAAAAAAAAATTTAATCAATGAATAAATGGATATCTTATTTGGTATAATTTCTTCCTCAGATATCTATTGATCATTATTATGTGCATGAGACTGTGAACACTGTGTGGATTCTAGCACTGAGTAAGACATAAATGCTCCCTGCCACCATGGGGTAAGGAATAATGAAAATAATTCCAAATAAAGAATTATTTGAAGCCATATATAACCCTCCCTAGTTGAAGATAAATCAAATTGGCCTTTCTAATACCACAAGACTTCATTGCAAGATTAACTTTCTACTCAAACTCATTAAATAAAGCCTCTTTGCTTTTGTATCTGACATCTATATGGTTTTTCTTCACATTCAATATCCTACCTCCCTGGTTAGAAAACATTGCATTGGTACATATGGAACATAAATTTTGCTAAATTGAGTATTTAAAAATGTAGAACACCTGTAAATACTTAATTTGGTTTAGTATTAACTTATCTAGCTGGAGCCTGGATTTAAATAATTTTTAAATTATGAAATTTTTGCATTTACATTATTGGGGTATTTATAATTTTAAGAATTTAAGGACAGAGGTAAAAGTATATTTTTCTTCCTAGTTCACTGATGATGAAACAGAAGCATGTAATTCTTAAATATCTGAATCTAAGTCATCTAATAAATCCTGATTAGAATCACTATAAGAAATCAAAGCTTTTTGTTCAGTGGGTTCAACAATGGTCCATTCATCTTCCTTGGACATTTTGCATAAGTAATAGCAGCTCAACTTTAAGAACAGTTCTAGCAGCTATAATATCTATATTCATTCTACGCTACTGCATTTAATTTTCTGTTTATGAATTCAGCATATTTTCTCTGAATTGGATGTGGCTCAGTGTTTTATTATAGGAAATCTTTTTTTTTTTCTGTAGACTGTCAGGAAACAGTTATCCAATTTTACTAAGCCATAACAATGGTTCTAATCCAAAAAGCCATTGTAAGTAATAAATCAATTAACTGGCTCAGCTCCCAGATTAAGGATTGCTGTATGAATAAATAAAATAATAGATGGTATCTCAAAGGGGAATGTTCAGTTTATAAATCAGGCTACTTTATACTTTAGTAATGAAAGAGTTACTATTTAGAATTAAGATGTCTCAAACTGTCATGTTATTTTGCAAAAAATATACAGGAAAGAAATAACTAGATAGTCTAAATAATAATAATAAATTTAATATCTGATTTTTTCCACAACAAATTTTATGCCCTCAATAATTCTAATATTTTATGAATATAATATTATAACACAGTATCTTCTATTTCATTCTCAATTTTTCTTTCTTAGGTTATTAAATTAGATAAACTTTTCCATTTTATGTTTTATAGTGATCTCCTACAAAGTACACCGACCCAGAAGTTTGTTCAACAATGCCTTGTCCGTTGTTAACTTTGTAGTATCATGTGAGAAATTGTCACTATTTGGACCACTTAGTCTCTATCGTTACTCCTGTTCTGATTATATATACTATTACTTCACTATTCAATTGAACTTTATAAAATTAACAAA
The DNA here is from genome assembly GCA_026826555.1 of Tolypeutes matacus. Lineage (NCBI taxonomy): Eukaryota > Metazoa > Chordata > Mammalia > Cingulata > Chlamyphoridae > Tolypeutes > Tolypeutes matacus. Next base: position 8,175,188 of record JAKSZT010054350.1, read on the forward strand.
AGATAATGTTACAAGTGTAACATATATAAAATTTCAACTGTAACACAAAAATATAAGAAATCAAAGGAGGAAAAAAATGACAAAATTGGACATTTCAGGGAAAAACCCAAGAAGGACAGGGTAGTATGGACACACATAGCTAAATTTATTTAAATTAGAAAGAGGGAGAACAGGACTTGAGTGTGGCCCTCTTCTCTTTTCATTCAATCACACTTATCAAGGTAATTTTATCTTCACCTAAGATTTCAATTGACAGCTGTAGCAGTTTGGCAATTTGATATAGTTATGAATTCCAAAAATAGATATTGGATTATGCTTGTAAACTGGTCTGTTCATCTGGGCATGATGAAATTATGATTAGGGCTTTGATTGGGCCATGTCAGTAGGGCACTGAGCCCAACCCCTTGGTGGGTGGGGAATCAAAGATAAAAGCCATGGCAAAGGACAGAGTTGGAGTTTTTGAGTTGGAGTTCTGATGCGGAGTCTTGAGCTGGAGCCCCAGGAAGTAAGCATACAGAAGAGCTTTGTCTTGAAGAAGGAGAGAAGGCCCCGGGAAAAGAGACGAGCCATTTGCCTGACAGTTCACAGGTGGCCTTGTGGAAAGAGGCAAAGCCTAAGAGAGCTTCACAGTCTATAGTTGAACTTGTGGAGGAAACAGAGCAGCTGAGTCCAGAGAGAAATGGAGCCCCAGGAAGAGAGGAAACCAAGAAGCCTGAACCCTGGCAAATGTCAGCAACTGTCTTGCTCTAACACATGGCAACAGACTTTGGTGAAGGAAGAAACTTATGCTTTATGGTCTGTAACTGTAAGCATCTACCTCAAATAAATACCCTTTATATATTCCAACAGATTTCTGGTAATTTGCATCAGCATCCCTTTGGTTAACTAATACAACAGCTATGTTACTTTAGGCAAAAATTAGTTACCTCTTGAAAAGACCTCTTTTCTGAGCTCCAAACATATGTCACATATCCTTAGATGTCTTGAAAATGCCACTGCCATATTCTTGGTACAATGATAACATCCTTGACCCTGTCTTATACTTTTCCTGCCATATCCAATGCATCACTAACTTTTTTGTTCTCTGAATTATTTCTGATTATTTCCAATTCTCTCCATTTCCAATTTCACTGTCCTATTTTAAGCCACCATCTTGGAGTACTGTAATATGCACTTAACTGTTCTCCCTAATTTTATTATGGTTCCCCTCAATTCATGCTCCACAAGGCAGCCATACTGACCTTTCTGAAATGTTATCATGATCATGTTATGCTCCTGCTTAAAACCATTCAAGATAAAGACAAACATGGGTTCAAGATTATGATCTAGCCAGTAAGGTGTCTCTCAAGTCAAATCTCACACCATGCTTCTCTTTGGCTTCTGCTAGTCTAACTACCAGAATCTTTCACCAGCACATTCTCACTGTTCTTCCTCCACCAGAGGGTCTTTGCTCCTGCTCTTTCACCTGATTAGAATGTTCAGTGCTTCTCTCTTCACTTAGTAGACTCTTATTCACCCTGCAGATATCAATTCCCTTGCAGTTTTTCAGGAAAGCTTTCCATACCCTCCTGGCAAGGTCAAAGTGCCTGATTATATGCCTTAGAGAACCAGACACTTTTCTTTTATTACCTTTATTGTATGACAGCTTTATCAATGTCTGTCTCCTCCACTAGTCTACAAATTATTGAAGGGCAGACAGGGTCTATGATTTTAATCACCATGTTAATTCCAGGATCTAACCAAGTGACTGTATACAGGACATGTTAAAAAAATATTAGTTTATTATTACCACCAATTAAAAGTAATTAGTTGAAATAAGCAAATATATAAAGAAATTTAGTACTATTTTCCTTTTTTTTTTCTTTCTTTTTTTTTTAAGAGGTACTGGGGATTGAATCTAGGACCTCATACATGGGAAGCAGGCACTCAACCACTGAGCTATTTTCAAGAGCATTAAAATATGAAATGCAGCAATATGTATATAGCAAAATACATGAAAGACTTGTATATTAAAATAGAAAACATTTCTGAGACAAAGAAAAAAAAGACATAACTATATAGAGAGGTATACCATGTTGGTGTATTAGGAAACTTATTATTGTTATGATGGCAATTCTCCCCAAATTTATATGTAGATTCACTTAAATCCCAATAAAAATCCCAACTTTTTTTTTTTTGGTAGAAATTGACAAGCTAATTTAACACTAATTTGGGAATGCAAAGGATTTATAATAGCTTAAAACAATTTTGAAGAAAAATGGAAAACTTAACATTATCAGTAAGTGTATCTAGATCAATGAGAGAGAAGAGAGTCCAGACATAGACATGCACATAAGGTTAACCAATTTTCACAAAGATGCCAAGTTAATTCAATGAGGAAATTATAGACTTCAACAAATGGTGATGGAACAACTGGAAATCAATATGGAAAAAAAATTAAACTTTGGCCCTCATTCTCAAAAATTAACTTGAAACGGACCACAAACTTAAATGTAAATGCTAACATGATAAGACTTTTACAAGAAAGAAAGTAGAAGAGAATCTTCATGATCTTGGGTTAGGAATTAGAAAAGAAAAATCATAAGAAATGGATAAATCAGAATTCATCAAAATTTAAAACATCTTCTCTTCAAATGACACTATTAACAAAATGAAAAGACAACTAGAAGAAAATATTATGTATATATACATATCTATAAACACATGCATTTATATATATAGGAAAAAAACTTGTATACAAATATATAAAGAGCAATTGCAACTCCTAAAATTCTGGATATGTCACTGGGCTACTACAATTTATATTTGTTTTTCAAATTTGTTTAGTCCATTGAACCATTGCCCTATCTATCTGTCTGTCTATCTATCTATCTATCTATCTATCTATCTATCTATCTATCTATCTATCATCTATCTATCTATCTTATCTATTCTATTCTAGCTATATCTATCAACTTTTCCCTGTTATATCACTCCTATCTATCTTGAATCCACTATGCACTTTTTCCATACTCCAGGTAAAGGAATTTCCAACTATTTTACAGTTGATGTAAAAAAATGTAATTGAATTTGCTAGAATTGGGCCTTCCAAATTTATCATAACTCTTAGTAAATTTCCCTAAGCTGTTTGCTTCTTCATTCTCCATAATGACTACACCAAACCTCTATTCTCCTTGAATCTGAAACTCTCCATCACCCCTTATATCCACAAATATGTGAGAAATTTCCTCCAACTTTCACCATGAAAGCTATAATCCAGTAACTTGCTATATACATCCTTTCTTTCTTCCTCCTGATACAAAGGAAGAGATGTCCTTCAGCCCTTCCAAGGTTAACCCTCCTATTTATTCTCTAGATTCCAGTACATTCTTCCTTCTCTGGACTTGTGCTGTTAATTACCCACCTTTCAACTATATCTCAATCATGTTTTTCACATTTATCCCATTTGCTTTTAAGAATGATAATATAGATGGGCATGGGGGGATGAGGGCAATGGGAGTGTGGGAAGTAGAGGCCTAAATAAATAATAATGATCATATTGCCCCATCTTTAAAAGATAAACCAAAAGCATTGATCCTACAATCCAGCTGATATTCTATCTCTTTCTTCTCCATCACATCAAACTTATATAATGCATTGACTGCACTTATCTCCATTTCTTCATCTCTTTCTCAGATTTGTTTTCCCCATCCCAATCTGGCTTCAGCTTCCATAGATCCATTGAAACTGCTTTCATCAAAGTCACTAAAGTCTTCTCTGCTACAAAAGTTAATTGGAAGAATTTGAACTGTTGGCGACTTCCTTTTATTTGAAACTCTTAAACTTTCCTACCATCATATTATCTTAGTTGTTCTGCTCTTCCTCCAGTTAGTCCTACATAGTTGCCTTTGCTTTTTCTTCCTGTTCTATCAGTGAGCTCCTCAGGACTTTATCCCAAGCCTGCTTCTCTTTTCAACCTACATTCTATCCCTAGGGATATCTCACACTCTTAACTGGCCTCAATTACTATTTTGGAGTATGTGACAACAGCTTAGGTATCTTCAATCCAGTATTCTGAACTACGTATCTGATGACTCAGCATTTACACTTTCATGGTTTATATTTTGGAACAAAATAGATTATCCTCCATTGCTCTTACCTACCCTTCCCCAACTGCTCCCTTTCTAGTGTTCCCTATTTTTATAATAAATGACACCACAATCTTCTCAGGTGATCCATCCAGAAAGCTGGAGCTTGTCCATGACTATTCCCTCTTCATGGCTCCCCTTCCCACACGAATTACCACAAATTATTTTTTTTACTTCTTTTGATTCTATATCCCAGAGATTTTTGGGGGTCTATTCATTTCTCACTCTTCAAACTACCATCAAGCCATCATCATCTCTTGAATAAAGTACTCCAATAGCTTTCTCAACTGTTCTCATTGCAAGCACTTTCAGCTGCCTTCCCTCACCCTCAGTATCTAATCGCTCATTATTTAATCCAAATATGATCAGGTCACCCTTTCTATAAATCATTTTAATGGCTTCACATGCCTCTTAGGGTGGATTTATATATTTCTAGCATAGTTTATAAGACTATATACAATCTCATCCTTTCCTACCTCTGTAACCTCATCAATGGAGAGACCAATCTGTTTGTTCTGTTCTGACCATGATTGATTTAATACAGTTCCTGAACAAATAATTTTCCTGCTTACCTGAGTTTTTGGCTCTTGGTATCACCTCTGCCTAGAATACTTTCTTCCTGCTCTTCACCTGGCTATTTCCTGCAAAATCATCCAGTCTTATCTTAACTATTTTAACAACAACAAGAAAGCCTATCTAGTTTAGATCTCCCCTCTAATATGGACCTTTCGAAATTTGTTTTTTTGTGGGTTTCTTTTTTTTTGCTTTTTCAAGTTTGCATTTACTTATTTAAAATTTTTAATATTCTTATGCCCTATACTATGAAATCCATAAGTCATGTTCTATGTCCATTTGGATCACAGATACATGCCCAGTACCTAGCACATTGTATGGCACATAGGAGGTGAACAATTAATATTTGTTGAATGAATAAATGAATGAACAGTATAATTCAATTGAACAAAAATTTAAAAATCATGATTTGAAAGCTTCCCAAGAGTAACTAACATTTTTCAGTTTTAATTACGCATTAGGCACTAATCCAATGAGATTTATATATATTTACTTACTTGGACCTTGCAGAATCCTGTTAAGCATTATTATCATCATATTTTCCTATGAGGAAACAGGGCACAAAAAGTTAAGAAATTTGCCCCAATCATATAGTTAGTAAATAGTGGAGCTGGGAATGAGCCTAGGGAAGACTGATTCCAGAACCCAACTTCTTAATCATTGTACAATACATCCTCTTAAACACTGATTGATGAACTTTTATATTTTAGAAAGGGGTTATAAAATAAAAAACAATTTTGTTAATGCTATTGTTAATATAGTCATAGTCATATTTTATCAGTATGCAACTACAGGCTAATCTATCAAAATACATGATACAGAGACTTAGATTTTCTTAGATCTTAAAATAATCGATGGCAAAAAATTAGACACTTATATTGCAACACTTATTATTTCAGATTGCTCAGGAATTCATTTATTAAGTTAACACTACATGAAATAAATAGTACCTCCACTTGCTAAAAGAATTAACATACTCCCAAAGCATGAAACTTTTAAACAGACTCAAAGTGATATTAAGAAATGTCTGCTTCATTTAGTTACTAATTATTTTATCATTTTATTATTATTATTATTTTTTTTTTTAGGTACAAAAGGCTGGGGATTGAACCCAGGACCTCATATGTGGGAAGCAGCACTCAACCATTGAGCCATATCAGTGATCCTGGGTTGGTTTTTTCATTTGTTTTGCTTGTCCATTTTTGTTTTTGTTTAGGGAGGCACCAGGAACCAAACCCAGGACCTCCCATGTGGGAAACAGGTTCTTAATAGCTTGAGTCACATCTACTTCTGTCATATTTTTATTTCATTAAATATTTGTTACTGGTAGGTGCCTCTGAGAAGACCTCTCATTGGGCATGGCATTTGATCAGCAGGTAGTACAATGCTTAGTGACAAAGCTTTATTTCCTACACTTAACAGTCATTTTCTCTCAAGTCATATCCACAATGTCATGTCAGTGCCATTGAGCTGGAGAGCAGGGTGGAGAGAGAGGGGAATGCTCCAGCACTATCCACATCCTAGGCTTATATATCCAAGCTTTTACATTCAAAATTGCATGTCCTGCTGTTTAATCCTTACCATTAGTCCAGATACATCACATGTAAGGTAAGTTTTCTATACAGAATCCTTTGTTCTACTTCTCTGCTTGCCAACCTCATTTGGCTCCAATTGAGTATATCAAATCTGTTGTAATAATTTGAATATAGCTTAATCCAAATGTACCACCCCACACTCCAGATGTGCACAGGCCTTTTCCCACCAAAATAAGATTTTTTATTTGTTTGTTTCTTATACCTATGGGATGGAAGGAGAGGCTTTAAAGTCCCATCTACATTCAGAACTGAGCCTAATCTCCGATTAAGACAAATTGTTTTTACCTCTGTATTTTAGAACATTAAGGGGGTTCTGGTTTTATATTTGCCTGTTGACACAAGCTGTTCTGATGATTTCCACAGAAGACAGGTAGTATACTGGCACAGTCTCTTTCCAATGGACAGAAACCATCTAGAACTTTTTTTAAAAAAAAGAGGTACCAGGGATTAAACCCAGGACCTCACACATGGGAAGCAGATGCTCAACCACTTGAGCTATACCTGTTCCCCCAAACAGTACTTTTACAAGACACTTCTGGCTTCAAAAATAAAAAGTAAAAAAAATGCTACCCAAGTTCAAAAATAAAAAAAAGTTTTTCGGTCTCTCCTCCAATACCACCAGTACTCAGATACATATTTTTGTAGTAGATTTCTACTGTGGCTCTATCTTTAAAAATATATCCACAAACCAACCGCTCTTCACCACCTTCATCTCCAACACCCTGGTCCAAGCCATTATCTGACACCTGAATATGTTCACTGTTCTCTCTGCTTCTATCTTTGCCACTCCTCAATCCCCTAGTCTATTCTCAGTAAAGCATCCAGAGTGATTCTTTGAAAACTTATGTGAGAGACTCTTATTTCTCTGTTCACTAACTCTGGATCTCATGCAGAGAAAAGCAAAGTCCTTACAATTACTTGTACATCCCCATGCGACCTGGCATCACAGAAATCTCTAATCATATTCCCCTTTACTTTCACCGTTCCTCACTCCTCTCCAGCTACATTGGCTTCCTAAAGTGTCTTAAAACAGACAAATTTTTGGCCTTAAGACCTTTATTGTTTTAATCAGCTAAAGGGATGCTGATGCAAAATACCAGAAATCTGTTGGCTTTTATAAAAGGGTATTTATTGGGGGCAAAAGCTTACCAGGCCATAAAGCGTAAATTACTTCCCTCACCAAAATCTGTTGCCACATGTTGGAGCAAGATGGCTACCAATGTCTGCAAGGGTTCAGGCTTTCTCTTCCCCTTAAGGTTCCATCGTCCCACATTCTTCCATTATCAGTTGTAGGCTGGTATAAGTCTCATCTCTCGCCCCGGGGCTCTTTTCTCTCCAGGCTCAGCTGCTCTGCTCGCTCCACAAGGCCAGCTGTAAACTATCAGGCAAACAGCTCATCTCTCTACCCAGGGCCTCTGCCATGTCTAATGGAGCCTTTTCTCTTTCCTCATGTATCTGCTTCTCTGTGTATTTACTTCCCAGATCTCCAGCATTAAAATCCCTTGTGTCCTCCTTCTCTGTGTCTTTACTTCCCCAGCTCCACATCAAAACTCCAACTTTCTCCTTTGCCATATCTTTTCTCTGTGTGTCCCTGCCCACCATGGGGGTGGGGACTCAACATCCTACTGACATGACCCAATCAAAGCCTTAATCATTATTCAGACAAGTAAAAGTGAAACCTCTGAATCCACTCCAAATCTAATATGGCCAGAGGAATAGACCAGTTGGCAGACAAAATCTAATATCTATTTTTGGAATTTATAAACAATGTCAAACTGCTACATTTATACTTGCTGTTCCCTCTTCCTGAAACAATCTTCCTCCTGACACAAGGACACAGTCTTCATTTTCTTACGTCATCTAGTTTTTGATTAGATGTTACATTCTCAGTGAGACCCTTCCTGAGCACCCTGCTTTCAATTTTGCAACTTTATCTTTTCCTTGGTACTCCCAATTCCCAAATGGTGATTTCTTTTTTTTTCTGCAGAACACTTACAACCATCTAATAAACCCATATAACTCATCGATCTTATTATCTATCTATCCCCACTAGAATGTAAGCTGATGAGAGCAGGGCGGTTTTTATGCTGTTATTTTGTTTTGTTTTTGTTTTTACTATTTTGTTTACTGCTAAATCTTCATCTCCTAGAAAAGTGAAAAAGAGATACCAGATAATTAATAAATATCTGTTAAATGAATCAATCAATCAGTATTCTTATTTGCCATTAAACTGGGCAGGGGGAAGAAAGACTCTTATAGATAGAGTGCATATGCCCTTCATGGAAGACTCCTTTGTGGTTAAACAGGACAGCCTTAATTCAGCAGATGGGAACTAACTAAAAATTATAATGAAGACAAGTTGCCTAACTAGAATATGTTTATGCCTGTATGGGGACATGAAGGTTTACCAGAACAACTAAAAGGAATAAATGGCACTGAATTGGACCACCAATCTTATATATGATTACTGTTATTAAACCAACCAAGTTTCCCACTTCTTGACTTGGATGTATTTATATTCTCTATGCTAACACAGAATTACAGGCTTGCATTTAATTAGATAATAGATTCTGTACATTTGTACTTCCTGTAAAATAAAGGACCATTATTTTGACCTCTATAATTGACTTAATCTGCCAAGATTCTGACCAAAGACTGTAACATTTTGACACGACATTTTGCAAAAAGCTTTTATATATTGAAGCTTGACCAAATTGAATAATAAATGTACAGAGACTGGAAATATGTACTTTGTTCAATATACTTTGATTAACATAATTGGCCTAGCGCCAAAATGGCTAAAAAGTTATATTTTTTAAGACACAGATATTATACAGACCACTTTTTCATGTAGGACACTAAGAGTGTGTGTGCATGTGTGATTAAACCAGGAGTTTATAGGGCAAAACAATCAGTAAAGAAGTAATGGGAATAGTTGGTGTCTAAAACAAACTAGTTAAAAAATAAGTCTAACCATAGAACTGTCTTCATTTAAAAAAAGAATAAGAATGATAGTGAATACTATGAACAAAGAAGTATTAAAGATTTAAGATGCCAGACTTGGGGGAAGTGCTATGGGAAGGGAGAGTTGCAATAATGTTTATAGATTATCTCAAGCCAGTACAACAAATAAGAGGAGAAAGAGAAAAGATATAAAATTCACATACTAATAATACCATCCTAAAGATTAAGTGTGGGAAAGAATGGACTACAGGCAAAATTGCAATGCACTCCCATGAATAAAATTCATTTAAGACATAATGGGTATTGTGGGGGCTACGTTAGTCTCTACAGTAGGCTACACATATGCAGGCACGTAACATAAAGGGAATTGTTTAATAAAGTATGTGTTTGCAGCCAATTATATATAAAGTGTAGTGATTGTTCCATGCTGAAATTAAACATTGGAATTATGAAATGCCTAAAGAATAAAGTTTCCATGTTTCTTGCTCACTTTCATGTCCATATGAATGCTCATTCACCATTGATTAGTTGAAGATTTTAGCTTCTGTTTCACGGTATTTCCATTCCAGATCTTCTCTTCGTATCAACATCGGCCTGTTTTATTGGTACATCATCATTCCTGTGGATATCCCACCTAAATACTGACCTCTCAGTTCCTGAATTTTCTCACTATCAACCACCTTTTTTTCCTCCTTCCTCAGTCGCCTGCTCTCATGATCACACCCTGGACTTTGTCATCACCAGCAACTGTACAACATTTAAAATCTCCATTTTAGCATTCCATTTGCTGACTACCACATGCTTCTCTTTCATTTCACTTGCAGTTGTACCTCCACCACAGCATCCAACCTTTACATGATTGACCCCACTAGTTTTTCTTTATGCCACAAACCATTCTTCCCCACTTTCAAATTTTAATGTCCCCCTAATCCAGTTTAGAGAACATGTTTGAACCTTACAACTCCTTGAAAATGCCCTCAGTTCTCTTGTCCTGTCTGTCATACTTGCCTGGCAAAACCTTAAACCTGGCTTAACCAAATTATCTACTTTCTCTGAACATTCTATAGAATGACAGTATAAGAACATTCTATAAGAAGTTGAATATTGTTGCCAAAATATTTCACTCTACATTTGTAAGTTTCAACCTGAATTAAATTCTCCATATTACTCTCTACCTTACTAGATTCCCCAAGTTAGTCTTTTTTCTTCCTCCCTGCATCATATTTCACATCTTTTTTTAATTACTGCTACCTCCAAATCCTCTTCTTCCAATTAGTCAACTTTTTGTTACCTGGTTTCCACCTCCTTTGCTTATTTTACCAATTTCTCCCTCTTTGCTTATAATGAACAGCTTACTAATATATTTCAGTAGCATCTATCTTTAAAAAACATACTTTCCTGACCACACATTCTCTTCCATTTACCACATCATATTCAGCTCATTTAAAAACACAAAAAAGCAAAGCATTTTTACAGAGTTGTTTACTACTGACATACCCAATTCATCTTCTTCCAATTACTCTTCAACAGTCTCCAATTTTGTTCACAGCTTCCCAACATGACTTTTATTCCTCTTTTCAATGTCACCAAAGACCTATATATTTCCAAAATTCTCTGTTCTATTCTTACATGATGGCTCAGCAACATTAAAGATAATTGATCATGTTTCTACCTTGAAACCCTCTCCTGTGTTGGCTACCATATTACTACACATTACTAGTTTTACTTCTGCCTCATCAGTCCCTCTTTTTCAATCTCTTTTGCCAGCTATTCCTCCTGTGACCAACATGAAATCATTGGAATTATTGAGAATTCTGTCCTGAGTTATCATTTCTCTATGGTTTATACTCTTTCCAAGGTAATCTTATAATATGAAATAGGTCTTTAAGCTGAGTATTTCTAAATCTCCACCTCAGACCTCTCCTCAGTTCTAGACTTCTATATCTACCAGCCTAGTTTGTTATCTTCAACTTAGATGGTAAGGTTTGTCTCCTCCAACATATCTCATCCCAAAGAGAAATCTTGATCTCGTCCCCTCTCCTCCCATAATATTTCTCTGCTGTCCTGGTATGAGTCTTTTGTGGAATCCAGAATATCCTGTTCTTAAAGTGAACCCACTCCTGTGTCTCTAAACCCATTGTGTATGGGTACTTTTGATTAGATTCAGTTAAGGGACATTTTGACTATATCACTTTTGATTAGATCACTTCGGTTAAAGAAATTTGATTCGATTTTGGGACCCAGGGTGATTCTTAATACTTTACTGGACTCCTATATAAACTAAGGAGAGAGGAAAAGAAAAGTTGCCATTTTATCCTGCCATGTGAGAGAGGAGTCCAGGAATACCTGCAGCTGCAGAAAGACAGAGAAATCCTGAGAGGTTGGAAGTCAGCAGGAGGCTAGAATCAGCAGAGCAGCCTGAAGCCAAAGCAATGAGTCCCAGAGGAGAGGGAAGAGATGAGCCATGTGCCTGATGGCTCACAGCTGAGCTGGGGAGAAAGTGAGTCTGCAGGGGAAAGCAGAGACCTCAGCAGAGACCACCTGCCATTGTGCCTTGCCACATAGCAGGAGTACAGGATCACGAGCAACCGACCTTTGGTGAGACAGCATCTCCAATGATGCCTTGATTTGGATATTTTCACAGCCTCAGAAATGTAAGTTTCTACCCTAACAAATTCCCATTATGAAAACCAACCCATTTCTGGTATATTGCTTTGGCAGCCTTCAGCAAACTGAAACATCCTCCAATCTTTTTCATCACAGAAATTGGCACACCATTTCAGTTCCTTATAAACCAGAATTTATTCCTTCATTTTCCTCATTGTCTTCATCCAATTTATCACAAAGCCACTTCAGTTTTACCTCCAAAATATATCTCAGTATGCCCACTTCTCTCCATTTCTATTGTCTCCATTTTAATTAAGCTAGTAGTATCTCCAGTCTGAACAACTTCAAGTCTCTTTCTGATCTCCTACTTCCACTCTTATCTCACTACCCATAGACACAAAAATTATTCATTTTTAAAATGTAAGTTGAATCATATCACTTGCTTGTATGAAACAGTTCCAGGAAAAATAATGACTCCTGTCAGATTATTCTAATCTCATATCTCTCTACCCTGCTCTCACATCTCATTATGCAACAGTCATACTGGATTTCTTTACTCTTCTCATTCCTGCCAAGCTCTTTCCAGTCTCAGAGTCTTTCCCTTGCTTTTCACATGACTTGCAATTTTCTTCCCCTGGTTCTTTCATGACTAGTGTTTTCTTAACCTTTAGTTCTCAGTAAAAGGAAGGAAGGAAGGAAGGAAGGAGGGAAGGAGGGAGGGAGGGAGGGAGGGAGGGAGGGAGGGAGGGAAAGAGAGGTAAGGAGGGAGGGAGAGAGGAAGGAAGGGAGGAAGGGAGGAAGAAAGAAAACTCGTCATAATAATCTCCCAATTACCTTTCCAAAAATAGACCTTTCTCTTCCCACTTTCTCTAGTTCAATGTATTGTTTCTTAGAATTTTTCACAATCAGTTATTATCTTGTTTCATGTATTTTTGTCCATCTCAGGCTAATAGAATGTAATTTTCACAAGGGCAGGGGTCTTATCTAACTCTTCACTATGGTATTCCTTTTCCAAAAAAGAGCGTGACGCAAAGCCACACTGGTAAATATTTCTGAACAAAATGAATGAAGCTAATGAACAAATGAATGAGCTAACACATAAAGGCTAACTGGAGAAAGTTATTATTGTCTATATTCTGCAATATTATCTGCAGTGTCAAAAACAGAGCTATAGAGTGAGAAGAAACACGTTCCCATAGGCTGTTCAGAATGATGAATAATGGACTCCCAGGATATGGGCTATGACTAACCAAAGTATAGAAATGTCACTTAGGCTATATGTTAATTGATAAACAGTAAAATGGTTCCCTGAGTGTTCATCTGGAAAGGGAGCTACAAATAATGGAGAATAGACTGTGCACCAAACATTGCGTTGGGACTTTTATATTTCTTACACATTTTAATATTAACAGCACTCTGAAGCATGTGTTTGTCATCCCCTTTTTACAGATAAAAATTCTGAGCTCCGAAAGATAAGATTTTGTCTAAAATTTCATAAATAGTGAATGATGGAGCTTAGATTAGAAATCATATCTGCCTGACTTGAAAGCCCATATGCTTTCTACAAATTATGTAATCTATTATCTTTTTTCTTATTTCAATGAAATTTAAGTTAGTGCCCCTTGAACGTGAGAATTAAGGAGTATACGCATCAGAGAACTATAGAAGCCTTATTTTTATTTCCTGGAGGCCTCCAAAAGAGACAACAATGATGACAGTGATGGTAAAGAATATGTTGAAGGGAAAGGAGGAGATGGAGGGGAATAGGAAGAGGAAAAACTTTAGACTAAATTTTGGCCTACAAAGGTGAGCTGTATTGAAATGTCAGTTAGTTAATGGCAAATGTGAGATTAGAAACTTGTTTGTGGATACAGCCCTAATACCAATAGTTCACTCTAATATAAGCTACGGGCATATAGCTAAATAATGTAAAAAGAAAAGGTTAATGTTGCATTGGCACAAGTGAACCAATCAGCAATAGAATCCACTAGCTTAAAAAATAATATTGATATCAAACCTCTTGGAAGAGAACCTTCAAAGGCCATAGCTGCTTCAATTACAAGGACAAGGTTACTCAGAACATTGATAGGTTGATGATTTATATCTTCTGAGTCTTCCATTTTCAGGTCTTCACAGCTGGACCCAAATCCCCCCATCTCCAACTACAGGTTCAATTTGTCCAGAATTATTCGTCTAAATACAACTGGATGACTCAATAGACCAATAGAAGCTGCTAGAAGTCACAACAACCAAAATAACAAAAACAAATTATGAAATAAAAAGCTTTAATAGGAAAAATCAGAACTCTGTTGGACTTTCCTATATGAATTTTGCAGATTAATATATTTTGATTACATATTCAAATTTACCACAATATTATCAGTGCTCAGGGCTTCTAAAGAGATTCATCTAGCCCCATCTACTGACAGCTCCTTCCTAGCCATCATCAATCTGGTAGAACTCAAACAGTATCACCTTACTGAACCTGTAGATCTGATGGCTCAGACATAAATTCTTGAAGACTCTGTTACCAACTTCTGTTTCTTAATACTAATATGCTGACTATTCAGGATTACACTGAGGATTAGTTCCCATGTTAAAGGCTGCCATCCTTCATGGAAGACACTAACTCTGAGATGGCCTAGCCCAAGAACCATATCCAACAAGAATGTCTTTTACTGAATAGTAATGAACTAAACAAATTAGATCCTCTCTCATTAAGTGTTTGAATGGGACGTACACAGATCAAGTTTGCATTTGATAGGAAAACTCGGTGAAGAAGCAGATGAGGAGAGAAATAAGCAGAGAACAAGAGTCAAAGGAGTTGCCTGTGACCACTCTCAGAATTGGTGGAGCAGGCATTCATAGTTTAGCCCTTGTATAATACAGGTTGTCTGTTTAGTTTTAATTACTTGGGTAATAGTCATCTCTATAATTATATCTTAACTGCCCCCAGGTGCCATGTATAATCCCATCTCTTTCCCTTTTTTACTTAATTGTTTGAATTTCTTCTATATGCCTTATTAGTAGGATGTCTGGTTTCTTCCACCTGAGACCACTCCCTTCTTCCTGAATTGTCCAGAAACCATAAAGGCCTAATCCAAGAAGTGAAAATTAATCCTCTTCTGAAATCAAGGGTAGAAAAATCTCATATCCAGGCCCTCCGTTACTGCCATTGTTTCTCATTTACAACATTGTGTTACTATTAAAGTTAATTTTTGCCCAGACCTGTAGATGTTTGTTTTAGCTACAGTGTTGGCCTGAGGGAGTCTCTACACTTAGATTCTGAAGTCACTCCTCTAAGGAACCACTCATATATTCTAACAACTATTTCCCAAATAACAGTACCAAGGCCAGGCTTTAAGGCCTTCGTGCCTCATCCCATTCTTTGTCATAACCAGCAAAGTCTTCCCTCCCTTCCAAAAAAAAAAAATTTAGTTCCTTGTATTCTAGCTAAAGAACTAATCCAGACTTGTCTTTTCCTATAGGAATTTTTTTCTAGGGGTCTCAATGCCCCTCCCTGACACTGGGCCTTGGCCAAGCCCATTCAGAGTCATTCTGCTTTGTCTCCCATACTAGGAGTTTCAAGGAGGAATATTTAAGGTATTTGTTGACCTCTTCTTTCTGAAAAGATCCCAGATTTTCATGTACAAATGGATACACTTTTCTCTCAAGGAAAATATTTCCTGGCCAGGGACATCTGAGAGTGGTAGCCCTGATGAACAAAGCTTCTGTCACCCGTTAATCTGTGGACAGTGACTAGATCCTAGTCCTAACTGTACAAGTGCAGGGGCCACTGAATACCTTTTCCCTGTTTGTCTCCACCTGAAACAATCAAGAGCCTGGCATTTTAAATAATCTCTTTCAGGGAGTCCCCATTTAAGCCCTACTTTGACTGATACTCAGTTTATACATCTATAAAGAATATATTTTGAGCCAAAATTTTCTAATATCTAAGCTCCCTGGCAGAAATAAATTAAACATTAGTGGGAAGAGACATTAATTCTTAATAGCTCAACATGTGAAAGGAATAAAAATATATCTGTAGATCCTTTGCCGCCTAAAAACTTCATCATTAGACAGTATGTCTACACCTATACAATTTTCTTTTCCTGACACAGATCTTTTCATTTATTTTTCTTCTATTACTTAATATCATTGTAGTTCCCTTTGTGCCTTAACTCTGAGTCATATTTTAGAAGTATTAATCTATTTTGCTTTATCTATGGAGTATTGCCAGTCTACAAAAATATAACTCTATAGCCTCATATATATTGTGCTATTATCCTTAATGATGTTAATAAATGATATAAAGAAAAGGTTAGGAAGTAGTTTGAAGCCTTTGCTACCAGATCTTTTTGATGAGCTGCTAACATTTATCGACATAATCTAATATTCCTTTTGGCTAATTCTTTTGTCTCTTACATAACAAATATTTGATTTCTTTTGTGGCCCCATCCAATTGTCTGCACTTGCAATTTATCCTAAATAGAATTGTTTATGTTTTCTAAAACGAAAACTATTTTTGCTTTCTTTTCAAAATACATTTTTCTAATCTTCCAATTTATTTGTACACCTTTTTCTCTATAAATATTAATACCACTTATCTCATTTATAAGAGTGAAAAATTTCCTTACCCATTTCAAAAGAATATGTTTTCACAATCCCTTTTCACATATTGATATTCTAAAAATATACTAATGTGTTTTAGTTTTAATAAAATGTTTTACAGTTTGAAATGAAATCCTACAAAACAAAATATAATGTTTTTATATACTAGTTGTAATATTTGACTACCAAACATTAAAGTGAGTGATGAAAAACACTACCAAGTATGTTTTTAAATATTTGCATGACATAGTCTTTTGACATGCTAAAAAAAATCTCTCTGAAAAATCAAAAGTGATCATCTGCATTACAAAGCAACAACAAATACAACTAAATGCTGAGGAGCTTTTAATATACACAATAAAATGTTCTAATCTCTCTATACTCTCAGCCTAACAATGCCAAGGAATGTCCTCTCAAATTTCAGGGCAATAAGGTAATCTCAAATGCAACCCTACATTCCCTATTTTCTTTGAACTGAGGAGGTTTGCACACTATCTTTTGTACTTTTCAACCAGTATTAATTTACAGGACTAAAGGGGAAAGGCCTGGAGTGTGAACTTGAAGAAGATTCAAATAATTCAAATCCTACAAAAAGAAAAGTTTATCTGTCAATTTGAGAAAAAGAACTTTAAAGTCATTGTGATACGAAGCAGAATTATCACTACTATTAATTGCACAGGCATATTAAAAGGACCCCAGAAAGTGACCTCCTCTAAAACAGAGAATGCATGCAGAAAATATGCCTTAATCTTCTATTCTGTACTTAGATAAATGTCAAGTGTATCTATCACCTCAATTAACCACAGGAGAAAAAGCTGTCAAAATCTAATTCTTTTTTGACAAGGCGTTTATTCTAAAACCAGCAGAGGGAGAAATAAGCAGTTGCATTAGAAAGAGATGAGTGTCACAGAGGTCTGAAACACATGGGGGAGCTTTCCATGTGCAAAATGCTGATTAGAACCATGGTGTATCTAGGCTAACATGTTCAGGGTTTGTTGACTGAGCTAAAGCAAAACTAGGGCTTTGTGGCCTGATTTACTTTGGAGTTGAGATTGTTAACAAAATGGATGTTTTCCATTTCTACCAATGCCAGGAAAAATGTGGATGAACTGATAAAATGAAAGCACTTTGCTTTAAGGTATTGTACAGGCAATTGTAAAGATGAAGGCAAATGATTTATTATAAGCATTTGTTTTCCTTTGTTATCTTGACAAAAATAAATTTTCGCACAGATTTTGGTCCACTAATGCTAACACAGTTAAACAAAAATAACATATGGTCACCTTTTCATTCAATCACATAACAAATATTTATTGTGTATTTCTAAATACAAAGAAATGTGCTATATGAGCATTCCTTCCAGAGGACTATAAGTAATAAAGATATCAAGATAGATATATTCTTGTAAAATAAATTTAGAAATTATATTGGTCATTATGTTGGTCATTCAGAGATATCAATATAGTGAGTTGACAGTTTAGAAGTGTGCTGTCAAGTATAGAAGCCATTAACTATATGTTACTATTTAAATTCAAATTAAGTAAAAAATTTTAAAAATTAAAAATTCAATTCCTCAATCTCACTAGCCATATTTCAAACACTCAGTAGCCATATGTAGCTGGGGTTTACTGAATTTGACAGTGTATTTGCCTCATTCTGAGGATTTCTACTGGGCATCAATCATTTAGAATATAGAAAGACCATATCAAGCTGCAGGAATCTGTTAAAACAGCTGAGTTGAATCTTCATGAACACAGAGAATGGATAGAATTCTGATGTACAGAGGAATAGGTATTAAAGAGAAGAAATTTGCATAAATAAAAGTTAAGGAACCACAAGAAGCAAGGTTTGTAGGGAAAGGGAGTACATTTATCTAGTTATCATTTATTTATTTTTATGATAGAAGAATAAAAGGTGGAAATGGGAAAAGTTACATATTGAAGTTAGGGTTGCATCATTAGTAAATCCATTGGTAAAAATTTTGAATGAAAGCATAATTAACATTTTATAGACAAGTCATGAAGTGTGGTGTGCAAAATGACTGTGTTATACTAAGACACTTCTATTTTTATAGCTTTCTATGTATTGTATGAGTATCCAAAAATATATGACTAGCACATAAAATCTGTTGTATTACTAATATTATTGTTTAGGACAAGATTAAATTATTTTCGATTTAAAAAAGTGAATTGAATCAAATTCACAAGTTGTCACCCTGTAGACAATGAAGAGTCTTTTCAGGTTTTACGGTTAATTCAGTGTACAATGTGATAGTTAGAATCATCAAATATTAGCTTTAACACTTGCTAACTGTGTGACCTTGGGCATATTGCAAATCTTTTCTGTGCTTCAGTTTCCTCATCTATAAAATGGAGATATTAAGAGTACCTATGTTTTAGGACTTTTGTGAGGATTAGTTATAAAGTGCATAAAGCAGTGCTTACCATGTAGTAAAGCAACTAAAGTTTTTGCTGTGATTATTATGTTTGCAATTTGTGACATTTTCATGTCTGTGTTTTAGGAAAATTAATTTAGCAATGGAACACAATATGGATAAGAGAAGAAGTTGTAATCCGAAAAAAATTCGAATGCAAATAAAATCATTCAAAGTTTAAAGGTAATGCTGTGCCTGAACAGTATAAATGACAATAGGAATGTGAGAAGGAGGCAAGTGTTATAACACAGCTAGAATAAATAGGTCTTCACTAATAATTTAATATGAAGATGGAGAGATAAAGATCAAAGTAAATACCAGAATTTCCAAGTCTAGGTTGAGAGATACCAATACATAGTGAAAAGCAAATGTTTGGGAGGAATGATTTTGGGTTTCATTTCAGAAATACTTACTATGAAGCTATGGCAAGAACTTCAGGTTGAAGTATTCAAAATCCAGTAGAAATAAGGATGAGGAACTCTGCAGCAAAGTCAAATTGCAGATTTATAAATCATCAACATATTGGTAATCATTAAAGCCATGACATGAAATGAGATTGTCATGGGAAAGAGTGTGGGTAAAAGATTCCTAAGGGAAACTTTCTTTATATAGGTAAAATGAGGAAACAAAGCCAATTATTGAGATTGATATCGAGAAATCAGAGATGTGCATGAAAACTCAGAAGGAACTATATCATAGAAGCCATAGTACAAGAGTTATAAAAACCATGAGTATTAAATGCTGCAGAGTGGTTGAAGGGGATGAGAACTGTGAAAAGTCATTGGGTTTAGTAATTAGGAATTATTGATAACCTTAAAATAAAAAGCTTAATATAGAGTGGACAAACCAGAGGCCAGTGTTCAAGCTTATCTCGAAATTCAAATGTTGAGGATCTTTCAATAAGTTTAGTCTCAAAAGAAATGAGAGATGGAAGTGGGGTATATGGGAATCCCCTATATTTTTCATGTAACATTTATGTAATCTAAAGTATCTTTTAAATTTTTTTTAATTAAAATAAATAAATAAATAAAATAATATGCATAGAGGATAAATGAGGATTAAAAAACATTAATAGCTTGCAACAGCTGTGACAGTCAAGAAAGCAGCAACACAGCCATCAAATGACTGAATATGATTCCATTATAAAATTGACAATGCCCTCTCTTATTTTTTACCCAGAGAGTAAACAGTAGGGTTGAACTCTAATAAATAAGTAAACAATTATAATGCTTCTTAGGTAAGCATTTTGGAACTGCACAGTTATGTTTTAAAGATTGGTTATCTTAATACTTTAGTGCTGAAAAATAATAATCAAATGAACTGTTACCCAGAAATCCAATATAAAAAATAAATAAAGGTATAGCTGCTTTGTTGATGAAAAAAAAAAAAAAAAAGGAATGAGGAAAAGTATGTTAGTTTGAGAAAATGGCAGAAACAAGGTAAAGTGTTTGTTTTGCTTTGAATATGTTTGAAGGCTGAAAAAAAAGTAGTGAACACAAAGGTTGACTGAAAAACTAAAAGAAGTAGAATATAATTTAGAACTAGATTCTGAAGCTATTGAAATTGAAGGAGATAAAGGAAAAACCAGCAGAGCTCATCCTTAGAGAGGGGAAAAAGAAGATAAAGAAGGTAGGTGAAAAGCTATAGAACATTAAAGACTGAAACTAAATATTTTAGGTAACTGAGATCAAATAATCTCGTAGTCATTCACTTATTCATTAAGGACTTGCTGAGCAGCAACAATGTGCCAGATACTGTTCTAGGGGCTGGTGTAACAGAAATGAACAAGAAAGGCAGGAACCTGAATTCATAGAGTTAGTATATTCTACTGGGTGAAGAAATACAATGAACAAATAAAAAAAGGCTGAGGTCAAATCTTGGCACACATTAATATTTAGAAATAGGGGAAAGTAGGAAAAAGAGGAAATAAAGTGATAATTAATTTAAAAATCATTTCAAATAGTGAAATGGAAATTTTAAATAGTATTATGGAGAAAATTTAATCAGATAATGGCGTAGAGAATGGCTGAGGAGGTAGGATTTTGGTGGACTGGGAAGATAGGGAAGACTCCCTGAGGTAGCATAATAGGAGAGGAGAAGACCTGAATGTAATTGAGCCTAATTTGTGGAGAACAATAGAAGCAGCTTTCCAGAAAGAGGAAAGAGCAAGTGTAAAGGTCCAAAATGAGAAACAGATGAATAGGAAATGGACAGGATGGTAATTACATAGTCAAAGTAGGAGGCATGGAGACCTGGAGAATCTGGGGTGTCAGGAGTGAGGTTTTGAGTGCTTGTAGAATAGGAAAAATGTGAAAGAGATGTAGAGGAATGAAGAATATTTAATTATAGATAAACAGCCAGTTCATTTATTGTATTTTCTTATTCACATATGTTTCTAAATATTAGTGGATCTTAGCAATCTTCTCTCCTTCATCTACACTCATGGTATAGATGATCTTATTCAGTCCCTTGGTAAAATTTTTCTTTATGCTTATGACTCCCAAATCTATTTCTTCAACCTGGACCTCTCTACTGAGCACAAAACCATTCTTGAATATCTCAGAAGCATCTCTAACTCAACATGTACAAACTAGATTTCTTTTATACCATACCCCAAATACATTTTATTCAATTCTTCCCCACTGTAATTAATTCTCTCATTTACTTAATTGTTCAGAAATTAAAGTGCGTATTGACTATTCTTCTTTCATATGCCACATCTGTCAAAACTTGGTAAGTCCTATCAGCACTTCCTCCAAAATATATCCCCAATTAAAACACTCTAGCCAATTCTACCGCTATGACCATAATCTAATTCACCATCAATTTGATATGCACTATTTTATCAGTCTCCTAGCCAGTGTCCCTGCTTCAACCCTTGCTATTCTATAATCCATTCTCTACCCAGTGGCCTAAGTAATCCTCCTATAAAACAATTTATATAGGCTTGGTATAGACCTGTATCTATTTTTTCCCTGCTTTCCCACCAGGCTCCCTGGGGTGTCCTACACACATATTTACTTTAATGGTTAGCCAGTAATTTAGACACAGTTTATGCTCAAATTTTGGATTTCAGCCTTTTTGTGGTGCTCCTGCTTCTAAAATTTTGCCTTAAACATCCAGCTGAGGTTTTGTGAGAAAGACGCAAGTTTGCAGTACATACTGAATGCAGTAGCAACCTTTCAGTAGTAAATTCTTCACAAGTCTCTGCCTGCTGTTGGTATTTTCTAGTGCCTTCAAATTATTGTTTTTCATTATTTTCCAACTTTTGTAATTGTTTTCTGCAAGAAGAGTTGCCTGAATTTGTCGTGCTACCCATCACCAGGGATCAATTTAAGACTTAAATCATACCACCCTCTTATGGCTTAAAAATAAAATAGTTTTTTCCCTGTGTGGTAGTTTGAAGTTATATGTACCACCAGAAAAATATGTTCTTAAGTTGAATCATTCCTGTGCATGTGAACCTATTGCAAGCAGGACCTTTTGGTGAGGTTATTTCTGTTAAGGTTTGCCCAGCCCAATCAGGATGGGTCTTAATCCTGACTGGAATCCTTTACAAGAAGAATGCAATTTTCACACAGAGTAAGAGAAAGCCAGAGGGTGCAGCCAGAAGCTGAACATCAAGGGAATCCAGAAGAGAAGGGAGATGCCAGGAGACACCACCATGTGCCTTGACATATAACAAGCCATGTACCAAGGGTATCCATCAACTATCCCAGAACACCACAGACTTTGGGGAGAAAGCATTGCCTTGATGATGCTTTGATTTGGACTTTTTCTTAAGCTCAAAACCATGAGAAAATAAATTCCCATTATTTAAACCAACCTATTTTATGGTATTTTCCCAAGCATCCAAAGAAACTAAATCACCCTTCAATATAATATTCAATATAAAAATCAATGTAATATTCTGTCAGATTCTGTATAATCTGACCTCTGCCATCATTTACCTTCATTCTCCTCTTTGGCAGAGTGGCAGTGTCAGACAATCTTGGTTGCTTAACCAACTGTTTGCCTCATCCTCCTCTTCTTAAAATTAATTATGATTTTTTTCAGGTCCTTCTTTCTTTCATGCAGGCTATGTGTCTCAGAAATGTGGGGAATGTGAGGTTCTGTACCTCCCAGACAGATCCAGAGGTGGGCCTGTTTTGCCTAAAGGTAGTTATATTCCCTTCACCAGTTATTATTTCAGGATTCAGCATTTGGAAGATGTTGGCAACATGTAAGGATAGGTTTACAGAGCTGCTGAGAAAGTTCTTTTCTACTCAGAGATACTCAAGAATAAACAATATTCTTGCTTTCTGAACTTGAATGAGGAAGCTCTGATGACTACTGGCATCCGTTCTACAAGCACAAAGTGAACTGACCCTCAAGCAGTACAGATCAAATATTAATGAAAGCACACTGAGGAGGAAAATGGAAAGAAGTTCTTGATGACCAGATAAAACAACCCTGAAAACTACCTGATGTTTAAACTTCTATTTATGCAAGCCAAAACATGTCCTCATTGTTTAAACCTATTAGAATGGTTTATTTTCTCTTGTAAAGGAAAGGATACTGGCTTTCTTTCAATACCACAAGAATGCCAAGCTAGTTCCAGCAATGAGGCATTTTCAATTATTCATTCTTCTTAAGGTCTCTTCCCCCCATATCTTAATTTGCCTGCCTCCATCTCATCATTTAGATTCCAACTCAAACATGACCTCTTCAGATAGTCTTTTCTCTAGCTAAAGTAACCTCTCAGCTAATTCCCTAGCCAACTGCCCTGTTTTATTTCTCCTTTGAACTGAACACTACTTGATATTATATTATTCATATACCCCCCCTTTTTTTTACTGCTTATCTTTTCCAGTAAGAATATAAATTCCCTGACGGCAGACGCTTTGCCTTATTTACCACCTCAGTGTCTAGAAGAGGGCCTGGCAGTTGGTAGGCCCTTGACAAAGACTTATTAACAGAAAAGTAGCAAAAAGTGTCTCAAATTGACTAGAAATGGTTTTGGTGGAAATCCTCCAAATTAATATTATAAAACTAGTTTACATAGAAAGGAAAATGTCAACAATATCATCTAAAATTCATTTTGTTTAGCTCATAGTTTTTTACTCTGCTAATTCCTTAGAAATTTATACTCTCCAAAATATTTGTATACAAATCTCCTCAACAGAACAGTCTCTTCAACTTGAAAAAATAGGTTTAAAGATCATTTTTCCATCACTCAAATTCCTGGGAACAAATATGTTTAGTTGGAAGAAGAACAAAATACTATCATCTTACAATTAGTAAAAATACTTGTGTTTTTATTAAATGCTCTCCAAATGAAGTTTATCAACCAGTCTTTGCACACTAACACCAGCTCATTGCCCAGAGAAAAAAACAATTTAGAAAATGCAGAAATTCTTCATTTCTTTCATGTTCAATAGCATCAGATGAAATATTTCTGAGTGATGGAAAGTGTGTATCTTATTGGTATAAAGGATTTGCATAGTAGGGATTTATTTTGCAAAACATGATCTGCAACAAAGTTATAGGCCAATTTGGAAACCACAGATTTCTGACTGTTAAGGGAATGTTAAGTATGAAATGTGAAGTCCCCTTAGAACTTTATTTCTTTTTGTTCTTATTTCTAAAAGCATTGGATCTTCTTTTATCTTAATTATGAAAGCTGCAGGGCAATAATGCAAGGAAAATAAAAGTCAGTGTGTTAACCTGCTAGGCACAAACACTATCTTCTGTGTATCCTTTCTCCACTCCCTGCCTCTGCCCCTATGGTACCTCCTGAACCTCAACTTTAAATATCTAGGGCTCCCCATCCACAAAACAGACTTGCTCTAAGCATGGCTTTCACAAATGCAGGCTAAGCTTCCCCAGCTACTATTTGACTTTCCCTTTTATGTGCAATTTGACTCTTTTTTTAAATGTTGGTTTACTTTTTTATTCCTTCCTATAAATTAGGAAACTCCTCTTAAGGATAACAAGGGTGCAGGTTCAGATACAAGCTAAGTTTCAGGAAAGAGCACTTTGACTTTAAAATTTTAATCATGTCCCTATTCAAGAAACATTCCTTTGCCCCTGCATTGCTTCTTATTACACTTTTCACTGCTTACTTTGCCTCTCATTCCCCCTTCAATATTCTACTATTTCTCTTTCTTAATCTTAGAAAATCGTGATCACATTAACAGTCCAATTAAAACTAGCCTGTATGTATCAATTTTCTATTAAAATATAAACATGATGGGGGGCATGGAATTATTGCTCGAGGAAATAAAATATTTTGTTTTCAACTTTAAGACTGATTTGCAAACCAAACTTCAGGACTTATTGACATGATAACTTCACATCTCTTTTAGAAAAATTAATTTCTCCTTAATTTGCCTTATAAGTTGATTTTATGCCTTCACTGTCTCATTGGCTTTTCAAGCTTCACACTCCAGAAGATGATGACAACAGGATACCCACATACAACTGTGACTTAACCATTACACAAACTGACTGAACTGGAATGCCAAAGCTGCCTTGTCACCAATATGCCCTGGAGCATTTTAATCATAGAAATAGCCACAGATGGAAATCCATGACCTGGCACGACTCTGTGAGACCTCAAAATGCTGTGGTTTAAAGGCCTTCATCGAGGACCAGTTGCTACAGGGCAGGAAACCCACACTAAACAAAACCATGGGAAAGAGAATATTGCCAAGATGCCGTAACATTTGGACTGATTTTCACATTATAATCCCATTAAGTACAATATAGAATCTGTGATGGTCTCCTTTCTTGGGCTGAAATTGGCACCCTCTACCCTTCAATCCCCATCAGAGAATTTATATAAAGAAGTTTCTTAAAAGAGGTTATTGTTTTAAAAATATGTTTTCATTTGTTAAGATGAAATTAGAGAGCTGATGCTCCATGAGACAAATATTAAATAAACAGCCAATAAAGTCAGGGTTTCCGTGGATTTTGGCCCTTTGGTATATACTCATTCTGATGAATTTCCCTAATATAAGAAGAAAGTTCAGGTGATCCTGCTCACAGGTGACGAAGTTCTTCTTCGGCACTGATGAATCACCTGACCAAAGAGACCAAAAGGATCACTGCATAAAATTTAAATCCCAAATAACAACATCAAAACCTTTCTTGGGAGTGGATACATGTTTTCAAGGCCCAGGTTACACCAGAAGCAATGACAAGGAATGGATATTAGTAAAGCAAGAACATGCAAGTGTAAGCTTGTCTGCTGGCAGGATGGGGCCTTAGGATTCTTTTCTGACCAATAAGATGATTTGTCCACTTCAGATTTTGGAATTCTTCAACTTCTTGAATTTTCCTAAAAGCCTAGAGAAAGTCATCCAGTATGACAAATAGTATAAACAAATAAAATTTTATTAGACTTCCCCTCCTCTCAAATTCATGGGGGATTTTAATACACATGAACATGAATTATCCCAAGCCCTGCCTTTCAGTTCTTAAAGTACTTCAACTCTAATTACATTTATTTGAACTCTACTTTAGCTGTCTACCTGAGATCTAACATCACCCAAAGTAGTTCTGCTTCTAATAACTTTAACATTGATATCCAGTCTTCTGACCATAACCTCCAATCCTTCCAGTTCTCTTGTGTATTCTAACCGACTTCTATTCGAACTTCATTGACAATGTAGTCAGTGGTTACATGTGTGGCCTCTTAAATCGGGCTGCTTGGATCCACATCCTGGATCAGTTGCTCCATAGTTGGACCAGTACTCAATTTCCTTGTCTGAAGAAAACTATGTTTAATCTGGCAGATAAATATAACTGTCTAATATAGTTGTTGTGTAGACAGTGATCCCTGTGAGATAGTAAACAATTCTAAAATTTTCCTAGTTTACTGTCTGGAGAGAGTTTTCAGGCCATGGAGTAGGAAGAGAGAATCTAGGAGGAGATGGGTAGACTCCCTGAATTAAGGGGAGAGTTCCGAGAGTCCAGGGGGAATATATTTGCTAGAGTTCACAAAATAGACAACGAGAAAGAAGAGAGTTACTTTGGATATCTGCAGCGGGCCCTCCTCAGGTAAACAGCAGAGATATATCAGCACATGAATTTAAGGAAACTGCCCACACCCAGGGGAGAAAAAATCAGAAAAGTTTAGAGAGAACATTGCCAGGAACTACCACAGTGTCAAGAAAAGTGCTTTTTTCCACCAGCCAGACTTAAAAAAAAAAAACTCATCATTCACAGGTAATTAGTGAAAAACTCAGGAAGAACTTTCCTCATTAGTGA
Organism: Tolypeutes matacus; assembly: GCA_026826555.1. Lineage (NCBI taxonomy): Eukaryota > Metazoa > Chordata > Mammalia > Cingulata > Chlamyphoridae > Tolypeutes > Tolypeutes matacus. Next base: position 8,202,352 of record JAKSZT010054350.1, read on the forward strand.
GGAAAAATTAGCCCTAGGCTGAATACTAAATTGGCCTCAGTTAACAAGTCATAACAAGTAAACCAGAAAGGATCAAACAGTTTCCAAGTAACTTAACTATAACTTATAATAAAGCTTAAGAATATTTACTGGAATTAAAACATATACAGCATTCAAAACAGTAAAATTCCACAATGTATGGCACTCAATTAAAGATTAGCAAGCATGCAAAGATGTAGGAAAGTGTGATACATAACGAGCAGAGTGAACAACAAAATGAAATGAACCAGAACTGACATAGATGTTTAGAATTAGAAGGACATCAGAATGGATATAATAAATGCAATCATATATAATAAATGCAATCATAATGTTTAAAAAATGAGAGACATGAAAGATATTTTTAAAAAGACCAATATCAAACTTTTAGAGATAAAAACTACTACTGAGATGAAAACCCCATTGAATGAAATCAATGGTAGATTAGATATTGTAGAAGAAAAGGTTATTACACTTGAGACTATAATAATAAGAGCTATTAAACATGAAAAACAAAGAAAAAAATGAAATAAATGTAAAAAACATCAAATAGCTAGGGATAATTTGAAGCAACCTAACATACATGTAGTTGGAGCCACCAAAAGAGTGGCGGTCAAAAGAAATAATGTCCAAAATGTTTCTAAATTGATGTAAATTATAAACCACAGGTCCAAGAATATTAATAAAGCATAAGCAAAAGAAATATTAAGAATTATACCAAAACACTTCTTAATCCAATTACTCAACCAGTGATAATAAAATAATCTTAAAAGCAGCCAGAGTAAAAAAGACGTTCTGTACAGAGGAACAAAGAAAAGAATGACAGAAAATTTCTCATGGGAAACAATGCAAACAAGAAGACGGGGGTAAACTGAAAGAAAAAATTTCCAACTTGGAAAATATACCTAATGAAAAATCTTTCAAAAATGAAGGCAAAAGTAAAGATAGCAGTAATATTATGATGATGTTCTTTCATCATCTGTAAGAAACATATCACAACAATGTAAGGTGGTAGGATGATATATGGGAGTCCTGTATGGTGTACTGCATGATTGAGTTGTTAACTCACAATCTCTCAAATTAAAAAAAAAAAAAGTACATTTTCAGACATACAAAATTTAAATAATTTAACATTAGAAAGCCCACACTACAAAATGTGTTAAAGGAAGTCATTCAGACAGAAGAGAAATATTAGATAGAAATATAGGTCTGTAAAAAGGAATGAACACTGGAAATGGTATCTACATGAATAACTATACATTATTTTTATAACTTAAAGCTCCTTAAAAATAATTGAATGTTTAAACAAAATGACAACAACCTATTGTGAGGTTTACAATATTTGTAAAAGTAAAATAGATGACAACAGTTACACAAAGGCCAGGAGAGGAGGTGGCAGTGTATAATCATAATGTTATTATACTAAATGTGAAGTGGTATATTATCACTTGGAATACAGACTTTGATGAGTTAAAGGTATATAATATAAATCCTAAACTCTAAGAAAGTAGATAAAATCATAAAAATATTCAAAAGGCAGAAAAATAGAAAGAAATAGAAGGAAATAAAGAACAGATGGCACAAGTAGAAAACAAATAGAAGGATGATAGACTTACTTATATCAATAATCATATTAAATGTAAATGGGTTAAACACCCCCAAATTAAAATGAAGAGATTGTCAAATTAGATTAAAAAGGAACCCAACAGTATGCTGCCTACAAGAAATGCACTTTAAATATAAAGAAAATAGTAAGTTAATAGTAAAAAAATGGAAAAGATACACACTGCTAACACAAGATAAAAGAAAACAGAAGTGGTTAGATTTATATCAAACTAAGAAGATTTCAGAGCAAACAAGTATACCAGGGATAATAAAGGTAAATTCATAATGATAAAGGAGTTATGTTATCATGAGTACATAACAATCCTAAATGTTTATGCCCCTATTAACAGAGATTCAAAATATAAGAGGCAAAAACTGAGGGAACTCCAAGGAAAAATCGAGAAAACTATAATTATAGTCAGAGATTTCATGTCTCACGTTCAATAATTGACAGAACAAGTAAATCAGCATGGATATAGTTGAATTTAAGAACATTACCAACAAACTTGATGTAAAGAAAATTTATGAAACACTTCACTCAACAACATTAGAATACACATCATTTTTAGAGCACGGAGACCATTTGCCAAGATAGACCATATTCTAAGCCATTTAAAAAGTCTCAATAAATTCAAAAACATTTGAGTCAAACAAAGTACAGTATGTTCTCTGACCAAAATGGAATTAAAATAGAAATCAATTGCATAAAGAGCTCTGAAATAACCCAAAATATTTGAAAACTGAATAGCATACTTCTAAATAGCCCACGGGTCAAAGAAAAAATAAAGAAACTTGGAAAGTATTTTGAACTGAATAAAAATAAAAACACAATATATTAATTAATACATTTGTGATGATGATAAAGCAGTAATTAAGAGGAAATTTGCAACACTAAAAACCTATATTAGGAAAGAAGAGGTCAAATCAATAACCTCATTTTCTTCCTTAAGAAATTAAAAAAAAGAAGAGCAAGCAAGACACAAAATAGGTAAATGAAAGGAAATAAAGATAAATTTGGAAATCAATGAACAAGTAAATAATAGATAAAATCAGTGAAAAACAAAGCTAGTTCTTGAAAAACAATAAAATTAATAAGATTAAAGCTAGGAATATTTCAATATTTGTTCATCAATTGTAATAGATGAACCTCACTCATGTAAGATGTTACTAAAAGGGGAAAATGTGAGAGGGTGAGGGAGTGGGGTATATAGGAATCCCCTATATTTTCAATGTAACTCTTCTGTAATCTAAAACTTCTTTAAAAATAAAGTTTTAAAAAAATTAAGTGAGATTTAGGGCTATAAGTCAGATCTTCTGACTCCTAAATGGCTAGTATTTTTTTCCACTAGCCCAATACTGAATCCTAGAAAATTGTGTCTGGAGCCATATTATCCAACTACTTAGTCATTTTAGGACTAATTTTAGAATTTTTCTAAATTTACTTTCTTAAGTATAAAATTATTACCTGGATCATTATCTGGGAAGGAAGGAAGGAAAGAAGGGAGGGAGGGAGGAAGGAAGGGGAGGGAGGAAAGGAAGGAGGGAGGGAGGGAGGGAGGGAGGGAGAGAAAGATTAAAGCTAGACTGATCAGTTGAAAATAAAATAAAAAAGACACAAATATGAGAAATAATGGAGGCAACATCACACATTTACAGATACTGAAAGGAAAATAAGATATTATTTTATGCCTATAAATTTGACAGCTTAGATGAAATGGAAAACTCCTTGAAACACTAAAGCTACCAAAGGTCAATAAGAAGAAATAGATACATAAATAACCATATTGTGTGTGTGTATATATATATAAATATATATATAAATATGAAAAAGAATTTGTAGTTAAAGCTTTCTCAGGAAGAGAGCTCCAGGATAAGATGACAATATGGTTTCACTGGTGAATTTCAACATTAAGGAGAAATAATTTCAATTCTTCACAAACACTTCTAGAATATTGAAAAGGAAAGAGTACTTTACAAACCATTCCATGAAACCCATATTACTATGATACCAAACCAGAAAAAGAGATTATGAGAAAAGAAAGCCATCAACCAATATTCTTCATGAACATAAGATGCAAAAACTCTAAACAAGCTTTTAGCAAATAGAATCCATACACATACACACACACACATATGTATGTATGTATAATAATACATAATGACAAAATAGGGTTTAATCCCAAGAATGCAAGGTTGGTTTAACATTTGAAAACTAATCAATGTAATTCACCATTAGCAAACTAAAAATGAAAATAAGATATAATTTCAACAAAATCAGTAAAATCTTTTGACAAAATCTAACAACCATTCCTGATAGAAAATCTCAGTGGAGCAGGAATAGAAGGTAATTTCCTCAGCCTAATAAAGGGCATCTACAAAAGCACCTACATATTTCTTAAATTGATAAAGCTGAATTCATCCCTCCTAAGTTCAGGAACAAGAACAAGGACATGTCCTTGTTCATTCTCTACATTTGACATTGTACTGAAGGTTATAGGCACTGTTACTGGACACGGAAAAAAGGCATCCAAGAGAAAGAGAGGAGAAACCTGTTTTTAGTTGTAATTGATTTTAACACCTGTGTTGTGAATCTACTGGAATTACTAAGCCACAGGAAGTAAAAATTTGTTTGTCAAGATTGCAAGATACAAGATCAATATATAAATATCAATTGAGTTTTTCTTGGTTAAAATGGGAACTTTTGTGTTCTATATATGTTACCATGATAATTTTTTTTAAAAATCAATTTTAAAAAATCAACTAGCAATGAACAATAACAAACTAAAAATTTTAAATTGCCATTTGCAATAGCTTCAAACAATATAAAATTCTTAGTGTATATCTGACAAAAGAAGGGAAGTACCTGAAAATGACAACTGCAAAATACTGCTGAGAATATTATTTAAAAATCTAAGGAAATGGAGATATATAGCTTGTTTATGGACCAGAAAACTCAATATCTTTAACATATCAATTCCCCACAAATTGATCTAAAGACTCAATGCAATCACAATAAAAATTCCAGCAGCCATTTTAGGAGAAATTGATAAGTTGATTCTAAAATTTATATGTGGTGGTTTAAAGCTGTATGTACTCTAGAAAAGTATGTTCTTAAATCTAATGCAACTTACAGTAACATGTAAGAAGAAAAGGATAAGCTGAGAGCTGAACTCCTGGGCATGAAGAAACCAGAAATTGATGGTTTGGAAAATTCTGAGCTTCCAGAAAGTAATCCTCCATGAATAGTGTTCTATGCGAGAGTTTAACTGAACATGGAACCAGCAATTTCCAGGAAGAATTTGTGGAGAACTTTTTTACTTGATTGTTTGTATGACATGCAAAACTGTCAAGTTTCTTGCATAGTTTGTATAAATGGAACCACTGCCAGCCTGGACTAAAAGGGAAAGAGAAGGAACAAATTGAAGGAAAATTCACATCAAGGCCAGAACCATGGAGGTTGTGGTGTGAACCAAAGACATCTTCTCAGGCCAAGAGAGTAGGTCCACCCATGTGTGTGAAAGATGTTAGTCTGCCCCTGAACTTGGAGAAGGTGGACCTTCCACTATATTGTTCACTAAGAGTGCTGCCACACCAGTGTTCTCTGAGGTTAGAGCCTCATTATGGAGAGTCTGGACATCACACCGCGTTCTCAGAGGGTGGAGTCTTCACCCCAGTGTTCAGGGAGTGCAAGGATGTTGCACAAGTGCTTGGATGGGGTGGGGCTGTTGTTCCATTAGGCCCGGATGATAAAACGTCATTCCATAGATGACTCTCAGAACTTGAAATATAATGGAGCATGCCCTGCTGGGTTTCAGAATTGTTTGGGACCCATGACCCATTTTCCTTCCAATTTCTTCATGTAGGATTAGGAATGTTTATCCTAAGCCTGTCCCTCTTTTGTATTTTGGAAACAGATAACTTGTTCTGTAGGTTTCATAGGTCCACAGACAGAAGGGAATTGTTCCCCAAGACAGACCACACCTATAACCAATTTTTTTAAAGATTTACTTTATTGATTTATGCCCCTCCCCCCCCTTGTTTGCCGTCCCTGTCTGCTTTCTGTGTCCATTTGCTGTGTGATTTCTGTGTCTGCTCAGGCACCAGGAACTGAACTCGGGAACTCCGATATGGAAAAGAGGCACTCAAACACCTGAGCCACCTCAGCTCCCTGGTTTGTTGTGTCTCTCATTGTCTTTCCCCTTTGTGTCACTTTTGTTGCATCATCTTGTTGTGTTAGCTCACCATGCCTGCCCACCGCACCAGTTTGCCTTCTCCAGAAAGCACCAGGAACTGACTCTGGGACCTCCCATGTGGTAGGCGGAAGCCCAATTGCTTCAGCCACATCCACTTCTCCCTATAACCAGTTTTGATGAGACTTTGCAATTAACATGGCTTCTGAAATGACTTAAGGCTTTTGGGATATTGTGATGGAATGAATGTATTTGCATATAGAAAGGACTTATCTTTTTGGTATCCAGAGGGTGCAGTGTAATAGTTTGAAGCTGAATGTACTCCAGAAAAAATGTTCTTATAGTTAATCTATTTCTGTGGGTGTGGACCCATTGTAAGTAGGACTGTTAGGTGAGGTTACTTTAGTTAAGGTGTGGCCCATCTCATTCAGGATGTGTCTTAATCCTATAACTGAAGTCCTTTATAATTAGAATGAATACACAGAGATAGAAAGCCATGGAAGCAAGAAACCAATGAAACCTGGGAAGAAAATGTAGAGACCAAAAGACACTGCCAGGTGCCTTGCCATGTGGCAAAGAAGCCAAAGATCTCTGGCAGCCAGTCTTTAGGAGGAAAGCATCACCTTGATAATGACTTGATTTGTACATTTTCTCAGATTCTAACTGTAAATGAATGAATTCCCATTGTGTAGGCAGAATCATTTCATGTTAATTTGCTTGGAGCAGCCTAGGAAACGAATATTGCTCTAGCTTTAATTTTGGTCCCCAACGCCCCCCAAAATACATGTTCAATTCCTAACGCATGTCCCATGAATACGACCTTATTTGGTACTAGGGACTTTGAAGATGTGATTAGTTAAAATGAGGTCAAACTGGACTAGAGTGAGCCTTAAAGCAATATTACTGATGTCCTTACAAAAAGAGGAGAATTTGGACACAGACACAGGGCAGAATGCCATGAGATGATGGAGGCAGAGACTGAAGTGCTGCAGGTAAAAGCCAAGGAGTGCCAGCAAACATCAAAAGCTAGGAAGAGGCAAAAAAGGTATTCTCACGGATGGATTGATTTCAGATTTCTAGCCTCTAGAATTGTGAGAAAATAAATTTCTGTTGTTTTAAGTTTCCTGGTTTTTGGTACTTTGTTACAGCAGTCCCGTAAATTAAGACAACTTTGAAAAAGAAGAATAAATTTGAAGGGCTAACAGTATCTGATATCAAGACTTATAAACCTACACTTATCAAGATAGTGTGTGGTATTGGCTTCAATATAGCCACACAGATAATGGAACAGAAAACAGAGTCTATACCCCTATAAATTTTGAAAACTGATTTTTGACAGAAGCACAAACACAATTTAGTGGAAAATAGGGCTGTCTTTTCAACAAACGGTACTGGAAATTTGATCCATACTTTACACCATATACAAAAATTAACCTAAAATCTAAATGTCAAACTTAAAACTGTAAAATTCCTAGAAAAAAAACAAGAGAAAATCTTTGTGATCTTGGATTATGCTAACACTTCTTAGACATGATTTCAAAGGCACAATCTCTAAAAAAAAAAAAAAAAAAAACTGATAAATTAGGTTTCATCAAAATTTAATACATCTGCTCTTCAAATTACATTGTTAAAAAATGAAAAGACAAGCCACAGACTGGAGAAAATATTTATATAGCATATATCTGCTGAAGGATTTGTATCCACAATATCTAAAGAACTCTCAAAACTCAACAAGAAAACAAGCAACCAGTTTAAAAATAGACAAATGATTTGGATAGACACTTTACCAAGGAAGGAATATGAATGTCAAATAAGTAAATGAAAAATACTCAACATCATTAGTCACTATGGAAGACAAATTAAAACCACAGTGAGATATCATTATATACCCTATTAACATGCCTAAAATTAAAGACTGATTATACCAAGTGTTGTTGAACATCTGATAAAATGGAATTCTCACACGCAGTAGTTCAGAATGTAAAACGGTAAAAGCACTTTGTAAAACAGTTTGGCAATATCTTAAAAAGTTACACACACACCTTCCAGCCATTCTATTCCTAGTATTCTCCCAAGAGAAAGAAAAGCATGCATCCATACAAGAATATTCATAGTTGCATTTTTTTATATAGGCAAAAATTGGAAACAACTCAAATGTCCATCTAAAGGTTAATAGCTGAACAAATTGTAGTGTATCCATACAATGGAACCTTAGCAATAAAAAGGAATGAAGAATTGAAAATTTAACATAGGTGAATCTCAAAATAATTGTGCTCAGTGATAGCAGCCAGATCAAAAACAATAAAAAATAGTGTATGATTCCATTTATATAAAACTTTTAAAAATGCAAACTAGAATGACATAAACTAAACAGATAAGTAGGTGCCTAAGGGTATGGCAGGCAGGAGGGCCAGGAGGGTGGCATTAAAAAGAGAACAAGGTAATTTTTGGAGATGATGGACATGTTCACCATCTGGATTATGGTGACATTTCATGGGTATATACAAATGTCAAAACTTATCAAACTGTATAATTTTTATATATGCAAATTATTGGATGTCACTTATATTGCAAAGCTGCTTACAATAAATCAATCAAGCTAACAAATTATCAACAATACGTTTTATCATCTTACCTGTCAGTTTTATAATGACATGAAATGCCACGTTCGAATTTAGAATTCCCAGACTCCTTGGAGTTCCCACCCAACCACCTCTCCACCTTTACTACAGCTATTCTGTGGCCACCCACCAGGCTGAGGGGTGAACCCCCAGCAGCCCATGACTTCAGAAGGACAAATTCATGTAAGAAGTCTGTGAAGGCTTTTGAAGTGTGATCAGGGGCATTTGGGCCCAGAATTCTCAAGTCCTCCAGGAGGGTGAGTTCCTTTGGAATCCAGATTCCTTTCCTTGGGTACAAATATGTCCAACAGGCTAGGGTTGTTCAATTTAAAGTACAGACCAGAGCAGGTTTCTATTTGCCTTGGTCCAAGAGGAATATTCCAGAATATAATTATCTTCATGTCTTAAAACAAAAACAAAAAAAAAAAACAAAAAACAAAAATGTTTTGTCTCTCTGGGTCCCCAATTTTTCTCTTTTATTTACAGCCAAACTTCTTGAAATTTAGTCTATACTCATGCTATTTCCATACCAAACTCCCTCATTTATTTATTGCAATCTGATTTTAACTTTCCCAAATCTATCAAAATTATCCTATGCAAATCAACAATGATCTCTTAATGCTCAAATAGAATAAAGACTCTTAAGGTATTATCTTACTTTGTATTTCTGCCAGATTTCACAGCATTGATCATTCCCATTCACATTCTCTCCTACCTTGGCATTCATGGCTAGCTAAGTTTCTTGGTCCTTGTCTTTCTTCTCTTCCCTGGCGTTATTCTCCCCAAGAACACTTCACTTCTGAAGCCTGCTGAATGTTAGTGATGTATATGTTTCCATTCCCAGCCCTGACATCATCAACAGATTCCTCTTTGTGAAGTCATATATCCATGATTTCAGTTATAATCAGCATACTATACTCCCACATTTCCCACCTGGAAGACTTCAGTCACATCTTTACAGATCTGTTTCCAATCTCATGTTTTCCTCTGATCCTTCTTCTACCCTGCTGCTATAATGATCTTTCTAAAAATGTCAACTTGATCTTAAAACCATTAATGCTTCTCAACTACTGTGAGTGTGATCACCACTTTGTAGGTATGTCCTTTTTTCCTTCAGTTCTTGCCTACTTTCTCAACTTTACTCAAACCACTCTCTTGTGCTTTATGCATAACAAATCCTCACCTAACACATTCACCCATGCCTATGCCTGAAATATCTGTTTCTCCATCAACAACCACAACTCCTCAAATTTCAGGACTTTGTTCAGCTGCTCAGGATCACTTCTCAAAGGAAGCTTTGATAAATAAGCATTCCCAATTCCATACCACATGCAGATTTATAAATTAACAATAATAATAATTGCAATACCTTTTATTGGCTGCTTCTTATGAAGCTCATCTAATGATTACAACCACCTTACGATTAATTTACTATTATCCATATTCTATGATATGTAACATGAGGCTTAGAGAGTTTAATGACTTAGAAATAAAAGAAAGAGGGATCAAATTTCAACCCAGAGTAATCCTACTCCTTAGCCCGATGTCTTGTCAACTCCATTAGTTTTCTTCCTCAGTCCTTCTATCATATGTAAGCATATTTTTTAACAAACCAATTTTATTGATACATGTTAATAAAGCATAAATCCATCCAAAGTGTACAATAAATGGTATTTGGTGTATCACATATTTGTGCATTCATCACTTCAACCATTCTTGGAGCACTTTCATTATTCCCATAATAGTAATAAACAAAAAAATAAAATTCATCACCTCTCAATCTCTCTATGCTTCCCCTGCCATGCATAGCTGCTATTCTTTTCCTTCTCTCTAACATATTTGTATTTATATTTTGTAGAAGTAGTCTTATATATGCAATATCCCATATTTGTGTTTTACATGAGGTTTTACTATCTTATACAGTCCCATGTTACAGTTTTTAGCTTTCCTTCCAGTAATATACATGACCTTACTTTCCCTTCAACCACTGCCATACCTATATAATAGCTCTTATAAACATATTTTTAATAATAGATTTGATTAGTGTGTGTGTACTTTAAATATTACTATCTCTACTCCACTAAATTAAGAGGACCTTGAAAGCAAAGATTTTGCATCAAAGTAATGCTAACATAAGCTGTGGTAACAATCCCTAAAATCTCAGTATTTTAATACCTTTATCCTATATGTCCAGCATTGACCTGTAAAAAAGCCTCAATTACTGTAGTCACTCAGGGACCCAGGTTGCCAGAGGTTCCCTGTCAACACATGCTTCAATGGCAGGGAGATTAAAGCTCTAAAAAGTCAGGCACAGGCAGGTAGATCTATGACAAGCAAGTAACAAAGTCATATTTAATAGCCAGAACACACGAAAAAGCAATCCAATCATACTAGACATCAATAACAAAGACAAGAACCCTAATGACTATCACAAATTTTATCTGTTTACATTTGTTTCTCCTCCACCCAGAACAATTTCAGTGCAATATAGCAGTTGACTCAATAAGTGTAAACTTGTTGAATGAATAAATGAATGAATACCTTCTCAGATTCCAGAGCAATGTGGGTCTAAAAGTCTGGGAAAGAAAGTTCACACTTAGCTCACCTACTCAATTATTCCAAAATAAGAAAGTATGATGAGGAAGTAGTGTCCATCCAGGTAAAAAGTACAGAAATTGTCAAGAGAAAGAGTAGAGAAGTTTACTCTCATTGTCCTAGAAAACAAGTAGTGTAGGATTTCTTAAGAGAAACTTAAGAAGGGAGAATTATCTTGAGATAGTTTACTAGGCTAGTAGAGTTTATTAGAATTGTTTCTTTGGGTGTGTTTCTAAATGTCTGGACTAAGTTTAGGATAAATTCATAATCTACAAAAGTCCATACTTCAGTACGGTATTGAGTAAAGAGCAATAAACTGGCTGCTAGGAGACCTACCCAACTTTTACTCTCCCTCTAAACATCTGTGGAACATGAAAAGGTTACTTACTCTCTTAGCCACACTATTTCTTCATTTGCAAAGAATTAGATTAGATAATCTCTAAAATCTCCTCCAAATTCTATGTTCTTTATTTCCAATTGTTTAATTTTGTAGTATAAGATATTTTTATTGTGTTAGACGAAACCCCTCAAATTCACATTTTAAATGTCCATACCACCACTTTCCTGTAATTCAATATAAATATAAGATAAATTCCTGGGGAAGCAGCTGTGGCTCAATCAGTACGGCTCCCGTTTACCATATGGGAGGCCCCGGGTTCGGTTCCCGGGGCCTCCTGGTGAAGGCAAGCCCGCCCGCGCGGCGTGGTTAGCTGACCCAGCGAGCACAAGCAGCAAGGGGGGGATAAATGAATAAATAAATAAAATCTTTAAAAAAATAAAAAAATAAAATTAAATTAAAAAATAAAAAAGAAGAAGAGTGGCTTACAATCAGCCCTTTCAAAGAATACTTTTTCAATTCCTTTGTCTTAAGTAAAATTGCAGGTAGTGGTTAAGCACATTAGTCCAAAATTGCCTTCATCAATATCAATGTTAGTTTTACGTGTGTATGTTTGTATACACAACTGAAAAAATTAAAATATATATAATTATAGAAAATTAACACAAATACAATAACTATCCATGAAGTCTGACCATACAATTAGAAGTACTGGGTAGTACGGTTTAAAAAAAAAAAGTAACTTTTAATAATACAATAATGGTTATATTGTGGAATACTAAATGCCTTATGTTTTAGTTTCCTAGGCTTTTCAAAGCAAATGGGTCAGGTTAAACAATGAGAGTATATTTGCTCATGGTTTTGAGGTCAGAACAATATACAAATCAAAGCATTAGCAAAGTGATGCTTTCTTCCCAAAGACTGACTGTGGCAAGGCACATGGCAGTGTCTGCCTGTCTCTTCCTTCTCTTCCAGGATTCATTTATTTCGGCTTCTTGCTTGCATGGCTTTATCTCCCTCTGTCTGGATTTCATTCTTTTATAAAGGACTCCATTAATAAGATTATGATCCATCCTCACTGAGGTGGGACACACCTTACCTGAAGTAACCGCAACAAAAGGTCCTATTTGCAATGGGTCCACACCCACGGGAATGGGTTAATTTTAAAAATATGTTTTTCTGGGGTACATACAACACACCAGCCTCTGGACCCCAGAGACGACATGTTCTTTCTATGTGCAAAATACTTTCATTCCATCACAACATCCCAAAAGTCTCCTGTCATTTCAAAAACAATGCTTAGTACAAAATCACATCAAAATCGTTTATGGTTAAGGTCTGTCTTGGAGCACAATTTTCCTCTGTCTGTGGACCTGTGAAACCAAGAAAATAAGTTATTTCCTTCCAATATACAAAGAAGGGAAGGCATAGGATAGACATTCTCATTCCCATTGGGAGAAATTGGAAGGAAAACAGAAATAATGGGTTCCCAACAGTTCTGAAACCTGCAGGGCATATTCCGTTAGATTTCAAGGTCTGAGAGCCATCTATGGAATGATATTTTGTCCTCTGGGCCTGATGGAGTGGCAGCCCCACTCCTTCCAGGTACTCTCCCCAAACAACTCCACTTTCTCCAAGCATCAGGATGGTAGTCTGGTGCTCTGCAATGCTTGGGGCACAGGCTCAACCTATTCTGACCACTGGGGAAGCAACACTCTTCTTGAACAACTGGCAGAAGGTCCAACTTCTCCAAGTTCAGGGGCAGACTCACCATTTCCATACACATGTGTGGGCCTGCTCTCTTGACTAGTGAAGGTGTCTTCCATCTAGATGACAGCTTTCATGCTTCTGCCTTTGAAGTGGATTTTTTCTTTAATTTGTCCCTTCTCTGTCCCTTTTATTCCAGGCTGGCAGTGGTTCCGTTCATACAAATTATGCAAAAAACTTGTTAGTTTTGCATGTAGCACATAGGGATCCAAACAATCAGACAAAAGAACTTTCCACAGATCCTACCTGGATAACTGCATTTCCAATCATGACTTGCAATGACATGGCTGACTGGTTCCATGTTCAGTTAAACCATCATGTGGAAAACTATTCTCTGAGAACTACTTTCTGGAAGTTCCAAATCATCCAAACCATCAATTTCTGGTTTCTTTGTGCCCAAGAGTTCAGTTTTCAGCTTGTCCCTTTCCTTTCACAATTTACTATAAGCTGCATGAAGAAACCAGGCTGCACTTCCCACATTAAGCTTGGAAATCTCCTCAGCTAAATATCCAAGTTCATCACTCGAGTTCTGCCTTCCATCTGAAACTTAATTTACTTACTTTAAGACAAGTATAACTTTTCTTCCATTTTCCAATAACGCATTCATCATTTTCTTCTAAGGCATCACTGGAAGTAACTTTAGCATCAGTATTTCTATCAACAGTCTTTTCAAAGCCATCTAAGCATTTTCTATAAAACAACTTACAATTCTTCCAGCTTCTACCCATTACCCAATTCTAAAGCCATTTCTCCATTTTTGATACTAGGAACAGCAGCATCCCACTTTCCTGGTTTCAAAATCTATTTTAGTTTCCTGGGCTGCTCAAGAAAATATGATGGAATGGGTCAAGTTAAACAATGGCTTAGGTGTGTCTTCTGTTTTGAAATCTATAGTTCTGCATTCTCACTTAGTGTCTTCTACAGTTTCTTAATGTTTCTTTTATTTTTTTGTTGTAATTCATCTTTAGAGGTGAAGATCTTTGAAGGAGGCTAGTTTGTTAAGATTGTCATTCAAAATCTGGCATTTACTAGAGCTACTATAACTCTGTGAAGTTTAATTTTTTCTTCTTCTCAAATTTTGTTTTCTTTTGACCAAAAACTTTATGGATGTTGCAATAAAATAAACCCTAATTTTCTCTTTTGCCCATCTCATCTTTCTACCTGTTGTGCATCTCAATTAAGCAATAGAGCAGCCCTAACAATGAATAACTAAAAGAAGTCATGCTAATTAATCAAATTATACTTATAGATGAGTCATTAAGTGAATAAGATCATACTTCACCAGGAGAATAAGATCTATATGAGATGTCTCAGAGACTTAAATCTTCGGTCTGTTCATATGCCAGTTGAGCCCTGAATCTCAGAATAGTTATGGCCAACACCTACTCTCCAGGTCATCAGACTCCCTCAGGACAACTAGCAAACTGATGGGATGGACAACCCCCATCCCAAAGAACAGAGTATCTACAACTAAAAGCAAAACAGTTCCTTCTATTGCCCAATAAATTTTAAGGACCCTCTCAATCCGAGGCAGAGCAGGCATCACCATCCCAAAATATTCAAGACTGAGGAAAGAAAAAATATAGGGGGAAAGGCAACTATAGACAAAATAAGCTTATGAATATTGTAGAAATGGAAGAACATGTAACACTGCTAAAGACAGTGGGTACCAGAGGTTCTGAGTGGTTGGTAAGGGAATAATAGGTTGAACATAGGACGTTTTTAGGACATTAGAATTAAATATAGTTTAAACTATAGACCTTGGTTAGTAGCAATGCTTCAATAGTTATTCATCAATTGTAACAAATGTACCACACAATTGTAAAATTTTATTAATAGGAGAGAATGTGGGAGGGAGAAGGGATAGGGTATATGGGAATCCTTTATACCCAAAGAAATTTTTCTGTAATCTAAATCTTCTTTAAAAATAAAGGTAAATCTTCTGAGGGCTCTAGAAACATCTAGACTCTATAGGTAGGGCAGACAATCTCGGGAATTCGGCACCCTGTCAATGGAACTTACTTTGGAATATATGTTCCCCAATGTAATAGTTAGACTCATTTATAATTTCCCTACACCTGGCTCTTCTGCCCCTTTTATTTAAACTTTTAATTCTCACTATACTTGTTAAATATATGTCCCAGAGGCTTAAATCTTTGGTCTACTCATATGCCTATTGCCCTTAACCTCAGCAGAGTTGCAGCCAACACCTACTCTCAAGTTCACTGGACTCACCAAGGACAACTAACAAAAGGATGATGATGGACAACGCCCTTCCCAGGAAACAGAGAATGACTGCAACTGCAAGCAATACAGTTCCATCCATCTGCCCCATGGGATCTAAGCCCTCTCTCAGTTGGAGGTAGGGTCAGCATCACCATCCCAAAATCCTCAAGATTGAGGAATGAACAAACATAAGGGGGGGAAGCAACTATGGACTAAAGTAGACTTATTATTATTCTAACAATGGAAGAACTTGTATCATTGCTATAAAGGCAGTGACCACCAGAGGTTCTGAGGGGAGGGGGAGGGAATAATAGGTGCAACATGGGGGCATTTTGGGAACATTAGAATTGTCCTGATGACATGGCAATAATGGATACAGGCCATTATACATTTTGTCAAAACCCATAAAATTGTGCAGGGCAAATGTAAACTATAATGTCTACTATGGTCCATTGTTAGTACAATGCTTCAATATGTATTCATCAATTATAACAAATGTACCACACTAATGAAAGATCTTGTTAATGTGAGAAAGTGTGGGAAGGGGAGAGGGTGAGATATATGGGAATCCCCTTTATTTTTGATGTAACATTTATGTAATCTAAAGTTTCTTTAAAGATTAAAAAAAAAACATTAAAATAAATAAAATTAAAGATCTGCAAAAGAAATCTATATGAGGAGTCAAAAAACAGCTTGGAAAACAATTAGGTCATGAACCAAAATTGAAATAACTCAGAGCAAGTGAAAAGTGAAAGGAGAAAAAGGCATCATGGAGAATCTGGCCTTTCAAGAAAGGGAAAGTTTTAGTGAGAACAGGATATCTATCCATCCTAAACTGGAGAAAAAAAGCATGGAAGTGAGGATAAAAATATGTTGGAATTCAGTGAACAACCCTGACTGGATGAAGGTATGTCTACTTACTGAAAGTTAAAGCACTTTGTGAGAGGAAAATAGTATCACCTTTTTTTTTTTTAATTAGAATGCTCTTTTTTTAATATACATTTTTTATTTTTTAAAAAATACTTAGATGACATAAATGTTACACAAAAATATAGGAATTCCTATATGGCCCACTCCCCACACCTCCCACCCCCTCCCACATAAATAACATCCTTGATTAGTGTGGCACATTCATTGCACTTGATAAACGCATCCTGGGGCGTTGCCACTGAGCATGGACCAAAGTTCATACTGTAGTTTACACACTCTCCCACACAATTCTAAAGGTTATGGGAAGATATTTAATGGCCTATATCTATTGTTGCATGATTCCCAAGTCCTGGAAAAGTCCCATGAAACACCTGTATTTCCCTCTCACCCTCAGAGACTCCAGTGGCCACTGCCTCCACATCAATGTTGTAATTTCTTCCATTGCTACAATCACAATAAGTCTATAGTAGAATACCAGTAAGTCCACTCTAGTCCATAGTTCATTCCCCAATCCTGAGTATTCTGGGACCGCGATGTCCACTCCACCTCTAACTGAGAGGGGACTTCAATCCCATACAGCCGATGGATGAGACTCACTTGCTTGCAGTTGTAGGCTCTCTTGTTTCCTTGGTATGGTGATTGTCCATCCTCACCTCCTTGTTAGTTGTCCTGGGTGAGTCCAATGAACTAGGGAGTAGGTGTTGCAACCCCACTGAGGCTCAGGGTCCAGCTGGCACATGGACAGCCCAAAGATTCAAGTCTCTCGGACATACACCTACCAAATCCAGCACCAAGTATAGGTTCAAACAGAAGGGACAAATGAGCCATGTGTGGGGAAGCCATAACTGAGTCCAAATCTGTCACTCTCAGGAGCACAAACTCCAAAGTAGGGTCCACTGGCAAAACTCCAAACTCCAGAGCTACCTGTCCTGACCATAGGGCCTGGGTGTCTCCAGAGCCTTCAGGAGCCCCACTATTTGAGGTAGTATACACTTTGGCAGTCTATGAGATCCTGCTCAGATGTGTATAAGCATTACCTCTGGGATGACCTCCCGACTTACTTTGAAGTCTCTTAGCCATATAAACTCATTTGTCTTTAACTTTTTGAGATATTTTTCCAGTTGCATTGCTAGGGGTGCTTGGTAGTAATCCCACGGTGCCAGGGAGGCTCATCCCCAGGAATCATGTCCCTTGCTGGGAGAAAGGTAATGCATCTATATGCTGAGTTTTGCTTAGAGAGAGGCCACATTTAAACAACAAGGAGGCTCTCAGGAGGCAACTCTTAGGCACCCCACAACAATAGGGTAAGTTTCAATTTCAAGAGCAAAGGCTCACAAGCATAGTTGTTAATATCAAGGGCCCATCAGTAGACCACCCTACTTTGCCAGTCATTGCCCCTGTACTTGGGGGACAGTTGCTGCTCCATTAGAGAATGTGGTAGAGCTCTCCAGGATGGGAATTCAATATTCTCTCAGTTATTGTGTGAATCTCCACCCATTGTGACAATGCCCCATGAACATTTGAATACATTTATATACCTTATTTGTATGTCCAGGTGAACTTCCTCATATGTATTCCCCCATCACTGACACCCCACACCAATTATCCTCCCTTGCCCCAATTGTAACCCTTCTATGACTGAAGCTTCTTCAAAATGAAGCCAATAAAATAGTCAAGTAAAATTAATAGGAAAATGAAATAATAACAGGTTTAAATATAAGAAATAAAATACATAAAATTTTTTAAAAACTAAAATAAAATTTAAAAATTGGGATATTAAAAAATAATGAAAAGTATTTTTAAAATTTTTTTGACATTTTTGCCTTTCATCACTGTAATATCTGTTGTCCTGTATATACAGTGGCATTTTCTTCTATTTATTCCCCAGTGTCTTACTTTTTTTCATTTTTGTTTTCAAAGAAGTTTTAGTTTACAGTTAAGTAACATACAGAATACAGGGGACTCCCATATATCCAACATCCTCCCCCTTTTCCCCCTTTCCATATTAATACCTTTTATACATGCATGGTACATTTGTTACAACTGATATACAAATAGTGAAACATAGCTACTAACCATGGTCAATGGTTTACATTATGGTTTACATTTTAGACTGTACACTTTTATAAATTTTGATATATTTAACATGGCCTGTGTCCATCAATGCAAGGTCATGTAAAACACTTCCACTGACCACTAAATACCCCCTGTTCCACTTATTCTATTTCTCATTCCCCCTCCCCTCGGAGCCTACAGCAACCCTCTGGCTTCACTCCTTGGATGACAAGATTCATAGTTACTTGGAACAACACTGAGGTCTTGATACACTGGCTTGTCCTCCCCTATTAGGAACTGCCCATGCTCTCGAAAGACTCCCACCCCTCTGTTTGAGAACATATCCATCCTCCCCAGAATGGGAGGCCAACTCCTTCCCACTCATTATATGGGTCTCCACCCACTGATACAACACATTATGTCAAAATGATCACTCGTACTCTCCCTCGAAGTCTGCACCAGGGGCACCCTGTCCCGAATGGCCCCCATTCCAACACCCTAAACAAGTAATCCTTCCTTGTCATATTGCTATAAGAGCATTACCAACTTTGTACTTTCAACCTTATGCCTGCTAATCCCAGGTGTTCATATCACCCTTTTACTGAGGAGAAGTGAGGAGTAATAGGAAGCTCTTTAGAGATTATGAAAGATTCCGTAGTGAAGACAATAATGCCTGACCTCATATAATAGACAACTTGACTCTATCACAATATGTTAAGAAAGGGTGTATCATAGTAAATTATTAATTTTACATTAGTTGACAATGGATTGAAGAATGGGAAGGGAGGGGAGAAAATGGATCAAGAAAACCCATCAGAAAGTGGTCACAATAATCTGGGTATGAGGTAATGGGGCCTGGATGAAGGTGGTGATGAAAATGAAGGAGAGAGGATGTGCCAGGAAATAAATCAGGAAAAAAATGGCAGTAATTGGTGACCTTCTGGGTCACAGGGATAGAAAAGCATAAGGAGTTGAAGATGTCCAAAGGCATTAAAGCTCTGAAGTATTACTGACAGAAATGGAAACACTGGATTAGGGCTCACAACACAGGATTCGTGTCTATCCGTATTCTTCTTGGAACTTTTTGGTCCTCTAAGTAGTTGCCCATGAGTCTAAAAAGGGCTTTGTTGTACTCACTTAGAAGTGGTGCAAAAAAAAGTCTTTTTCTGGCCACTCATTTATCATAGAGAGTTTCTGCACAAGGAATAAAATAGAGTTTTCCTGAAAACTCAAATAGTATTTTCCAGTACTGAGATTTGAATTATTCTCAGCACCTCTTAGATATATCTGTGAAGTCAAATGTTACATTTTTGTCTTATTTAAATGACATTATTATGCATCTTATGTTTCTCGAGATGGTTTTCACTTAGAATAAAAACCAAACATACATTTTCCATTTTTTCTTCTAGCTCTTTGAGCACATTCTACGAGTTTTAAGAGCCCTTTTGAAGTCAAAGTGGAATAGGCAATGCACTGTATACACTGATATCATTTTGAAACTGTCTGTCCCATTATTACATAAAGATGAGCGTTTCACTTAATAAAGCCTTAGAGTAACACAATTTGTTACACCATAATTAAAGATGGACACATCTGTTCCATTTTAATTCAAACCCCTTTGAACATAATTACATAAAGCTGCAAGAACAGAAATTCTCAGCCTTAGAAATTTACTATCAAAAAAATCATTCTGTATGCAGAAACTACGTGGTCAAAGGACAATTTGTAAAATGGAGTCAAATAGATGTCACTCACTCTTTATCAAAGCATGAAATAAAGCTAAGACCCCAGATTAAAGTCTTGTCTTCATATGAAAGCCATAATTAGTTAAGGAAACCCAGGTGAACAACAGTCTTTATAGATTGTTACAGCTTTCCCTCCCTGTGGCAAAGTACTATCTTTATATATTTCCTTAACCCATAGATAAATAAAAAAGGAACAAATACTAAGGATATTAAGAGGGAAAACTAATATAGGAGACATTCATGCCTCACCTTTAAAAATATTACTAAATTAAAAATTTTCGATCATATTGATTTTACAGACCTTGCATACAAAGTAGTATATCCTTATGATAAGGGCCTAGTCTTTATATCTAAAATAGGTTTTTTATGTTAATAATAATCAGATGTATAATTAAAGAAAGCAGAGGTAGAAGAAACCCAGTGATTTCAGAGCAAATTCTAAGAATTTAATAACATTAACTAAATGGCAAGCCATGTACACAAATATCCCTGAAATGTAGACTGTTAGTCTGTTTTATTTATGTTTCCATATCCTGAAGATGGCTTAATGAGGAGATGCAATCAGGATTAGCTAAGCAGTGAGAACTTGGAGGGAGCAGGGTGGCAGTAAGATTTATATAAATATTTGCAGAGACTGGGAAGAGCAGATGCTCATATAATCCAGTCAATGTGTGTGCACTTGATTTTAAAATAAAATAAAACAGTTGAAAGCCAAAATATAATTAATCAGAGGAAATGCTTTAATCAACATCTTCCAAATCCTTAAGCACTGCTGAAAAGATTAAAGACACATAAAAGAAATTAAAATATGGTATTCCAAAGGAAACCAGAGTTAGTATATTCCAACATTCTCCTTTTATTTCAGAGGCGGAATGGAACATGCAATTAATATGCATTTTCAATTGCTGCCAATGAGTGAAATTTCCTAGGTGTTTAAGGTACTAAATAAATCACCTAAGATTGGTTGTATAATTTACAATGTGGTAATGGTACCTCTCTCTTCATTATTAATTTATTATGAGGAGTGGGTATGCTTGCTCTATTTCCTGTATTTCTAAACTGAGATCTTTCCAACAAAATGGGTAATGCGAAGTTTAAATAAGTGTCAGTTTTATGTTAATAGATTGCCTATATAGATTTTTTTAAAAGGTGAATATCAAGAAAGGAATTAGTACATCTCCAGTCTGGATCATTTAGGCCCATAAGAAATGTGATCAAATTTAAACTCAGTTTGGGGCTCAGATCTTGTAAACTTAAAATCTCTCCTGCTCTTATTTCTTTTGTTCTCTGTCCAAAATTTGATGAGCTATTCAGTATGAACCTACAATTATTATTAAAGGTCAGGGAAAACAACTTAAATGGAGGATTTTAGAACAATGTCTCAAGGAAACAAAAAGCACATGCCTTCTTTGCAAGTTCAAAACATATAAACATTTAAAACTCAGAACATTTTTCCTTTACAGAGAGAAATTTTTGTTGGCTACAGAAATAGTTTCAAATGGTTCACTAGTTTAACTGATTAGAAACATGTTATTTAAATGTAAAGTGAGTGCCCACAGATAGTGAACAGCTTGCTACTCTGGTAATTTGAATACTTTTAAACAGAATTTGAGCTTGGTTACAATTTCTATCAGAAATGTTATTGGCATCTACTAAAATTCTATGACAACGTCTCTAGCATTTGGGGTTGGAAATCATGAAATCTTTAAAGTTTAACTTTGCTGAACCATTGCTAAAGTTATTCTTATACAAATATCAGGGGCCAGGTGCCATCTTGTAAATAAATCTTTATAATAGGGAAAACTGGTTGATATAAGGAAAAAACCTGGTTGATCTATGAGACCCCTGGTGAAATCTAGATTAGGAAAATTAAAAAAACTATGTGGCAATTTCTTTTGTGTTCTATCATAATAATGGTAACTTTGAAAGACATACTGCATTTATTTCTTTCTTATGTACTAGTGTTCTGATATTTTGTTTTAGGGAAAGAAAATCTAGATTAAGTAAAAGGAAGGCATGGAAGTGAAAGGAAGATACATTTCTCAGTTTCTAGATGACATTTGTGTAGTAATTTACAGGCAATAGCCCTTTTATATCCGAATCACTGACCTCGTGTCCTTCTTTGTCATGTGAGTTTACTGTCATTGAAATAGTTTTTTACACATAATTCTTAAAAATAACCTTTTTAATTTATCTTTCAATGTCTTTATCAAATGAAATTGTGTACTCAAATCAGTGACTTTCACACATGAAGTCAACTAATGATTTATAAACAAGACCAATCATAATACTTATCAAGAATATAACCATTTCTACCAACAGAGTCACTGGAGAGGTAGGGAGCAGAGACTGGTCATATGAACATGAGTTCTTTATTCTGTCTCTTGTTTCCCATTTCTTGTTACCACACCACAAAAGTGGACATAGAGGTTAATTATTATAGTGATTGAGTATCATTATCACCAGTTACCAAATTTGACACTTAACAAAAGAAATCAGAACTTAAATTCTGTTGGGTACTAGACACAGTACCTGGAGATCTGAATTGCATCTCTTTCATTTTGTGTCTTTGGATCTTCTGCAACTTAAACTCTCTGGGCCATGTCTGTATTACAAGGGAATTGGTTTGGGGATGTGCTCCTCCAAAGCATTTTTATTCTGAGCATTCTTAGCAGCAAGGCAGAACATAAAAGTAACCGCACATGAAAAATGCTCATTAATCTAGAGCTATGCTTTCCAATATGGTAACCCTTAGCCATATGTGGCTATATAAATGTAAGTTTAAATTAATTAATACTAAATAAGCTAAAATTCAGATCTCAGTCATGGAAGCCAACTTTCAAGTGCTCATTGCCACATGGCTAATGGCTACCATTAAAAATGAAAATTCTACACAACTATGCTATATCTATTAATTCCCAGAAACAGGGATGATACATGTCAAAATTATCAGCTTGATTCCAGGAATTAATGGATATAGCACAGTCATCTATGTACAGTTTTCTTTTTTAACAATTGCACTTCTTTTTATTTTTCTTTTACAAAGGAGGAAGGTATGTGTGAATGACTGCATCTTTTTGAGAAGTCGTAGGTTTAAAGAAAAATCATGCATAAAACAGTTCCCATATATGATCCTATTAATAAACCCCTTGCATTAATGTGGTATATTTGTTGAAAGCAATGAAAGAACATTTTTATAATTGTAAATTAACTAGAGCCCATGGTTTATTTTAGGGTTCACTGTGTTGTATAGTCCTATGGATTTTTAAAAAATTATTCTAGTAACATATACGAAACCTGAAATGACTACTTTTAACCATGTTTGAATATATATTTCAATGCTTTTCATTACATTCACAATGTTGTGCTGTCATCACCACGATCCATTACCAAAACTTTTTCATAATCCCAAAGAAACTCTGTATAATATAAGCATTAATTTCCCATTCCCTTCCCAACCCTGCCTCTTGGTAACTTATATTTTAGTTTCTGACTCTATGAATTTACTTATTCTAATTATTTCATATCAGTGAGAGCAGACAGTATTTGTCCTTTTGTATCTGGCTTATTTCACTCAACATGATATCTTTAAGGTTCATCCATATTGTCACATGTATCAGAACTTCACTCCTTTTTATGGTTGACTAATATTCTGTTGTGTATCGACACCATAATTTGTTTATCCATTCATCATTTGATGGGCATTTTAATATTATATGTTATATATGTATATCTATCTATATATATATATATATATATCTTCAATTCTAAGGCATTTCTTAGTGAGCATGCAGAATCCAGAGATAATATACATATACAATAATGTAGCAAGGATTTGTTTTGAAGATTGTTTATTATGGCATTGTAGCTGTTGAGGCAGAAGAAAAAAGACACACATAAACTTATTTTCAAGTAAAACCTATTATGGTAGATTGAGTTATATACCCCATCAAAGGCATGTGTCTTATTCTTAATCTGTATTCCCGTGGATGTGAGCTCAAGTCTAAACAGAACCTTTGAAGATGTTATTTTTAGTTAAGGTGTGACCAACTGAATTGGGGTGGATCTTAATCCACATTACAGAAAGCCTTATAAAGAGAAGAAATTAGGAGCCACAAGTCAGGAAATATGAGAGGAGCCAGAAGCAGGAAGTCACTGGAAACTGGAAGAGCAGACACAGAAAGGAGAGGACTTTGCCATGAGCCAGGGATGCAGAGATACAAGTCAAGGAACCCAAAGATTTCTGGTAGCCAACCCTAGAATGGCACAGACTCCAGGGAAAAGCATTCCTTGGTTTTAGACTCCTTCTACCCTCAAAACTGTGAACCAGTAAATTCCTTTTGTTTAAGCCAATGTACGGTGTGGTATTGTATAGCAGCCTGGCAAATTCAGACACCTATAAAACAAAAACTACCAACAAACATAACATATTCAAACTAATATATAGGCAGGAAATCTGGGATTGACAGAGTTTGGTGACTTAGAATTAATAATACCTCCTTAATGACTTACATGTTTTTATATAATCCTCTACTTATCAAGAAAGAATACAATAAATAAAAATAATTCAATATATGAGCAATTATAGAACAATCATTTTTTCAAACAAACCAACATTTAAACATTCAAATAAATTGTGTCTTCCTCAAGTAGTTACTCTTAGAAAAATGACTTGCCCTTACATTTTCTGAAATATTTTTATGAATAACCTCTGTGGTGTCAGTTCTTGATACTTTGGGGACATGTTTTGTATTTAGAAATAGTCCAAGGTCATTTAAAGCCAAGTCTGGAATGGAAAATATAATTTCTGATTATAATCAAAGTGGAACTAAAAGTAAGCTGACATTTCTTCTGTAGGAATAGTAAAAATGATCTAACATTTATTGAGTGCCCTTGAAATATCGAGGTGCTAAGTATTTGACATAATTATGATAGTCTTCAAAATTATTTTCCAATCTTACAGATGATGAAACAGCTGTTCAAAAAGGTTTCATAACTTTCCTGATGTCACAAGGCAGGTGGATCAGAACAAGGATTCAGACCAAGGAATGTCTAACTAACTAGTGCAAATCTAGGATGTTAAGGTTATTTCTGAATAAGAAATTCCAAAGGTCATTTCCTTGTTTATAATTATTTTTATTCCCACAATTTCTATATGACAATTTAGCTTATGTTAATCATGATTCATGTCAATATTTAATGTATATTTTATCACTTGAGTTTTAGAAGAAAATATAGATGAACCCAATTATTCCTCCAAATAACACCTTGATTATTTTGATGTAGAAAATAAAGTCTTGCAGTGAAATTGAAAAAAAAATTCTTTAAATACTTGTTTGTTATAAGTAATTATTGAATCATTTGACATAGTTTATCAAATTTCTCATGGATACTTCACTTTTTATTCAAAATTAAATATGGAGAGCAGATGTGGCACAAGCGGTTGAGTACCTGCTTCCCACATGGGAGGTCCTGGGTTCGGTTCCCAGTGCCTCCTAAAAAACAAAACAAAACAAACAAACAATAAGCAAAAAAAAAAAACAAGTCAAGGGAGCTGATGTAGCTCAGTGGTTGAGCGCTGGCTTCCCACATACAAGGTCCCAGGTTCAATCCCTAACCCCAGTACCTCAAAAAAAAAAAAGTAAATATGTGTTCGTATAAATTTGCAACATGAAAAATCATTTGGATGCATATGTTTTAGTATGTTTACAAAAGACCAACAAAATCCCACATAAACTAATAACTTGGTTGATCTAGCATGTAAACATTGATTCCAAATTATTTGTTAGTTTGTGAAGATAGTATATAGCTTCAAAATATGACAGAATAATCTCATATGCAATTCAATAAGACAAAAGTTCATATAAATATCACATACCATTGAACACTATCAATTAAGTACCTAAACCTACAATAAAGCTGTTCAGGTGGCATACCAGACAAAGTAGAATTATTACAGACAGTTTGTACCAATTAAGAAAGTTCAAGCAGTTATTTAAATACCTGAGGCTATCCATTAGCCTTCAAAGCTCAAAGAAATCACCAAAGTGTAATTATATCCAGCCTGATGATTGGCACTTTATAAGAGGTTAAAAAAGCCTACAGGTCATGATTGAACAAATAGCTCTGGATCATACCACCAGAGATATCTTAGAAGAACAAGATTATAGAGAAGAGATTTTAGTACTTAAGAAAATCTGTGCGGCTTTTGAAGAAAGAGAAGATTTGAAATAGAAACAGTTATTTGAAAAAGAGTGTCAATGGATCAGTATACAATATATCGTTCATGAACAATCTGGTTTCAAACAACGTGTATATAAACCACATGCAACTTTTTAAAAAGTGGGAAAATGCTGTGAATCTTAAACTCAATCTTAGAAACAGTGTTAACTTACTTAGAGGTTTCTTTTCTATAGATGTGTCTTAATCCATTTAATCGTACTCCTAAATACTACCTCATGGCAGGCAATTAAGACTGTAAGCATTCAGAATATATATGTGTGTACCCATTTCTTTTGAAATAAGAAAAGAAAATTACTTAGCAGTAATTCTTACTCTCAGTGAGTCATAATTATGAGTCTAAACCTTTTGAACTCAAGTGCTTTTCTAGTACATTTGAGAAACATTCCACCCTGCAAGTTTAAAGTAACTCAATGTCTTCACAAATAGGCGAATACACTTCCAAATCTTAAGGTCCAATGTGTATCTAAAAATATAGCTTTACACTTCAAGATAGAAAATGGTAAATAGTGACAAAGTGATGGCCCTGAAGAAGAAGAAAAGAAAACAAATTTCCTTCAAAATAGCTAAATAAAATGTCTCTTCACTTAAGGAAACAGCCATAAGGTTTCACCCTCCATGCTTGGGAGCTGTTTTGATTAACATTCTTTTTACCCAAGAATTAAGTGTTTGTTAATGTTCAAAGATTTATACAAAACAGTAAATCTATATTGAAAATAATATTGAAAATAATTTAATTAATGATGATTCAGAATCCCCTTCAGGACTTTTTTCTCTGCCCTGAGCATTTTAATTTCAGATATCAATTACCATTGTACAACTTTGAAGGTGCAGAATATATAGGAAATGGGCTTTAATTCTACATATTTTAATATATGTGTTTGGAATAAGTCTGTGGTTTTAGTTTATTTAATGGTCATTTATACCTTAATCATAAAAACAGATATGAGGAAAAAGTTTGTTCATTGACAATTTTATATGTTGGATTTGCAGGTCAACAAGACTTCAGCATATAAGGAAAAAAGTGTGCGCGCACACACAAAGACTTTAACTGCCCTTATACAAAAGCCATGTAGCCAGGAACTCACCACCACACCCCAGCTGCTGGAACTTCCTTCTCATCTCTTTTGCTGTAGTGCCTCCTGGGTCTTCATTTAATTTTCACTGATGAGAAAGAGTCCAGGGTCTCCATTACGCCATGGTTTCAACCCTTGGTGCCATGAGAGCCTTGGTGTCCTGTCCCCAAAGCTGGAAGATCAGGATGGGGAATGTGAACAAGGAGTCTTTTTTCCACTCCCACCTTCAGGCCCACTTCATAATGGGAGATGTGTTCCAGAATCTTGGGCTGGAAATTAGAATTAATTTTCCATAGAAATAAGAGTCTGACTAGCTGAAACTTCCTAGAGTATTTAATAATACAATTCAGCTACTTTATAGGATTTTGTGGACTGGCCAGGATAAGCTATCTCATATAACATCAATATTATTAGAAGAACACATTTTGAGTTTTAAAATAACTTAAAAACCATTTTGTGAAATATAGCCTGTTCATAATTTGGGGAATGCCTATAAATTTAAAATAGAAAAGAAGAAATCAAAATTATTACTCTATACAATCATAGAATTTTACATAAATTTTAGTGGATATACTTTTTAAATATTTACATTGACAAATGACCACACTTTCTTTGGTTTTCAGTGGTTTGACTATGATGTGACCATAGTCACAAAGTTTGATTTATATTTACTTTGCTGTGGGAGTTTGCTTAGCTTCTTGAGTCTGTAAATTAACATCTTTCAGCAAATTGGAGAAATTTTAGCCATTATTGTTTCAAATAATATTTCTGGCCTGTTCTCTCCTCTTTTCTGGACTTCAGTTACAGGTGTGATCTTTCTTTTGCTATTGTCCACAAATTCTTACAGCTCTGTCCAACTTTCTGAATTGTTTTCACTTACTTTTTCAGATTGGGTAATTTCTATTGATCTTTCTTCAAGTTCACTAACTCTTTGTCATCTCCACTCTGCTGTAAAGCTTATCTAGTGAAGTTTTTATTTCAGATACAATGTTTTTTAGTTCTATAATTTTGAAATGTGCAAAAATATTTTGTTTTTCTGATGAGACTTCCTATATTTTATTCATTATATGTATATTTACTTCATTTAACAAAGTTAAAAAACTGAAGTAGATGCTTAAAAATCCTTTTCTGCTAATTTCAACATCTGGGTTATCTCAGGATTGGCCTCCATCAATTATTATTTCTTTTGTGAATAGTAACATTTCCTGAGTCATATGCAGTGACTTCACATTGTACACAAAGCATTGCAAATGTTATGTTGTGGAAACTCTATATATTATATTATTCCTCCAAAGAGTGGAATATTTTTGTTTTTTCAGAAAGTTAACTTAGTTGGACTGACTGCAAATTTTGTCTCTTCAGTGGTAGCTCAAGTGTCAGCTCAATTCTTTTATCCTTAGGTGAAATCTTTCCAACACATGAAGGGTTCAATGGTCAGCCAGAAATTTTGACAGGACTTATACACAGAGTTTGGGGCTCCCTTCTCTGGTATTCTCTTTCCCCTTTACTTTCTAGTATCTATGGTTGCCCCAAACTCTGTTTTCTGATTCTTTGGGTCATAAAAACTTAGTTTTCTGTTGAAATTTGAACCATTCCTTACAGAGGCTACTGAAGCCTATACTCAGGTTAAAGGCTGTAAAAATGAGAAACTCATTCCATACCAGTTGCTTCTTACAATTCATTTTCCCTCCACAATCTGTCTGGTTTGTTAACTCCCAAGAGCCTTTGGGTAGTTCTTTATGGTATTTAGTCTAGAATTTACAGTTGTTTGTGAGATGGTTGTCTGCCTCAAACATATTAGTGGGAACCAGTCCCCAATTCATCCCCATGTTAAATGCCTTCTCTGTGCTAAAGACTTCCTATTAATATCTTCAAACAAGAGCCATTCAGACTTGTGTATCTACTTGCATGTTCTTCATTCCAACTGGCTTCCGAATAGACATCCCAGACTTAATATGCCCAAGATCAAACCTGTTCTTCAGACAGCTTTCCCCATCTCAGCTGACTGCAGCTATATCCTTCCAGCAACTCAAGACAGAAAACCTTGGAGTTCATTGACTCATCTCTTTCTCTCACATCCCTCATTCAGTCCAAAAGGAAATCTGCTGGCTCCACCCTTAAAATATATTCAAAATCTGACCACTTATACTCACTATACTCACTTTCACCATCATCCGTTGTGTGAATTACAGAAATAACTTCCTACTGTTCCTCATTGTATCCACCCTTGCCCTCACTCCCTACATGCTAGATTCACCACAACAGGCAGAATGATCCTTCTAAAAGGTAAATCGGATCATATCACTCCTTTCCTCAGTACCCGAAGGATCCCTGTTTTACACAAAGTAAAATCCAAATACTGGAAAATAAACTGTAAGGTCCTAAAGATATGCTCTTCTGCCTTCCCCTTCACCCTCCTCCACCCACCTTAACTTTCTGACCTCTTCTCCTTCTACTTCACTACTCCTTACTTTTCCTTAAATATGCCTTGTGTGCTCCTACCCTAGGGCCTTTGCTCTAGTTCTTTCTTCTCCCTGGGATGCTCTTCCTCTAAATACCAGGTTAGCTAACCTCCTCACCTCAGTCAAGTGTCTGCTCAAATCTTACCTTCAAAATGAGGACCACTGACCAACCCAATTCACAACACATCTTGTCCACCTATCCCACTTTCTCAATCCATTTTTTTCTGTGTTACCCTGTAAGACCCCCATGGAGATCTGTTTCTTCTCCACATTCCTCCTCTCTCTACTAGTTATATCTCAAGTACCTACAACAGTGCTTGGCACATAGCAATTGTTCAATAAATATATTAAGCACATCCTGCTTGATGTCAGAAAATACGTTCTTAGTCATTTCCTGCTACCTTTGGTCAACTCAGATTTAAATGTAGTTCATTTAAAATTCCCTTCCTTTTCTTTTTCCTCAAACTGGTGCCTAATTTTCAGGGGCTTACATGAAGGAGAGAGGGACCAGGAATGAGAAGCAGATGGCTTGTGTTTTGTACTATATTATCATCTGCTAAATCAACCTCTGTTTCTCATGGTCTTTGTTCCTGCATCTATTCCCACCGGCAATCTCTGAGACCTGTCATTATTCCGTGGTCTGCTGTAGCATCAAACAACCAAAACTGAGCATGCACTTTAGACTACTGGCTCTTTCTTTCAACTAATTGTGTGTCTTCCTTGAAGAGACAAGAAACATTTAACTCTTTTCCCTTTCTTCTGTGGAATCTCCAAAACTCTAAAGCTTTATCAAGAATTTACTGTCTTGGATACAACAGAAAGTCATCATTGTTCTATACCCTACTGCCTTCACAACCTTATCACATGGGAAATATCTATTGGGTGGAACCTACCAAAGTGTCAGATAGGGACTGAAGCACTAGTTCCCTCTATTCTTGGATCTCCCAACTCATCGTGGGGATTTCTATCTCGTTCCACCCTGTTCTGAAATATCACTGGGTAGCGGGCAGAGGCAGAGCACTGGCCCAGCCCTGAGCAGGTTGAACAATTTGCTTCCTTTTTCACCCTTGTAAACCCCTCACTAGTTCACAGAAGCTCTGGGAGGAGAAGGAGGAGCCCAAAACTAGAAAACAAATATCCTTTCTATTGTGTAGGAATAGACTTTTGACTTTAAAATCCAGGATTTGCTACCTTTACATATAAGTTTTCAGTTCTCCAATGTAGCAAAAAGAATAAAAGAAGATGAGAAAATGAAATTGATCTCTTCTCACATAATAAATTTCCACAGTAAAGTTGAACTTGCTCAGTGTTTTCAAGAAACTGAAGAACGGGGTATATATTGGGTCTGAAAAAGTCTGATGAATTAAGAAAAAAATCCAAAATGAATAAGAATGTGAATATCTCCCTGCCTGAGACTAAATATGGTTTAGAGATTGAGGAACACACAAGTGAAAATAGAAAAAGCGATCCTCCTTTGACATGAAGTATTGGGTAACAGCCTGATGAAACATATTAGCGTCAAGTAAAGCCAAAATCTAAATGAAGAAATTCTTAGCCTTAATGAAGGTCGTATGTAAACACACAGAGAATTCCACACTAGCTTTAAAAGGAAACTTGGGAAATTAACTTCCACACATGATTAACTTTGAGGTTTTTTAGAGGAAAATAATAGCTTGTATCCCAAGTAATATTATTTAAATTTCTTTTATAATTAATGGAGCAACTGACTGTGATTACTTTTTTATTGTAAAGGAATTAATTTCTTGAAAATTAAAATAATAATTAAATCCTCTGGACATTTGTACAGGCCAGGAACAATCGCCCCAGCCCACAGTCTGCCTCCCCTGAAATAGTACTTCTTCAGGCAGACCTTACCAAATGCCCTACCCAGGTATTTGGTCAATTCTGGCTCACCTGTGTAATTCACCAACTTTATATTATGCTTATTTAATCTGTAATTATATTTTCATGTATTTAGTCCTTTATCATCTGTATTCTATATCAGATTATAAACTTCACAAAATAAGGTGTGACTTTACTTAATTTTTCATAGTATATCCATTACTTAGTAAAATGCTTCATGCATACAGGGCAGGTAATCAATTAAATATTTGTTTAATAAGTAAAAGTTAAAAGAAATAAAATATGCAGATAATTGCCCTGAGAGACAACTATGCTAGTACTTTTTTTTTTCTTTTTTTTTTTTTAAAGATTTTATTTATTTATTCATTTATCCCCCCCTTGCTGCTTGTGCTCGCTGGGTCAGCTAACCACGCCGCGCAGGCGGGCTTGCCTTCACCAGGAGGCCCCGGGAACCGAACCCGGGGCCTCCCATATGGTAAACGGGAGCCCTACTGATTGAGCCACAGCCGCTTCCGCTAGTACTTTTAAATATAATGATCTTTCCTGTTTTTAATTTCTTTGAAAACTCCATTACTTCTAAAACTGTACATTGGTGTGCTGGTAAATGTTTCACAACCTCTCCAGAAAAAAAAAAAGAAACAAAAATTTATTTCAAATTTTAGTGACATAAAGGAGTATAGATTTACAAATAATAATAAAAAATATGATATTCTTAACTGAAAATTCCATATAGCCAATTGATTCTCACAAGATGCTTTTGTTGATTCTTGCCAAACTCTGGTATCCATAATCAATTGATATTCATAATTACAAATGAGTATTACTAAAACATTAGAGGTGATGAGTTGTTTTGTTTGTTTGCTTGTTTGTATGGTTTTTGTTTTTTATTATTATTGGAATAATGAAAATGCTCTGATAATGATTGAAGTGATGAATGCACAACTATTTGGTTATAACAAATGTCATTGATTGCACACTTTGGATTGATTTATGCTTTATTAATATGTATCAATAAAATTGAATTGTTAAAAAACATGGATATTTGTTGATTTTTTACATTCTAGAGTACAATGAAAATGAAATAGTCAAGACATATGTCAGAAATTCACATATTTCTCAATGATGTGAGCAACTCTTTTTGTTGAATCACATAATAGTTTTCAAATACTGATAGAACATTTCCTCAAATTTTTTGGGCTCTTCACAATGTATTACCTATACACACAACACACTTTTCAGTTGAACCTGCATTATTAATATTTTCTCCATCATTTTCATATGTTTAGACCATGTGTAGGAAAAAATTTCCTGTAAAGCTTCAGATATTAAATATTTTAGGTTTTACCAGTCATGTAATCTCTGTTTCAATTATTTATCTCTGCCAGTATAATATTTAAACAACCATAGACAAGTATAAAGAAAAGAATGTGCCTGTACCCCAACACAATTTTATTTATAAAAAACAGGCAATGGACAGATTTAGCCCAAGGGCTGTAGATAATTATTAGAACCATAAACCCATCCTGATTTTTAGAACTTGCTAATTTTCATATGTGGTTAGTGCCACCATTGTTGATTTCAGATTACCAGTGTGCTGTGCTGTGAAGAGATGTGCAATAAAGCACCATTTTATAATATTTCTATCACACAGATATACAATATAGAAATAACCTAAGGAGCATAGATAATAGTAAAAGACAGTAAAATAATTAGAAGGTGGTAAGTTGGGGTATTTATTAACTTTGTTTTTAATATTTTCTTCACTTGTACATTTATATAATTTAATATTTTAAAATCGCTGTGTTTAAAACTCCTGAAAACTTAATAATTTTCTCTCCTGAGCTGATCAGAGAAGGGTTCTACTCAGACAGCTATATCTCCTTCTCTACTCTCCTAACCCCTTACTTTAATCTCATTGTCTTCTTTTCTCTTTGACCTTCCCTTATTTATTTTCAGGTGTTTCCTTTTCCAACTCTCACTTTCAATTTATAGCATTTGTTGGGGATAAGTGACTGTTCTTTCTCCAGGTAATCCCACAGCATGCTTCCTTAGCATGACTTCAGCTACTTCCACATTGCTCTCTGCATTGCCATTCACATTGCTAAATGATCTGCTGATTTTGTTTTTATGATTCTGTGTGGCTGTTTAGATTTCCTACTGTCATTTCAAATTTAATGGCTCTAAAACCGGCTATCAAGTTTTTCAGTCTCCCTTACCTTCATTCCTTGATTGCCCAAGGTATCATCACCACTTTGTCAGTCAGATCAGCTTGACATCTTTGATTCTTACTTTTCCTTTGCCTATATCCAATTTAATTAATATTTCCTGCTAAATATCTTCCATTTAAATATCTTTCTATCCTTATTTCTACCTCACAGCTCACATATGAATTACAGCAATATATTCCCAGCTGGTCTCCCTGTCTTCAGCCTTCTCAGTCTTCAGAGGTTCTCTATAATGTAGCAAGATTCGTTTATTATATATTCTAGTTTATCATGTTCAAACCCTTGATTAAGGCCTAAAATGGATTTCAATGTCTACCTCACTACTCCTAAATTCTTCCCCTTAGGTTCAAGGGCTTCATAATTTATTCAAATTTATCATTCCTAAACATTGCCTTCAATATTTAAATTCTTAAATATTGTAACATATTTTATTTTAACATGGTTAGTCAGTAAATAGCTAGTTGATTTATTTTTTTATATGTTGAAGTATTTTTAAATGAGGGAAGCTGCATTAGGAAACAAAAAAAAAACCTTTTTACTTCAGCAATGAAAAAATACAATAAACTAAATATGCTGCAAATAACCTAAAGATGCTTCATTAAAAACTTATCATTTCTGTGTTCATTCAATGGACTGAATAAATAGGCTAAGTCTAAAGAATTGTTCTAAGATCTAGGAATATTAGGATGAATAAGATTCATTTTCTGACTGCAGAAAGCTTCAATCTCCAGTAACTCAAATAATATAATTAACATATTTTTAAATGATGTCACCTCAGAAAGTTTGCAAGTTTTGGTGGAAAAGGTATTAAAACTAAAAACCCGAAGTGTCACTTAAAGGCTTTTTAAATAAGAGTCATTTATTGAAAAATATTTCCTTTATTAGTTAAGTTAGATAAAATATTAAACAGGATTTTTTTAAATTTTTATTTTAAAGTGTATAGTTTATCCAGGCAATATAAATATTGTAAGGATATTTGAAAATATTTTATCTCAATTTAAACTTTAATAGGAATTTCATGGCCCAAACATTTTATTTAATCTATATGTGTAAAAAAGAATATTAATACTTATTGTTCTAAAGCAATTTTTTGTTATACCATGTGTTTTATCTAGCAAACCAATAATACTACTCCCACTCCACCATAACTTTTTAAAATATATATTTTTTTATTTTTTAAAAGATACTTAGATTATATAAATGTTAAACAAAAAATATAGGGGTTCTCATATGCCCCACTCTCCATACCTGCCACACCCTCCCACATAAACAACATCCTTCCACCATCACTTTTTATATGTGGCAATAAAGAATCTTTAGTTTTTTTGTTTTGTTTTTTAACAAATAAATTTTATTGGTACATATAAATAAAGCATAAATCCATCCAAAGTGTACGATCAATGGTAGTCAGTGTAATCGCATATTTGTGCATCATCACTTCAATCATTCTTAAAGCACTTTCATTAGTCCAATAATAATAAAACAAATAAACAAATGAACAAACAAACAAAACTCATCAACTCTCAATCTCTCTATACTTATCTTGCCATACATAACTGCCATTGTTTTTCCTTCTCTCTAGCATATTTATATTTATATTTCATAAAAACAGTCTTATGTATGCAATATCACCCATATTCATGTTTTACATGGGGTTTTACTGTCATATACAGTACCACGTTACAATTTTTAGCTTTCCTTCTAGTAATATATATGCCCTTAGACTTTCCCTTTCAACCACTGTCATACAAACACCATGATATACTTTCACCATTTCTATTCATTTACAAAGATTTACAAACAACATTTTTACCAGTTCTGCACAGATTAAATGTCAGCTCTCTGTTCTCTAACCTCATTCTATTTTATGGTGACCTATATTCTAATTATTTACTCCATGAGTTTACACAATATATTTAGTTCATAACAGCACAATCATACAGTATTTGTCCTTTCATGTATGGCTTGTTTCACTCAACATAATGCCCTCCAGGTTCATCCATGTTGTCATATGCTTCATGATTTCATTTCTTCTTACCGCTGCATAATATTCCATCGTGTGTATGCACCACAATTTGTTTATCCTTTTATCGGTTGATGGACACCTGGGTTGTTTCCAACTATTGGCAATTTGTGAATAATGCTGCTATGAACATCAGTGTGCAGATGTGTATTTGTGTCTCTGCTCTCAGTTCTTTTGGATATATACCTAGTAATGGTATTGCCAGGTTAAATGGCAAGTCTATATTCAACTTCCAAATTTTGTATCTCAAAAGACTTTGTCAAAAGGGTGAAAAGACAGCTAGCTCAGTGGGAGAAAATATTTGGAAATCACATATCTGATATGGGTTTAATATCCATGATATACAAAGAGATCATACAACTCAACAATAAAAAGACAAACTATCTGATTTTAAAATGGGCAAAAGACTTGAAAAGACAATTGTCCAGAGAAGAAATACAAATAGCAAAGAAACACATGAAAAAATGTTCAACATCACTAGCAATTAGGGAAATGCAAATCAGACTACAGTGAGATAGCATTGCACACCTGTTAGACTAGCGCTATTAAAAAGTCAGAAAACTGTAAATGTGGGAGAGGACGTGGAGAGAGAGGAATGCTTCTTCACTGTTGGTGAGAAGGTAAAACGGTACAGTCATTGTGGAGGACTGTTTGGCAGTTCCTAAGAATCTTTAGTTTTAATTATCATATTCTCCAGAAAGGAAATTGAATGTGTTTAAAAGTCCTTCTTAAGCTTCTTATTTTAAAAATAGACTTTAGACAATAATCTCTTGAACAATTATTAATGTTACATAGCATACTAAAGGTATAAAAATTATTGTAACATTCATTAAAGAGTTGGCATCTTTAAATAAAAGTACAGATTACTTGCTTTCCCATTAATAAAATAGAACAATTCTATAGGTTGAAACTTTTCTTTCTAATGTAATTTCAGTAAAAATTGAAATTCTGGTAAAATAACTCTCAAAACTTTAGAAATGGCTGTCTATTGTAAAGCTGTTGGATAATACAAATAGATATTAACTCACCTAAAGGGAAGCATGTGAAATATTTCTGTGTCATAAACATAATGGTAATGAATGATGATTAAAATCCAGAGTATTTAAATTTCAATTATATTTTTAAATTAAATTAAAACACAGTTAAGTACAGTTGTAAATTTTCAAGATATAATATAGATATTGTTTACCCACCTGGATTTCATGAAATTCTTAATCTTCGTTGTTATATGAAGCCTTAAAAATGAGCTTTTCTATGGTTCAGGGGGATTAAGTAGAAATCTGTCTTTACTGCTCCATTAACTCAAAGGGTAGGCATAAAATCTCCTTCTTGGAATTAAATGTCTTAAGGAAGCATAAAGATAGAAAATGAATCTTTTGGGGTATATTTTCTTGAATATTTTTGTGTTTCTAATGTGAAACTCTGTATGTTATCTTTAAACCACAGTTAAACCACTTAAACATGCCATAGAGTTGAATAAGGAGGCTGGACAAAAATCTGTTTCAGTTCTAAAATGCCATGATCTCACATTTTAAGCCTTTCTTTTTAATTGATGTAAGAGTTCACTGCATACTTTTTCTGAAGTCAGTAAAGATATCCTATCTTTTTATCCATCAAGGACTTTTTAAATTATCTACGAGTTATCTAGTACAAAACCTCATGATAATTGCCAATGACTAATCCAGTATCAATTTTAGACATATATGCTATGATGAGATATGTTCTCACATGGTTTACAAACTAGTTTTGAAAGCAAATGCTGAAGAGTATTCTATATTTGTTTTGTAAAAATAATGCTACTGAATACGTATACAAAGTTACTACCTTAATGAAAAAAGATAGTTCCTTGCGTCTATAAATTATTTATTTGTCAAAAATAAATATGACTACTGTAAACTTCTCAACAGCAGTGGAAAGAAAGGCAAGAGAGTAGGAAAAGGGGGGAGAAAAAGAGAAAGAGGGAAAGAGAGAGAGATCTGAATTCAAAAGCCATCTCTGCAAACTACTACCTTACCTTAAAAATTGCATTACTTTAAAAAATTTGCTTGCCTCTTGAGCACCATTTTCCTCATGATTGCTGTGAGAATGAAGGGGGAAAATTATGTAATACATATATTGTACACTTGGTTATTTTAGCTAAAAACTGAAATAAAACATAATTTTATATGGATTCCATTATTTGTCAAAGGTAAGTATATACAGTATTCTCAGGTTTTAAATTCTTTGTGAAGAAGTTACATGACTTATTTTTTTCAGCAGCAGGAACCTTAGAAATTTGGTTTCTGTGACTAGAGTGTGGATTACTTTCTGTGCTAGTAAATTGTAAATCCCTATTAAAGTGAGTCCAAAATGAAATTTAAAAAAAAAAATTTATTATGAATATATTGGTTAAAGATATGCAAAGTTTTGGGGAGAACAAATTCAGTTTTGAGTTTCTGCTTCTTTATCTCTATGTCTCTCCATAAGGCTTGCCCTTCTCATCCCTCCCAAATTCCCAGAGTTTATAATTCACTTTCTTCTGGATCAGTAAGAATACACTGAACAGAACTCTTCTAATAACTCTGAAACAAATCCGCATCAAGGCATTTAAGGAGAACTGGTTGAATGGTCCTCAGTCTTCGGTCCACATAGATTTGTGTTGTGCTACCCTGTGTTCCTGCTTCATGGTCCAGCCGGACCCAATGGATCTGCTTCTTCTAAGCCATGCTTGGGGGCCACAGGAAATGATTGAAGCTGCCCATGATCCCACCTGCAGCAGCACCACACAATCATTCTACTCTCAGATCTTGCAGCCTCCCCAGCAGTGCTAATGGAGTTAGAAGTAGTAGGTTGTTATAAATCTCAGGACCAAGTGACCTCATCAGCTCCCTAAACCCCTAAAATATGGAGAAATCTTTCCAATCTGGAGGGGAAACACCACTCTCCAATACAATGTTTTCCCAATATTTTGTCTATACCTATGAATCTCCTGCCTTTTAACACTTCTATCATCCCTCCAAATTCCTCTGAAGACTTAGGCTTTTCAGAAAAAAAACAAGCAGGCTGGTGGTCTCTTTTCACTCTCTCCATGCCTGCTTTCCTATGATGACCACAGGAGAGAAATACCTCAAGTGGAGAAAAGGAAAAAGAAAACAGAATACAAGAAGAAAAATATAGATTAATATTCCAAAATGTTCTCAGTTCATGAGGTTATTGCCACTTTTTTTTATTATTTCACAGAAATCATTTGAAGTATGGAATGATTCTGAAGAAAATCTACTGCTCTAATCTAGAATTATTTATTTTGCTTTTTAAATGAATTATTTTGGAACCAGCCATGGTAACCTTCAGAGGGGAAAGAAAGGGTGGTACAACCTGTGACAAAAGTAGTCACATGTTGAGCTATTTTCACTTCCTCACCTTTCATGTAAGAGCAATCTGGGAGGAGCAGCAAGGAGGGTGGTAAGAAAGGCCTACCCTCTGTCTCAACAAGTCATATCTGCAAATAGAATCCCAAAGGATGTTCCCTATGCTATAATTCAGGTCCAAATGGCATAAAATCCCTATCCTTACAAGCCCTATTACTTGTCTATTTCCACAAATACTCATGTCATATTTACTGTCACTGTCTCTCCAGTATCTTCAACCTCTTACTCTCCTCTGAATCCCTCTGTTTCTATTTAAAGGAGCTTAACTATCTTCAATATTTAAATACAAAAGCCTTCTCTCAACCTTCAAGCTCATCCTCTCGAATTTTCAGAGCAAAACTTGATGAAAATATCTAGTCTGTCTCCAGTTTCTCTTTCCATCTTTTTTCAGCCTATCACAATCACCAATATGCTATAGAAGCAGCATCTGACAAGCCTACTTCCTTGTTGCTATAACCAAGAGGAACTTCTCAGTTCTTAACTCACTTGTAGTTTACTATTTTCTGATCTGTGTTCTCCATGTAACTGTCAGCTTTATAAGGCCACCAATAGATAGAGTGGTAATCACCCATCAACACATTGTTTAATGAATGGATAATAGAAAGACAGAAAGCAATAGTTCTACTCTACTTACATTCTGTTAGGAAATAAAAATTTGGAGTCCAGCCTGAAATTAATTCAGATCTGCCTAGAATTTTGGCTTTGTTTATTTTTATTGTTGTTTCTTTGCTATCGCTGCTTGTTGATTTTCAAAAATTTATTTCTTCACTGGACCTTAGGGAGGACATTTCAAATCTTCTCTTTAAATTGATTTTCCACTTTCATTATTCTTGGGACTCAATTCTAAATTAAGAAGAACAGAAAACCCTATCAAATCATTCAAAATATTTAGCTGTAACTAATCCTTATCAGACTTACCATGAAATCATATAAGATTTCAAGCTATTTTTACCTTGCTATTATATTATTACTTTTATATGTACAGTATAGAATTTTCATGGAGGGAAATTGTATCTTATGTTCCATTTAATGAACAAGTATCTTATTTTTGCCATAGTTAGATAGATTATATATAATTAATGGGACCAAATTTAGTTTGCATAAAGATATTCTTAAGAAAGGTATCTAAGGAGGAAAAACTATTTTTTCCAGTATCTATGAAATATTATTCTCTTATTTCCTTTGTGGTTATGCTTTATTTAAATAAAACTTTCACAATGTCACCCTTAATTTGATAAAATTTCAAAAATAATAAAAAATAAAAACAATAGAACATATAAGATTTAGGAAGAATATAAGTGAATAAATGATTAAGAATTTAAAATTCTAGAGAAAAGAAAGAATGCATTTTCAACTTTCTTCTGGGTTGGACATATGGGAACCCAAGGAATCCAAAAGACCAATATTGCCTCTCAGATAAAAAGGGCTCAAAAAGTGATTTAAAAAAAAAATCTCATGGTAATATGAAATGAATTTTTACAAATCACCAACTGGTTTTTGTTTGCTTGTTTTTTCTTTTTTTATCTTTTCACCTCCAGTTCAACCATAATCTTCTATTAGCTCTCAAGGTGGGTGGTGGACTAAGGCATAAAGGGGCATGGGAATAATCTGTATCTGAGTAATCATAGTTGACCATAAAAGATACAGAGGTAGAGACTGAGAAAGTGAAGGGAGAAGAATCACCTAATTCATGTAATTAATACGATTTATAAACCACC
Source organism: Tolypeutes matacus (assembly GCA_026826555.1). NCBI lineage: Eukaryota > Metazoa > Chordata > Mammalia > Cingulata > Chlamyphoridae > Tolypeutes > Tolypeutes matacus. The sequence continues at coordinate 8,243,455 of JAKSZT010054350.1, forward strand.
TGAGAAATTCCATTTGTAGTTTTCGTCTCAAAGAAACATGAATTTGATCCTATCACTTCTATATCACTAATGCCTCATTATCTACAGGTACAAAAGCAGGGCATGGGAGGCCCAACCAGGACTCTCTTCTGCATACCTCTCCTGATATATCTCAGTCCCTTCTCCTATCCACATCCAGTGCCATAGCAGTATTAACACATTTTCGTTTTCCTGGTTTCTTCATGCTCTCTTACCTTGCCTGCTTCCGTGCAGGCTAGAACCTTTTCAAGACTGTTTTGCATTCACCTTTCCTAGGAAGGCTTCTCTCACCCCCACAAGTACTCCCTCTTTCTGCACCCCTTCTAAACCACTCTGCTCCCACCGCTCATGTTGCAAAGCAAACATTTATTTACTTACTTCCTCCCACTTTACTGCAGGCTGCTGAAGGAAGAGTTCATCTTCATCATCTTTGTATCCTGGCGATTTAAGGCTGTATACTGTCCACACCTAATAATACTGAATTCATGACCACAGCAAATTTATAATTCACTTTATAAATTTCACCCAGCTTCTTCCTGATCTCAGCTGTAGACTGGTATAGGGCTTGTCTCTCCAGGCTTCTTATATTAGCTGCAAACTATCAGGCAAATGGTTCATCTCTCCCCGAGGCCCAGGATCAAAAACGACAGAGTTCTCTCTCTTCCCATGTGTCTTCTTGAGTGTCCATTTATATCAGCCCACCAAGGGGCGGGCACTCAACCTGAGTCACATCTTACTGACATGGTCAAATCAAAGCCTTAATCTTAGAGGTAATTTAATCAAGGGCCCCTCAACTGAATCAAATATAATCAAAGGGAATCACACCCAGGGGAATACTTTACAAACATAATATTTCTCTTTTGGGGATTCATAAATAATCTCAAACTGCCACAGTGCCTTTTTTGTTATCTTTATCCTTTCAAACTTACCTGTGGGTGCAAAGGAAAAGGCTTATTACTTTTACTCAGATATATATTTACATCTTTTCTGACTAAATATGTACTCACAATCTGGCCCAAAATTCGCACCTTCCATCTCTCCTATCTTTTTCTTAGCTGAATTGTAGGATAGTTGCAGCCTTATGTGAAGTGTCTTGATAGATCCAGTTTTGAAAACCACACCCACATAAGCACCATCCAGTGTGAGCTCCAGGGGAGTTCAACACTGAAAAACATACGGGCTCCCACACCCGCACCCCACAAGTGACCAATCAAGGGTTAGGCTTATGTTTTCTGGACAACACACTCCATGGCTTCTATTACTTTGTCTGCTCTGATACCCATTACGTCCACACGGGCTTGAAAGCTCCTTTATCTTTGCATCTTATGCCTTTACCCTCTTTTTCTACCCATTGTGATTTTATGCACCCTATACATTCAAGCAGCTCTCATCATTCTTCATTCTCTGAGGGATAAAAAAGCCTGGCCAATGCCTCCCACCACCACTAACAAGACTCTCATTGCACACTGACTACTTTTGTAATAACCTAACCTTTGAAATGTATTCAAATGGTTGCCTAAATTTGTATGAGTTTAGGGAAGGTATGGAGGTGAAATCAGGGTTTTCCTTCACTTTAGTTCTTATACCCACCATACCCTAACACATTCTCTCCCCAGGTTGAGTTATTACATTTGAAATATAAACTATGAGGGCAGGAATATTAGTTATCTATTGCTATGTGTCAAATTACCGCCAGAATTTAGCAGCTTAAAACAATATATATTTATACTCTCAATTTCTGTGGGTCAGGAATCTGGGCTGAGCTTAACTGGGAGAGCAAGAGGGAAGTCACAGTCTTTAGGTAACCTCAGGATTGACACCCCATTATTTTGGCCATATTCTATTCATTAGAAATGAATCATTAGGTTTTGCCCACACTCAAGGGAGGGGATTTGATAAAGATGCGAACACAGAGTTCATCAGGAACCATTTTGGAGGCTGCCTACTAGAACAGATTTGTTTTAGTTTTAGTTTT
>JAKSZT010054350.1:8245457-8263321 GCA_026826555.1 Tolypeutes matacus
TTTTAGTTTTAGTTTTAGTTTTAGTTTTAGTTTTAGTTTTAGTTTTATAGTTTTAGTTTGTAACCTAGAACAATTAACAACCAGAAGGCACTCAGTAAATATTTGTTTAATGAATGACTGAATAGTAGGGAGAATGCAGCATCTGTCATTTCAGATTTTTACAATGGTGTTTGAAATCAGAGAAAATTCAACAAAGCATATCCTAATTTATGATGCTTTTAACAACTAAAACATATATTTTCCTTTCCTACTTTACCATATTGCATTAAAAAATCAGAATCAAATTTAGCCTCTCTCCCAGAATGAATCAGGAAAACAATACCACTTACTGAATTCTTTTGTATATTTCCTGGTATTCTGGTGGAAACTGCCATTTTATGACATATGGGAATAGATAATATGGTTGAAGATAATGCAGTCTATTTTAAGATTTTAACATCAGTTACTGAAATGCTTTTATGCTTCAAGTTAAGGAAAGAAGAGAATATTACACTGAAGATATGCACACTATTCTCAGATTCCTTTTCTTAACAGCATATTGATCTTTTGAAGGAGACTTTTAAATGACATCAGCAATGATGAGGAAAAAAATACATCTTATTAAGAATGGATGGGCAGCTACATTAGGTACCAAAAGTATATCAAAATTTGCCCTAGTTTTTAAATATTTAAAATAACATTATTCAGTGTTCTTTCCTGAATTAGATTACCTATACTCAAAATTTTAAGGTTACTTACAATTTATTTAGGCTTCCTGAAAAATTGTTCAGTGTGTTATTCCATTAACTTCTTACAAATGTGAAAAATGTATTCTTGGATTTGTTCAAAAGACATAGGCCAATTTAAAGAGAAAGTGGAAATGTTCAACAGTGGGACATTGAACAATCCCTGAGAAATTTCTCCAAATAAAAAAGACATAATTCTCAGGCAGTCAAGATCATAAGCTATTTGGAGCTACTGTGGAGAAAAAAACGGCAAAATCGGTTTCCTCTGTCAGCCAATTCAGATTAATTTTTAGGATTAACTTAAAAAGGATTATAAAGTCACTCCCAGAGTATGCAGAATATGCAGTTATCATTTTGTAGTCATGGCCAATGGTGGGGGAGACAGGAGTAGTAACACAACTGCAAAATATTTATTTATCATAGCAATTATTGTGAGATAATAATGACAATAAAAATGGTGTGTTTCTTTTATACTTCATAGAGTCCAGGATGATGAAAAATTTACAGATTTTCTATTCCAATATTGATAATCCTAAACTGTTCTTAATTATAACCTGCTTTTAATGAGATCAACTCAGTAATCTCTTTTATCTCCAGAAGTTTGTGATTCTATGACATCTACCTATAATGTTATTTTAGGTAAGAAGAAACATTTCTTTCATTTTAACAATACATGATATTATTTGTCTTGTATTTATTTTATAAACTCTCATTTTCTCTCTTTGCTACTCATGTTTCAAAATGATTTCAAAAACACATATATATATTCACCTACTTAAGTATTCCTAACTCAATAGGACTTTTAAATATCTACTGATTTCTTAAACTGTAAACCCTTCTGAAAATTAGAATTCCATATAGGTTAGCTATATTCAAAAGATATGCTAATTATTACTAAAATAAACTTTAACTTAATTCATAACTCCATTATAGGAACATATTAGTATACCTGAAAGAGTCTAAATTCAATTTGTCCTCTTCATAGCAAGAAAATTTTACCTCTGCGGTCACTAAGGTGTGGTGGTCAGATATAATTTTTGTGAAATGTTGCAATTGATATTGTTTTAAATTTTAGATTTTAATTTAAAAGTTGAATTGCTTTTAAAAGATTAAAGGCTTAATAATGAAATATTATTTAATATTATTTCTTTCAAAATAAGATTATTTGGAAAGAAATGGAAACAAGGTATGAGCAAGTAAAACAATATCCATTTTTACTCAAAACTTAAAGTGCTAAGCAGAATTCCAGGATAGCAAGCAGATGGTGTCATAATTCTAAGATCAAAAATGTATTAGAATTTCAGGAAGGAGTTTATTTTCCTGTAATCTGAAATTGAACATCCTAGCAATGATACTTGGAACTACTTGCAATATGCTGCTGAGAGTTTCATGGTGGACACAATAATGTCTTTGGTGAATATCAGAAACCTCAGAGATGTGGATGTGGGGATGTCAGAGTGGATTTAAGTTGTGAGACCTGGGAACCCATCACCTGACTTTCTCCAGGTGTGAAAAACAAGGACATAAGTGAAGTGAGTAGGTAGGTAGGTAGGACAGAAACATCTTTGAGAAGGGATAACTACCTTCCCTGTGCTTGGGTTGACTGTAGGAGATGCTGCCTTGGAGATAGGCTCTCTATTCTCAATGTGGATAACAGGATTTTAGGATTTCACCGGGTGGTGGTAATTAACTCACGAAAGCAAGGTGAAGGTAATTACCATAATGGACAACAAGGCTGGAGGGATATTCAGGGTGCTTTGACTTACAGGGATCAGTGGCAATGATTAATAGATGGTAATGATCTTAGGGATGAGATGGATGGAAGACCCAACAAAAATTGTATGATAATGGTACAATTTTTAATTGTATAACAAAAATTAATTTGATTTCTGTTGATAAACTTACCAAAGAATGAGATCCCCAGTGAGTTTTTTAACAAAATCCATTTCTTACTTGCATACAGGGTAGGTGATATTATTTTCATATTACAATTTTACATTAGTGCTTAAAAACCTAAAAAGCTACAGAAACACTGTGCTTTGATCATATTGTTAAATATCTGAGCTGTCCAAATCAGATAAGGCAGAAGACCTGAGGTCTCTGACCTGATCCTAACCTCTCTCATGACTGATATTCCACATAAGACTTTCTCACTTCCAACACTTGAAGAAAAACTGATAAGTATCAATTAATTATTTTCTATTGATTAAAAGAAACAACTACTAAAGCATTGTTTATTTGTTGGAAAATAAAGACTCATGTTTTATTTTGCATCATTTTACAATAAAATTCCAATGAGAAGCACAGTATGATTATAAACCTAGAAGGGACATTAGATAGGAGTTTGTCACTTAAATCCATAGTTTCTAGGTTTCAGGGAGTAAGAAATGAATATCTTTCTAATGAAAAGAGCTATAGAGAGAGACAAGAAGAAAGAAGTGAAGAATGACTCAAAGGTTTATTGCATGAGCAGCTGGAAGAATGAAAGATGCCATCAGCGAGGGAGGGCTCAAGTGAAGCAGGTTTGGGGGAGGTGGGACCAAGTGGTCAGTTTTGTAGGTCTTAACTTTGAGATGTCTGTTAGCTAAACTACGCTAACTTGAGCTAAGTGGACCCAGGATGGTAAAAAAAGGAAAACTCCAAAACTGTGTGGTGTTCATGTCACTAGCAATACTATAAGAATTTTCTACAGACATTCTGGAATACATTTCTCTTAAAAGGCCATTTTCAGTTTGGGGCAAATGCTAATCTAGTTTTCATCCTATGTGCATTTAAAGGCAAAGAAATCAGTTTGCCTTTAAGAAAGAAAGCATTTTGTTTCCACATGTATTTTTTTGCTGTTGCACCAGTGATATATAACTATTAAATATGGTTATAAATATTTAAACTATTAATGGTTGTGTTACACATTATAAATAGCTTTATGGGCTCACCAAGCGATGTAAGTGATATACACAATTTCCCCAAAGGTCTTTGGATAAAGTCACTGCTATAGTGTAGGATGTAATGTGCATTCAATAGTGACAAATGAGTTCTAAGTCAGTAACAGAACTAAATGGAGTTTATTTTAGCCAGTAAGATCAGTGGCAAAGAGAGAATATTATGTAAACTGACCTTGTCTAAATGATAGCACACTAGGACTAAGAAAAAAAGGTCAAACTTGTTTTATATTAACTTTGTCCAGAGGAACAAAATAGCAGGGTATTTTAAAATCCCATAATTAATATAAAATAATGTATCAATTGCATTGGTTATTCAAGAACCCTACCCACTGCATTTTTAATTTTTCTACTCATCTCTTTCTCCTTTTTCTGCCCTCATATTTTATTACTTTTCCTTTTATTCCTTTTATTGGGGCTTTTTCTTGTTTAAACTTAGGATCATTACTACAGGGTAAAATTAGTGAGTCATCTAGACAGGCAGCTATGGTATAAGGTAGAGAAAAGAAGATAGGTCAATTTGGCCAAGGTCTAGTACCACCCTGGCATAAACTATGGGGTCTTGAGTTGTGTCTTAGTTTCCTGGATGCTATGACAAATACGATACACTGATTAGCTTAAACAATAGGAATTTGTTGTTTCACAGTTTCAGAGGCTAAAAGGCTTGCTTTCTCCAGGACCAGGTAGCATCCTGGCTGGCAATCATTCAGTCCCTTGGCTTTCCTTGCACATGGTGATGTCCTTCTTTCTCTTTCAGGTTCCTGCTGACCTCTGGCTTCTGGCTCCACCCCATGGCTCTCTTTTTTTTTTTGACCAACTTAACAATCAGTTTATTAAAGTAGTTGACTTAAGCATCTGCGATGGTGATTTCAACCTCTACTCCTGGCTTAATACTGATGGAAGTAATCTGCTTAATCTCAGGACTGTGCAGGTCAATGACTCTCTTGTGGATTCTCATCTGGAAACGATCCCAAGTCTTTGAACCTTCACCACAAGTTTTCCTTGTAGTGATTCTTAGAGTCTTGAAAGGCATCTGAACTAGTCCCTTCACTTTGAGGTTCTTTTCCTTTGTGCCCCTAATCAAGTCAGCACACACCTTCTCCAGATATTTCACGTTGTGGCTGGTCAGGGTGATTCTAATGTGGTGAATCGCCACCTCTGGTTCCACCTGAATCTTTCAGATGTCCTTAAAAGCCATGGCTGCGTCGCGCCTTCCTGACCGACTTGTTACAGCATGATATATTTTCATGTGATTATATTATCTGTTTCAGCTGTTTTCTAAGAATACCTTATTAACTATTATTCCTGGGTGAAAGGAACAGCCGTGAGTCAGGAGGAACAAGGAGCCAGAGCACGGCTGCAACAGTGACTGCATTTTCCTCAAAAAGTGGTTTTCTCTTTGAAAAGCTTCCAGTAGTTGGAGTAAGCCCCATCCTGATTCAGTTATCCACACCTTAACTAAAAATAGCACCTTCAAAAGGTCCTATTTACAGTTCACGCCCACAGAAATGTGATTAAGAACATGTTTTTTTTTATATGGAGTACATATTTCAATCTGCCACAGAGTGGTTATATTATCAGCATAAATCTGTGTTGTGTTACTCATACACAACCATTAATCTCTGAAAGTCAGTTTTCTTATTTGTAAAACAGAAGTAGATCACCAACCTAAGAGAGTTGTTGTGGGATTGCATGAATAAATACAGAGAATTGTTTAGTGCAAGATATGTTAATATAACTAATTATAAATAGTATTTATAATAATTATAATTTTCTAATTGAGATAAGGATGTGTAAAGGGACTGTAGGCAAATATATAATTTCGCTATCTACTGCTGAGCTTCTGACGTTGGCATTGTATTGGGTACTTAAGGGGCATTATCTGGAATTTTTACAACCACCTTGAAAAGCAGGCATTATTTCACCATTTTATAAGGTACTGAAACTGAGCTCAGAGAAGTGATGTACTAAAAGTCACAGAAATAGAAGTAACAATGCTAGGCATTGGCCCCAAGCCTAGTCTGCTTAAACCCACAGACTAGGCTTGGGTTTAGTCTTCAGTATAAACTGATTTCAGTCCCTCACCCACAAAGATAGTGGAAGATGACTGGAAAGTGAGTACACAACTGCAGGCCACTGCTTTCCAGTACTCTGACCCTAGGAAAGTTATAAAAACATGTTAAAGCTCAGTGTTCTCCTCTATAAAATTACACTGGATGGTCTTTAGGAACCCAGGAAAATAATTGCCCAGAATGAGTGTGCATTCTCGGAGCTGTGTGTTTTTTAAAGTATGGTTCATTGTTGCAAAATCAATTACTTAATTAAATTTTTTTGCTATTTTCAGATTATTCTCACGCATGTGATGATGTCTACACAGAGAAGGAATTTCCTTAGGTCTACAAAGGCAAGCAAAAGCTGTCTAGGGTGCATTTGTGTGTTTACTCTCCTGATCTGTTATATGACTCAAATAATCCCCCAAAAGAGTGAAATTATATGATGTAACAAATAGCATGATATATTTTCATGTCATTACATTATCCGTTTCAGCTGTTTTCTAAGAATACCTTATTAACTATTATTAACAAGTATTTTTCTATTTATCATTTGCTCATTTATATATTAAATGTAGATAAATGAACTTGTTTTAACTCTTCACTCCTACACAAAAGAATATGAATGTCCTCTGTAACGAATGTATCACACTAATGAAGGATGTTAATGTGGGAAAATGTGGGAGGTGTAGGGAGTGGGACATATGGGAATCCCCTTTATTTTTACGTAACATTTATGTAATCTAAGTATCTTTAAAAAAATAAAAAATATATTTGAAAAAAGGAATTTAAGTTTCTTACTTTCTTCATTATTCTGTACATCTGGATATAAAGTCAGTGTATCTGGAATATATCAAGCCTCTTTCAGTTTCTCTTAGACTACCCTTATTATGTGTGAAAGTGTTTTGATATTACTTAAATATCTATATTACAAAATCCTTGCCATTTATTTTTTGTGATCATAGTGTTTGTTTATTCACTTATTTATTTATTTACCTTTTTAACTTTTCATTTTGAAATAATTTCAAACTTAGAGGACAGTTGCAAAAATAATACAAACTCCATACAGAGAACTCCAACATACCTTTAACCCCCCACATAACCAGGTCAATTTTAACATTTTGCCTCCTTTGCTGTATCTCTTTTTCTCTTTTTTTCTTTCTTTTTCTTTCTTTCTTCTTTTTCTTCCTTTCTTCTTTTTCTTCCTTTCTTTCATTCTTTCTTTCTTTCTATATCTATCTCTATCTATCTATCTCTTTCGTTCTTTCTGTCTATCCTCTGAACCTTTGAGGGCAGCTTACATACATCATAATACTTGAACATATAATGCTTCCATGTACATTTCTTGAGAACAAAAATATTCTCTTATCTGACTATCTTAAGTGCATATGTCAAGTTCAAGAAATTTAACATTGATATAAAGCTCACATTCTATATTCCAATTTTTTCTTATGTCTCAATAATGTCCTTTTGAACCTTCCTTCCTCCATTCTTGAGCCTATCCAATATCAAGCGTTGCATTTAATTGTCACTATCTCTTTAATTTATCTTTCTTTTTGCTTAATTTTGGTAACATACACACAACATAAGTCTTCCCATCTCAACTCTTCCCAAGCATATCATTCAGTGGGATTAACACATTCACAATTCTGCAGAATCCTCACCATCTGTTACTAGAATTTTCTCTTCACTCCAAACAGAAACCCTACACTCATTTTGCATTAAATCCCCATTGCCCCTTCCTTCCACTTCTGATAATCTGTACTCTACTTTCTGTCTCTATGAGTTTGTATATTCTCTGATATTTTCTTTGTGGTTACAATGGGGATTAAATTTAACATCCTAAATCTATAGCAATCTAGTTTGCTTTGATAGCAACTTAACTGTAATAGCATACATAAACTAAGTTCCTATACCCTTCCGACCACCCACCTTTATGTAGCTATCATCATAAATTACATATTTATACATTATGTGTTCAAAAATATTGACTTATCATTCATTACATTATATGTAGTTGCCTTTTAGATCCTGTGGGAAGTAAAAAGTGGAGTTACAAATCAAAAATAAAACAGTTCTGGTATTTATATTTTCCCATGTCATTGCCTTTGCTGGAGATCTTTATTTCTTTATGTGGCTTCAGTCAATTGTCAGGTGTCCTTTACTTTCAACCCAAACAACTCTCTCTACTATTTCTTATAGGGCTAGTCTAGGGACCACTAAGTCCTGTAGCTTTTTTTTTTTTTTTTTTTTTTTTTTTGAGGTACCTGGGCCAGGGATGGAACCTGGGACCACGTATGTGAAAAGCCAGTGCTCAACCACTGAGCCACATCGGCTTCCCTTAGTTGGTTATTCATTTGTTTTACTTATTGTTTATTTTTTCAGGAGGCACCAGGAAGGAAATTTGGGACCTCCCATGTGGAAGGTGGGCACTCAACCACTTGAGCCATATCTGCTCCCTCTTAGCTTTTGTTTACCTGGGAATGTCTTAATCTCTCCCTCATTTTTGAAAGATTGTGTTATCAGATACAGAATTCTTGGTTAGCAATTTTTTGCTTTCAGTGTTTTAAATGTCTTCCCGGTACCTTCTTATCTCTATGGTTTCTGATGAGAAATCAGCACTTAATCTTATTGTGGCTCTCTTGTATGTAGCATATTGCTTCTCTCCTGTGGCTATCAAAATCTTCTCTTTATCTTTGGCACTTGACAGTTTGATTATAACATGGTGCAGTGTGGGACAATTTGTATTTATCCTGTCTGGAGTTGGTTAAGCATCTTGGATGTGTATATGCACATCTTTCTTTAAATTTGAGAAGTTTTCAGCTATTATTTCTTTGAATATTCTCTCTGCTCCTTTCTCTCTTTCTTGTCCTTCTGGGACTACCATAATGTTTATATTGATGCGCTTGATGGTGTCCTACAGATTCCTCAAAAAAGTGTTCACTTTTCTTCATTCTTTTCTCTTTCTGCTCCTCAGACAGGATCATTTCAATTGAGGGTTAACTCTGCTCTCTCTGTAACTGCGACCAGAGATCACTCCTGGGAGCATAGGCCAGCTGTGCACCAAGCCAGTGAGAGGTGAGGTAAGGGCCAGCTACGTTACCACAAGGTCCTATCACTTTTAAGAAGATTTTTTTTCTTGATTTGGCTCTCTCCCTGCTTGTGGCAGTTTTACATTATTTATGAATTCCAAAAAGAGATATTGATTATGTTTGTAAACTGGCCTGTTCCTCTGAGTGTGATACCCCTTTGATTGTATTAAATTCAGAGTTTTCATTTTTACTTTATTAAATCAAAATTAAGGGCTTTGATTCGACCATGTCATTAGGGCAATTTGGTTTAAGTCCCCGCCTCCTTGGTGGGCTATATAAATGGACGCTCAATCAAGAACACAGAAGCAGATGCTGGAGGAAAGAGAGAGAGCTCCATAGACATGGAAGAGGACACTGTAGCCCCAGGAAGAGAATTGAGCCATTTACCTGATAGTTTGCAGCTGACTTTGTGAGGAGAGCAGAGCAGCTCAGCCCCAAAAGAAACAAGCCCTGGGGAGAGAGACGAGCCCCATGCCAGCCTAAAGCTGAGATCGGAAGAAGCTGGACCCACGGAGCCTTAAGAGGAAGAAGAAGGCTTTACCCTCACAGACTTCACCAGCTTCTGGCTTCAACACATGGCAACAGAGTTTGGTAGGGAAGTACCCTTGACTTGGACTCTTTAGGGCCTTGTAACTGTAAGCTTTTATCCCAAATAAATACCCTTTATAAAAGCCAACAGATTTCTAGTACTTTGCATCAGCACTCCTTTGGCTGACTAATACACTGCTATTATAGTTTTGAAACTGTTTTCTAGAGACTTGAGAAAGATGTTTCTTCCAGTTCTTGCTGTTTGTTCAAATCTTCTGTGGGGGAATAGAACACTAAATCTACATCATCTTGATCATGGTGAGGCCTATTTATTTATTTTTCATTAATACAAAGCCATTTACTAGATTTTATGAAGGTACAAGGATGAATTTAATTGTAACTCCAACTCACAGGTATTCTTTAAAATAGACTAATAATACTTTTGGAAAAAAAAAACACTATATTTAGAACCTCCAGCACAGATTATTTTATGAGTATTTCTACTACATAAAATTAAAATGGAAAGTTGAGATGAAAAATTTTTCTTGTTTTTGATGAAAGATGAAAATTAATAATGTATATAAACTTAAATAAATAAATAAATCAGTATAACTTTCTGATCCTTGCATCTTTTTAATATATGACATTTCTGCTAATTTTATGGTAGTTCTAATTTGGTAAGAACTCCCACACTAACTAAATTAGTGTTTTTTATTTGAAGTAACACATAAAATCTGTAAAATAAAACATTATGTTGATTGATTATGATACTTAATAGTGCTTAACACTTATTTAGCACTCTACATCTTCAAAGCACTTTACAAACATTAACTAATTAATCATGATGTCATTGTGATGTCAGGAAGGTGGTAGAATTCCCATTTCTGAGATGAAGAAATTAAGTAAAGTGGTTAATGACAATGAAAGACTTTTAGAAAGTCTAAATATCAATACTTCAGGAAAGTTCCAACTAAATGACTAAAGCAGTGAGTTGATTTTGTGTATATGATATAAAGCACGCGGTGCAAGTTAGTATCATAGCCACCTTTCAACTTTGACACTTAGAAGAAAAAATGGCCATTGCCAAAAACTCACACTTCCTTACTAACCTTCATTATTCTCAAGGGCTTGTAGTTAATCCTGCCTACCATTTTATATATTAGAAATATACTTTTTCATAATTAGAAACTCTCTCTCTGAATTAAAAAAAAAAATGCCTCTTCAGGGATTTTTCAACGTTTATCATTAAGCATGTTTGAGGGGAAAAAACAGCTACTGGAAATGTTTCCAAAAAATCAAATCATTTGAAAAACAATATTGGAGTTCTGAGAAGATGGACTGAGAGTATGCAGGCAGGGCTCAACTCTTTCACAAAAAACAGCAGAGAAAGGGCCAAAAGTTGTCTAAGGGACCTGCTTTGGGGGTCATGCTACACAACTCCCAAGAGGGTGAGGGACAGAAAGACAAAGAACTTGAAGCAACAAACTCCCATGCTGGCTGGGAAGAGCTCTCATCTGCCACCCCCAAGATATTAAGCTGGGATAAAACCCCTGGCTGAATGAAGCTGACCAAGAGGGAAACAGACATCTTCCTCCCTGTCAGCTGTTACAAGGGAAAAGGAAGGGGAATCGGGGGGGGGCTCTCTTCAGTGAATTTGGCCAGCAGACTCTGCCTTGAATCTCAGCTCTAGCCGTACCAAAACACAAAAAGTGGAGATTAAAAGAAACACCTCTGTGGAAAGGTGTGCACATGAGTGCCACCTGCTGACCAGTATGGAAATTGCTTAGATAAAAACTGCTTTTAGGGCTCTCTTAACCCAAACTTCTGGGAGAAAATCTGCACCACATTAGCAAGTCCCTGGCCTGATTTTGGTAACTTAAACTGGGAAAATTTAAAGCTTAGAATATCAAATATCAAAGAAGAGCTGTGGGGGAGGCGGGGGGGAACAATAGACAGGAGAGAGAAATTGGCCATCAGAGTAAATTCACCTATGTATTCAGATGCCTAGACATCACTAAAAAATTACAAGCCATACTAGGAAACAGGAAGAGATGGCCCAGTGAAAGGAATAAACCAAATATCCTGAAGAGATACAGGACTTAAGACAATCAATGATAATCACACAACTCTCCTAAATCAATTCAAAAAATTCAAAGTTAAAATAACTAAAGAGATAAAGGATATTAACAAGACATCGGGTGAACAATTTGAAAGCCTTCAAAGAAAAGTAACAGAGCTTATGGGAATGAAAGACACAATGGATGAGATTAAAAATACATTAGAGGCACATAAGAGCAGATTTGAATTGCTTGAAGACAGAATTAGTGATTTCAAAGAGAGAACATTCCAACTGGAAGAGACAGGAGAACAGAAAGAGAATAAAATGGAAAAAAATGGAACAGGATCTCAGAGAATTGAATGACAATATGAAACATACAAACATGTGCATTATTGATGTCTCAGAAAGAGAAGAGAATGGAAAAGGGGCAGAAAGAATATTTGAGGGAATATTGACCCAAAATGTCCCAATCCTTATGAAAGACGTAAATATTAACATACAAAAAGGACAACACACCACAAACAGCATAAATCTGAATAGATCTATCCTGAAACACCTACCATTCAGAATGTCAAATATCAGAGATAAAGAGTGGATTGGGAGGTGGGCAACATGGGAATCCCAGTGGGTTCTGTGTAATATTTTAGGTAATCTAAGCACCTCTTAAAATATATGTGTATATATATATATATATATATATATATATATAACATTTTTGTAAGCAAATACACATATATGCATATATATTTATATATCATTTTGCAAATGTTTGTATGTATTGTGAGAATTTTGATTTTTACCCATAATAAAAAAAAAAAAAAAAAGAGTGGATTCTGAAAGCAGCAAGAGAAAAACAAAGCATCACATACAAGGTAAAATCAATAAGATTAAGCGCCGACCTCTCATCAAAAACCATGGAGGTGAGAAGAAAGTGGTATAATGTATTTAAGGTACTGAAAGAAAAAAACTGCCAGCCAAGAATTCTATATCCAGCAAAACTTTCCTTCAAATATGAGGGTAAGTTCAAAGTCTTCACAGATGAACAAAAACTGATAGAGTAGGTTACCAAAAGACCAGAATTATAAGAGATACTAAAAGGAGTTCTGCAGCCTTAAAGGAAAAAACAAGGGCAAGAGACTTGAAGAGTATAGAAATGAAGATTATTAAGAAGGGTAACTTAAAGGATAAAAAGACAGACAATAGTAAGATATGACAACAGAAAACCAAAGGATAAAATGAATGATATAAGTAATGCTTTTATAGTGATAACATTGAAAGTTAATGGCATGAACTACCCAATTAAAAGACGTAGACTGATAGAATGGATTAAAAAAATATGAGCCATCTATTTACTGTATCTAAGAGACTCACCTCAGACATAAGGACACAACCAGGTTAAAAGTGAAAGCTTGGAAAAAGATATTCCATGCAAATAGTAAACAAAAAAGGACTAGAGTAATGATACTAATATCGTACAAAATAAATTTTAAATGCAAAACTGTTATAAGGGATGAAGACGGTCATATAATAAAAGGTGCAATTCACCAAGAAGAAATAACTATACTAAATATTTATTCACCTAACCTGCGTGCCCCAAGATACATGAGACACACACTGGCAAAACTGAAAGGAGAAATAGATGTCTGTACAATAATAGGTGGATACTTCAATCATCATTCTCAGTATTGGATAGAACATTTGGACAGAGGATAAAGATACAGAGAGCTTGAATAATATGATAAATGAACTAGACCTAACAAATATCTATAGAGCATTTTACCTCAAAACAGCAGTACATGCATTCTTTTCAAGTACTCATGGATCCTTCTCCAGGATAGACCATATGTTGAGTCACAACACCAGTCTCAATAAATTTCAAAAGATTGAAATTATACAAAACACTTTCTCTGATCATAACAGAATGAAGCTGGAAATCAATATCAGAAAAAAAGAGGGGAAATTCAAAAACATATGGATATAAAACAACACACTCTTAAATAATCAAAGAAGAAATTGCAAGAGAATTTAGTAAATATCTTGAGACAAATGAAAAAGAGAACACAACATATCAAAACCTATGGGACCCTGCAAAGCCAGAGCTGAGAGGGAAATTCATAACCCTCAACGCATTAAAAAAGAAGAAAGCTAAAATTGAAGATCTGAATGCACACTTGGAGAAACTATAAAAAGAACAGCAAACTAAACCCCAACCAAGTCAAAGGAAAGAAATGGTAAACATCAGAGCAGAAATAAATGAAATTGAGAACAAAAAAACAATAGAGAAAATCAACAAAACCAAAGGTTGGTTCTTCAAGAAGATCAACAAACCCTTAGCTAGACTGACAAAGAAAAAAGGAGAGAAGACACAAATAAATAAAATCAGAAATGGGGGCGGGGAGGGGCACGTTACCACTGACCCCAGAGAAATAAGAGAGATCGTAAGAGGATGCCATGAACAAATATATGCCAAAAAATTAGACAATCTAGATAAGATGGACAAAAACCTAGAAATGCACAAACCACTTACACTGACCCTAGAAGAAATAGAAGACCTCAACAAACCAATCACATGAGAAGAGATCGAAGCAATCATCAAAAACCTCCCAAAGATGAAAAGCCCAGGACCAGAGGGCTTCACAGGTGAATAGTAAAAATCATTCAAGACAATCTAAAATCAATCTTGACATCAGGAGGGGCCAAGATGGCATTAGTGTAGGAGGGCGCACACTGCAAGCTCCCAGAGCAAGGCGGATTGTGGACAGGGTCCTGCCCGGGGGTCTGTGCTGTGCACGCGTGGAGTGAGAAGCTTGGGACATCTATCTGCACGGATCAGCGGCATGGACCGAACGGTGGCGATTCATGAGTTTTGAGGCTGCCGGTGGAGGTTGGCACAGGCAGCTGAGCTCCGCGGTTAGGGGAAAAAAATAAAATGGCCATTTGGAGCCGCTGGAGGGGTGAAAAAGTTTTATTTTGTGGGGATCTGGCTGCCTGGCACCCCTTGGACCTTGTGTGAACAGAGCAAACGAGCTAATCAGCACCCAGTGAACCGGAGGGGGGATTTTGGTCAGGAAACGCAGCTGATTTCCCTAGCCACCCAGGGATAAGACCCGGGCCGCTGCAGAGCCAGGCAGAAGGGACACTTCCCAAAAAAAGGGAGGGTTCGGTTGGAAGACAGGGAAGGGTATTTTATATTTTTAGACATTGATCTGGCTGCCTGCACCACCCTATAGCTTTGGGGAGCAGATAAGCCGACCTGAAGCAGCATTAGGCTGAGAGCAGACGCGAATCTGCACTCAAACTGATTT
Organism: Tolypeutes matacus; assembly: GCA_026826555.1. Taxonomy (NCBI): domain Eukaryota; kingdom Metazoa; phylum Chordata; class Mammalia; order Cingulata; family Chlamyphoridae; genus Tolypeutes; species Tolypeutes matacus. The sequence goes on from JAKSZT010054350.1 coordinate 8,260,157, forward strand.
ACTGAGCAGCCCGGTGACGCTGGAGCTCGGCGCCAGAAGGGGCTGAATCCGCCATCTTTAGCACTCCTCACTGACTAACATCAGAGCTTCAGCTAACCTGGGGAGTCTGGAAAGTGGGACGTGCTTGATTAATTTCCACGGGCCCAGCTAGGGTCCCTTCCGTAAGGGGGTTGGTCTAGAGGAGGAATTATTTTGGTTCCTGCATTTGGCTAAAAAAAAAAAAAAAGGTCACCTCAACAAATGAAAAATAAATTCTTTTTAATTTAGTTTAATACCTAAAAGCTGCTTCAGTACCTGCATATAGAACCCTGTGGGGAAATTCATTGATAAACACAAGTAGGCAGGAAGGATCCACGTGGACCCTAGGAGAGTCATTGACCCCCCTTATCTCTGTTTGACTGCTTGCCTGTGTGGATCTTTGGTTTCTCTCTGTTACTTTCTGGTCTATTGCTATTATTCCCGTTTTCCTCCCCCCTTCCTTTTTCCTTCTATTTTTTTTTTTAAATAGGTGCTGCCAGCTGGTCGCTTCTTTGCTGGGCTTCTTATTCAGTAATTTCCCACTCGCTGTATATATTGATTCTGTATTACAAACTATCGCTTATCCTTCCTGCATCTTTCTGCCTTCTGTTTTCTGTTGTGGCTCTTAGAGACAACATTTTTTCATAGGCCCACAACTTAAGGGTGTCAATTTCTATCCCATCTATTTTGTTTTCTTCTTCTTCTTTTTTATTTTTTTTTAATTAATATTAACTTTTTCCTTTCAGACCTTTCTCTACTATTTCTCTCCCTCCTCATAATTCTAGCCTTCTAAATCACTATATATATATATATTCCTCCATTTGTTTTCCCAGTCCATTGTAGGAACTCCATATTTTTTCCTAGTACTCTACACTGCCTACACAAGTTACATATTCATCTCATTAAGTCTCATTTTGCCCCTCTTCTAACTTTTATCAATATTTCTATTATCCTTCTGCCTTCCTTACATCTTTTGATTCCTCTGTCCCTAACCTTTTGCCTTCAAGGGAACATAGAAAGAATCAAGGAAATAAAATAAGAAGAAAAACTGCCAAAGAGAAAACTTAACTCACATGCAAAACCAACAGCTAAATAAAATTCTAGAGCATAGAGAAAAGCTAATCAACTGAACAAACCCATCAAAATAATATGATGACCAGAGAGCAACAGAAAACTACAAATGACTCTGAGAAACTGGAAAACATGGACCACTCCAGTGCACAAAATAAAAACCAGGAAGCAATGCAGTACATCGAACAACTAATCAAAGCTATCCAAACAAATATCATGGACCAACTTAAAGAACTGAAGGAAGAGATTAAGGATATAAAGAGACACTGGGAGAACACACTGAAGAAATAGCTAACACACCTAAAAAGGTAATGGATATGATGGTGAAGAAAGACACAAGTCAAGAAATGAAAAAGACGCTGGACTCACATGGCAGCAGAATTGAACAGGCAGAGGAAAGAATTAGTGATATGGAAGACAATACAGTTGAAATCAAAAAGATTGTAGAAAAGATAGACAAAAAGATAGAAAAAATCCAGTATGGTCTCAGGGAATTAACCGATAATGCAAGACGCACAAACATACGCATTATGGGCATCCCAGAAGGAGAAGAGAAGGGAAAGGGAACAGAAGGAGTGTTGAAGGAAGTTATGGCTGAAAACTTCCCAACTCTATTGAGAGAGATGGATGTGCAGATCCAGGAAGCACAGCGCACCCCAAATAGTATAAATCCCAAAAGGCCAACTCCAAGACATATACTTGTCAAATTGTCCAATGCTCAAGACAAAGAGAAAATACTCAAGGCAGCAAGAGAAAAGAGAACCATCACATACAAGGGAAGCACAATAAGATTAAGTGCTGATTTCTCAGCTGAAACCATGGAGGCAAGAAGACAGTGGTATGACATAGTCAAAACACTAAAAGAAAAAAACTTCCAGCCACGAATTCTCTACCCAGCAAAATTGGCATTCAAAAATGATGGAGAGTTCAAAATATTCACAGATAAACAGCAATTAAGAGAGTATGTCAAGAAGAAACCAGCACTTCAAGAAATACTAAAGGAATCTCTACAAATTGAAAGGAAAAAACAAAGGAGAGAGAGTTGGAGGAGAGTTTAAAAACAACTGAAAACTCAAAAAGAGAAACAAAACAACATATGACATACATTAACCCAAAGAAAAAATGACTGAAGTAAGAAATTCATTACGAGTAATAACACTGAATGTTAATGGATTAAATTCACCAATCAAAAGACACAGATTGGCAGAATGGATAAGAAAATATGATCCATCTATATGCTGTCTACAAGAAACCCACCTTCGGCCCAGGGATTCAAGGAGGCTGAAAGTGAATGGCTGGAAAACCATTTTACAAGCTAACAATAGCCAAAAAAGGGCAGGAGTAGCTATTCTAATATCAGACAAAATAGACTTTAAATGCAAAACTATTGTAAGAGACAAAGATGGACACTACATATTAGTAAAAGGAGTAATCTCTCAAGAAGAGAGAACAATCATCAACATTTATGCACCTAATCGAGGTGCCTCAAAATACGTGCGGCAAACTCTGGAAAAACTAAGAGGAGAAATAAATTCCTCTACAATTATAGCAGGGGACTTCAACACACCACTATCATCATTAGACAGAACATCTAGGCAGAGAATCAATAAAGAAATGAAGGCACTCAACAATACATTAGAAGATTTGGACTTAATAGACATATACAGAACACTACACCCAAATACAGCGGGATTTACATTCTTCTCCAGTGCACATGGAACATACTCCAAAATAGACCACATGCTAGGCCACAAAACAACACTCAATGAATTCAGAAAGATTGAGATTATACAAAGTAATTTCTCTGACCACAACGGAATGAAGTTGGAAATCAATAAGGGCCAGAGAAACAGGTTAGGCACAAGGATATGGAAGTTAAACAACACACTCTTAGACAAACAGTGGGTCAAAGAGGAAATTTCAAAAGAAATCAGTAACTACCTTGAAACTAATGAAAACAACAACACAACATATCAAAACCTATGGGATGCAGCGAAAGCAGTCCTGAGAGGGAAGTTCATAGCCATAAATTCATATATTAAAAAAGAAGAAAGAGCTAAAATTGAAGACCTAACT
>JAKSZT010054350.1:8263721-8339938 GCA_026826555.1 Tolypeutes matacus
AACATTTTTGTAAGCAAATACACATATATGCATATATATTTATATATCATTTTGCAAATGTTTGTATGTATTGTGAGAATTTTTATTTTTACCATAATAAAAAAATAATAAATAAAATAAAATAAATCTTGCTCAAACTGTTCCAAAAATTTGAAGAGGAAAGAATGCTACCAAACTAATTCTAGAAGCCAACATCACTCCAATACCAAAACTAGATAACGAGACTATGAAAAAGGGAAAATACAGACAATAATGAATATTATTGAAAAAATCCTCAAGAAAATACTTGCAAACCAAATCCAGAAGCACATTAAAAGAATTACACACCACGATCAAGTGGGTTTTATCTGAGGTATACAAGTGTGGTTCAACACAAGAAAATCAATTAATGTACTAAATCACATTGATAAATTGAAGAAGAAAAATCACATGATTCTCTCGATTGATGCAGAAAAGGTGTTTGACAAAACACAGCACCCTTTCTTGATTAAAAACACCCCAAGAAATAGGGATAGAAAGAAGATTTCACAATATGGTAGCATGCGTATATGAAAAACCTACAGCTAGCATTGTACTCAATGGTGAAAGACTAAAAGCTTTCCCATTGAGATCAGGAACAAGACAAGGATGCCCACTGTCACCACTAGCTAGAAGTTCTAGCTAGAGCAATTAGGCTAGATAAAGAAATAGAAGGCACCCAGATAGGAAAGGAAGAAGTAAAACTCTCTCTACTCACTGATGATATCATCCTATATCTAGAAAATCCTGAAATATCCACAAAAAGCTACTAGAACTGATAAACAAGTTCAGCATAGTGGTGGGATACAAGATTAATACACAAAAATCAATAGTGTTTCTATACACTACTGATGTGCAGCCTGAGGAGGAAATCAGAAAAAAATTCCATTTACAATAGCAATGAAAGGAAACAAATATTTAGGAATAAAGTTAACCAAAGACATAAAGAACCTGTATTCAGAAAACTAAAAAACATTGCTAAAAGAAACCAAAGAAAATTTAAATAAATGGAAGGACATTCCATGTTCATGGATTGGAAGACTAAATATCGTTAAGATGCCAATTCTACTCAAACTGATTTACAGATTCAATGCAATCTCAATAAAATCCCAATACCCTTTTTTGCAGAAATGGAAAAGCCAATTACAAAATTTATTTGGAAAAGTAAGGGGCCCCAAATAGGCAAAAATGTCTTAAATAAGAATGAAGTTGGAGAACTCTCACTTCCTGAATTTAAAGCATATTACATAGCTACAGTGGTAAAAAAAAAAAAAAAATAGACAGATTAATATCACCAATATTTGTATTTTACATGAGGTTTCACTATGTTATACAGTCACATGTTATATTTTTTTAGCTTTCCTTCTAGTAATATACATGACCTGAGACTTAACCTTTCAATCACTGCCAAAGCCATATAAAGCTCTGCTAGTTACACACAGTATGATATACTTTCACCATTTCTATTCATTTCTAAAGATTTACAAATAAGCTGTTTACCATCTGCACAGATTAACTCTCAGTTTTCCATTCTCTACCCTCATTCTATTTTCTGGTGACCTATATTCTAATTATTAACTCCATGAGTTTACACAATATATTTAGTTCATAATAGCGCAACATACAGTATTTGTCCTTTTGTGTCTGACTTGATTCACTCAATGTAATGTCCTGCAGTTTCATCCATGTTGTCATATGCTTCATGACTTCATTTCTTCTTATAGCTGCATAATATTCCATCATGTGTATACACCACAATTTGTTTATCCATTCATCAGTGATGGACACCTGGGTTGTTTCCAACTTTTGGCAATGGTAAATTATGCCACTATGAACATTGTTGTGCAGATGTCTGTTCATGTCACTGCTCTCAGTTCTTCTGGGTATATACCTAGTAATGGTATATACCCATTACTATATATCCATTGCTGGGTCATATAGGAGGTCAATATTCAACTTCTTAAAAACTACCAAACAGCCCTCCATAGTGGCTGTGCAATTCTACATTCCCACCAACAGTGAATAAGCATTCCTATCTCTCCACATCCTCTCCAACACTTATGCTTTCCAACTTTTTAATAGTGGTCAGCCTAATATATGTGAAATAATATCTCGTTGTAGTTTTGATTTGCATTCCCTCATCGCTGGTAATATTGAACATTTTTTCATGTACTTCTTTGCCATTTGTATTTCTTCTTTGTACAATTGTCTTTTCAAGTCTTTTGCCCATTTTTCAATTGAGTGGTTTGTCTTTTTCTTGTTGAGTGGTAGCATCTTTTCATATAACGGATATCAAACCTTCATGGGATAAGTGATTTCCAAATATTTTCTCCCATTGAGTTGGCTGCCTTTTCACCTTTTGACATAGTCCTTTGAGGTGCAAAAGTGTTTAATTTTGAGGAAGTCCCATTTATCTATTTTTTGTTGTTGTTGTTGCTCAACTTTGGTTGTAAGGTTTAAGAAACTAACACAACAAGATCTTGAAGATGTTTTCCTATGTTTTCTTCTAGGAATGTCATGGTTGTCGCTTTTATACTTAGGTCCTTGTTCCATTTTGAGTTAATTTTGTATAAGATGTGAGATAGGGTCTTCTTTCTTTCTTGCGGATATGGCTATCCAGGTCTCCCAGCACCATTTGTTGAATATATGCTCTGTCCTAGCAGGAAGGTGTTGTCAAAAATCACTTGATTGTAGATGTGAGGGTCTATTTCTGAGTTCTCAGTTTGGCTCCATTGCATATATGACTACTTTTACAAAATATAAATACAAACAAACTACAGAGACAGAAACAGAATAGCAGCTATGTATGGCAGGGGAAGAAGAAAGAGCTTGAGAGGTGATGAATTTTTTTGGTTCCAGTTTGGAACTATTATGTATAATGCTGCTATGAATATTTTTGCATTTGGGTTTTCTACATATACGTATGAATTTCTATTTAAACCTAGGAGCAGGAAATGCCAAACAATTTTCCAAAATTCTTTTCCCAATTCATATCCCCACCAGCAGTGTACATGTGTTCCATTGCTCCATGTCCTTTCCAAAACTTTGTAAATAAAATTTTATTGGAAAATAGACATATCTATTTGTTTACTATTACTTATGAATGTTTCATTGCTACAACTACAGAGCTGAATAGTTGTGGCAGACATCATATGGCCCACAAAGCCTAAAATATTCACTATCTGGCTCTTTATAACAAAAGTTTATTAACCTCTGTATTAAAGCATTTTTATCGTGTGTATTGGCCATTTGGATGGTCTCTTTTGTAAGTGCCTGTTCAAGTCTTTTGCCCATTTTTCTACACACACATGCTCAGCAAAAAATTTTCTCCTATTATGTGGCCTATGGCTTGTCTTTTTAATCCCTGATTTGTGTCTTTTGATAACCAGAAGTCTTTCATTTTAAGGAAGGGCTATTTATCAATCACTTATTTTATAGTCAGTACTTTTTGCATCTTGTTCAAGAAATATTTTCATATCTCAAGCTCATGAATATGTTAATTTGTATATTTTCTAGAAGCTTTATCAGGTTACAATTCAAACTTTATTATTAATTTTGTTGTGTTTATAATATGAGTTGGGGATCAAGATTCAATACGTTCTATATCTATATTTAATTAAACTAGCACCTACCATTTACTAGCAGCTTTCTCCACAGCACTGGAATTACCTTTGACAATATCAAGTGACCATGTATGTCAAAGTTTATTGTGGATTCTGAACTCTGTTTCATTCATCTATTTTCTATATTTGTGCCAATACCAGACTATCTGAATTATTGCAGGTCTACGAGTCTTGACATTGTGTAAATCCTGGTAGTATAAGTCCTCCAGGTTTGCTTTTCTAAATCAATATTGCTTTGGCTGTTCTTGGCCCTTTGAACTTTCCATATACATTTTAAAATTAGTATTTCAATTTCCACATGCAAAAAAAAAAACCTTCTAGCTTTTTAAATTTAAATTACGTTCAATCTAACCAATTAGTTTAGAGTATTCTTTAATTCCTCTCTGTGGTGTTTTATAGATTTCTGTTTGAATGTCTGTTTGAACCTTTTGTTAGATTTATTCCCAGGAATTTTTTGGTTTTGATGTCTTGAAAATGATATATGTTTATTTTATTTTCTTCTTGTTACAAGTATATCAAAATAAATTTTACTTTTGTATATTGACTTTGTAATCAGTTATCTTGCTAATTCTAATAGATTTGTAGGCTATTTTGTATTTTCTAGTTACACAATAATGTAGTCTGTGAATATTAATAGTTTGATTTCCTCCTTTCCAACCCTATATCTTCATTCCTTTGCCTTATTTCAATAGCAAGGATTTTTCAGTGTGTGAGAAAGGGAATACAGATATAATATCGATTAAATTATGTAAAAGCCTATATTTTCTAATTTGAATTGAAATTATCTGTATATACCCACAATGTATTTTTTTAAAGGCATTTCCTGACTGTTTAGAAACAGTGACTAACCCAGGAGGATTGAGTACCTTAGCACCCATTTCTTGATCTCTGAAGACCATGTATCAGTAAATACTGTTCCTCTGTGAATCCTTGGAAAATGGCTGATTCCAGGTCTGGGGCAGAAAACATTCAAAATTAATCCTAAATCTCATGCCATACCAGAAATCAAGGATGCCATTAATATGTACCAGGGTGGTATTAACTTGAAGATGCTCCCACTAGCCTAACATGGAACAATCTGAGAATCAATAAATACAGTAACTACAATAGATTAAAACTTACAAATATGTTTAAATATGAGTTTATAAAAATAAAAAATAATCAAATTATTACTTTGAAAACAGGTAAATAAAGGGAACAAATCCAGTATTAAGTTGTATTTCCTTTCAAATTGTATCTCAAGGAAATGAAAGAGTTGATGAGGGTAAAGATGTTTTTTTTTTAAATAATGGATATCAACTAATAAATGAAGAATGAATGATAGGGTTTAAATATCACAATTTTTCAGCCCATTATAAAATAATGGATAGGTCTTCAAGGAAAATCAATTGCTGACAACCTCACAAAAGTGAAGCAATCAGGTATTATGTTCCGCCTGATGGAAGTTCACAGAACTTCCTAATTAATAGTCATGCCAAAGAATCAGCTAGATATGATTAAGCCTGTACAACTAAGTATTGATTTATAAGCATCACATGGGGCAGAGAAACATGTTAAATAGCACCACAAGGATGTAGCAGCAAAATCCAAATCATTTAACAAAGAAATTGCAAGAAAAAAATGATAAATAAATGGAAAGGGTATTATGGTAGGTTGAATTATGTACCCCAACAAACATATGTTCTTAATCTTTTTTTATTACTGTTAACTATAGTGTATATGTACATTAGTTGTATTTTTCCATGCATCTTTACATTTTTAACACGTTGTAATGGAACATTCTTGTGTTGTTCTATTAATCACAATCATCATCTACCACCCAAATCACTGTTATAGAGTCCCTAGATTATCCTCTTGTTTTCTTTCAATTGACATTAACCTCCCTAGACAATCCCATTATACTCAGTATAATGTGTTACCATCAACTCTATATTCCCACATTCACAATCCACCTTATTATACTTTCTACATACATCAGCATCAGCTCCCCCTTCTCAACCCACATTCTATCTCCTAGTAACTATACTGTAGAGTTTAACTTCATGAGTTTACTTGTCGTATTTAGTTCATATTAGTGAGATCATAGAATATTTATCCTTTTGTGTCTGGCTTATTTCATTCAACACAATGTCCTCAAGGTTAACCCATGTTGTCATATGAATCCCGACCTCATTTCTTCTTACAGCTGAAACACACACTGCATTTTTTTTATCCATTCATTGGTTGATTGATGGGTTGTTTCCATCTTTTAGCAATTGTGAATAATGCCGATACGAACATTGGTGTGCAAATATATGTTTATGTCCTTGCTTTCCTTCTTTGGAGTATATTCCTAGTAGTGGGATTGCCCATAATATGGCATTTCTATATTTAGCTTCTTGAGGAACTGCCAAACTGTCCGCCATAGAGGTTATACCATTTTACATTCCCACCACATGTGCTTAATCTTAATCCACATCCTTGTGGGTGTGAACCCATTGTAAATAGGACTTTGAATATATTTTTAGTTAACGTGTGAAGAACTGAATGAGGGTGGGACTTAATCCAGAGTAATGGAGGTCTTATGTAGAGAACCTGGAAAGTCACAGAAGTGAAAAAAAAAAAAAAAAGGAGAGGACATGGCCATATGGTGGGAAGCAGAGAGAAAAATCAAGAACCACAAGAATTGCCAGGAGCTAGCATGAGAACACTATAGTCTTTAGGGAGGAAGCAAGCCTTGCTGATATGTTGATTTGAAACCTCTTCTAGCTTCAAAACCATGAATCAATAAATTTCTGTTATTTAAACCTATCCATTATGTGGACATGTGAACCAACTCTGACAAACTAAGGCAAGTGCTACCTACAGATTAAAAAAGAAACTTTTTTGAATCTTGAGTCAAAAAGTTTTAAAAAATTAACATTTGTGAGGCAATTTTGGAAATCTAAACATTAACTGAATATTTGATAATATTAAGGCACCATTAATTTTTAAATGGGAAAATGATGCCATGCTTAAGTTAGTTAGAAAAATTGCTTATCTTTTAGATTAGAGTTTCTCAACAGTGACATTATTGACATTTTAGACTAGGAAACTTTGTTGTGGGGAGCTGTCCTGTGAATTGTAGGATGTTTAGCTACTTACTTGGCCTCTACCCACTGCCTCTACCCACTAGGTACCAGTAGCGCTACCATCACCATGACCCAGTTGTGACAATCAAAAATGTCTCCAAACATTGGCACACATCCCTGGGGAGAGGGAGCAAAATTGCTCCTGGTTGAGAGCCATTCTTTTAATGATACATCATGAAAATTCCAGCTGAAAAACTAAAATGTCTGGGATTTGCTTCAAAATAATATGAGTAGGGAAAGTGGATGGTATAGTTGAAATAATACTGGCCATGTGTTTGTGATTGTTGAAGCATCACGGGTATATGGGATTTCAATACACAATTCTCTTTTTTTGTAAATGTTTAAATTTTCCATTATAAAAAGTTTTTATAAAAAAGCAAAGCAAATTTTAACAGTACTAAATTTTCTCTAGAGCTTTATATTCACTCAACTTGTGAAACAGCTTCAAACTGAAGTAAAAACAGAATTTTCACAAAAGGCTTAAAAAGGCTCAATAACAAGATTATACCAATATTACTATGTGTTGCCTTGCAAAATTAAAGAGGAAATACATAAATTGTCCAGTTTGGTTAAATAACAAGGAAACATTAAAATTCTCAAATATTATTGGCATGAATTACGTAAATAGAAAATTTACAAAATGAATTAGGTATTCTTTTTTCTTCAATATGATCACTTTTTTAGAACATTTATAAAATGTTTAAAATCTTCATTCAAAGCATGTTTCAAGAGAAATAGATCTCATTGCAGAAATAATTTTGGAGTATATTTAGTGCTTAGTGGGAATTATTTTCTGATAAGCAGTACATGAGGAGTGTTTTATATAAGAGCTCCTAAGGAAACTCATGGAAATATACATTCCATTCACTCTCAGTATCCATATCACTTCACACATCCTTTCCCTCCACCCCATTTTATACTCCCAAATCCCATTCTACGTCATTTCACAATGTCCTTGCTTAACAACAATAGAATAGAGAAGAATAAAAGTCTTTCAATGCTTCCTTGAATCTAAATTGTAAGGAATTTGTCTAAAGCCATATGATTCATGAGACAGATACCCATCAGTATCTCTGTGAGTTCAATTGTAACAAAAAATCCAAATGGCAGTGGATTAATCAAGGTAGCATTTATTTTTTTCTCTCAAATATCAAAAGTCATAAGGTATCAAACTGGTACAAAATCTCCTGCCATCAATCTCTGGGATCTTTGCCATCCTTAGCCATGGTAATAATGCCAATACCCTTATTACCAAAACCACATTCTAGAGTTAAGAGGAAGAGACAAAAAGACATCAGCCAGCTGAGTCAGCACCCCTTTTAAGGAGTTTTCCCAGAAACTACCACTTTTATTTCGTTTCCAGAACTCTGGCTACACTGATAGGTGAGAGAGACTGGAAAATATAGATTTTCAGTTGGGCATAATGCCAATCCCCCAAATTTTAAATTTTAATTATAGGAAAGATACTGGACAATGGCTAGTAGGTAGACAACTAGCTGTATTAGCTGACATAACCAGATGCCATAATCTGATACTTTATGCCCCAGCTGGTTTTAAGGAACTGAGTTGGGAATCCTCTATCAAATTATCTTAGAATGTGAGCACACCAAGACTGAGTCAGGTGTGTCAGTCTTCAATGTGTTTGTGTGTTTATATGTACATGCATATATACATACACATACACTATAATCTTTCATATATATGCATATACATATAACTTGTTTATTATATTAAATTTAATTCTACTAAGGTTTCTATGAGTTCATCATACTATCATTTCTTTTTTAACCTCTTGTTTAAAGAAAATATGCATTATACAGGAAAAGCTTTTCTTTTAAAAGTCCCTCTGCCAAAGGATCTGGTGAATAGGCCTATCTTGTGATGCTAAAAGAAGAGACAGGGAGGACAGGAAACTTGATAATGAGACTTACATTCAAGAAGAATGATAGTGGTAATGGCAACCACTACCATTAGGTTTTATTGAGCACTTTTCATGGGCTATAGGCATAAATGAATTCAAATAAGAGAGTAACGTAATAGACAAGGAAACAAGCAGAGTGCTCATTAGGCAAAGAAAGCAGTTTTAGCACACTCAAAAGTAATTGATGGGAGCAGATATGACTAAGCTGTTGAGTGCCTGCTTCCCACATGGGAGGTCCCGGGTTCGATCCCAGTGCCTCCTAAAGAAACAAAAAAGACAATAAGCAAACAAATGGAAAAAACTAATCCAGGAAAGTTAATGTGGCTCAGTGGTTGAGTGCTGGCTTCCCATATATGTGGTCCTGAGTTCAATCCCCAGTCCCGGTACCTCAAAACAAAACAAAACAAAACAAAATTGAATGTTATCAGGGAGCAGGTGTAACTCAGTGGTTGAGCACCTAATTCACAGGTACGAGGTCCTGGCTTCAATTCCCCATACCTCCTTAAGAAAAAAAAAGTGAATGTTATCATTTACCTCATTATCAATATTCCTAGCTGTGGAATATTGATCTCTAGAGACTCCAGTTTAGAGTCGTCAGTTTTGTATAAACTAGAGAGGTCCAAAAGAATTTAGTGGTATGCTAATTTTCTTTTGAAAATTTTCTAACAAAGATATAAAGATAGAGTGAAAATTTAAAAGGGGATTTCTACTAACATTTCCAGTGCTGAAATCAAAGCTGGAAAGAAAGTTAGAAACTTGATTTTCATATTTTCTTTTAAAATATTAACAAGAAAGTTCCAGACTTGCTCTTCTCATAGCTACTCATAGCTACTGTGGTTAATCCCTGTAACAGTTACACTCCTGAAATCACAGAAACATATTTTAGAAAAAATCTACATATCTATTTCTATCTCTATTTCTATCATCTATCTATACAAACATATATCTATACATACATGCGCACACACACATACCCATAGATGTCTATTTACATATGTGTGTTGAGACTGGCCCTCAACTAGATAGCTGCAATCAGAATACTTTCAGGGGCAAATTAAAAGTTGTGTGACTGCCCTCTTGTACACCTATTCATTAGTCCTAGTTTCTGGGCTTTAAGTGAATTGTTAATTCAGAGTATTGGTTGGAAGACACCTCAGGGAGGCATTTAGCAACAGAACCATTATAAAATGTACCCTCATCAATTCAGATACACTGTTTTTGTTTTTGTTTTCAAATCTTTGCTTTGTAGGTTCATGGCTTATACTGCTAGTCAATTGGTTCCATATCCTAGTCAAATGAAGAAAAATTCAAGTGTTGAAGCCAAAGAGAAGCATAAAAGAAGTATTTAAGGAAACTTGATTATTTTATCATTTGATTGAAGGAAAAACCTGGATTCAAACCTTATTATCAATTTTGGGAGCTTATTTTGATCACAAAATTATTGATATTATAGTCTTGCATATATTCAAAGCACCTTAAAAATAGGGAATTCACAGATGAGGAAATGCAAATAACCATAATGTACACATTTGAAAGATGTTGTGTCTCACTAATATTTAAGGAAATATAAAATAACTTCCATAAGATTGACAAAAATTAAGAAGAATGATTACTGATTACAATCAGGTATTATAAGGGTGCAAGGAAATAGGCCCTCTCACAGACTGCTGATGGAACTCAAGGAGGTCCAACCATCGAACCATGATATAAACCAACAAATAAAAACAATAAAAGAAATCCATCAGAACATAAATGTATGCAATAGGATTTCTACTGAAACACTGTATTAAGAAAAAACAAAAATCAAGCAAAGAAACAAATACCCTAATTAAATATCAATAAGGAAACGGTTGGATAAATCATGGCAAAACCATATTAGTAAGCATTGTCTCTATCTACATATAGACCCACAAAAGAAAAATAATAAACAAGTGGCATGATTCCATTTTTGAAAAATGTGTGTATTTTTTAATGTATTCGTGTAGGGATAATTTTGAAGAAAATTAAGAAAAAAATTTAAGATAGTAACCCAAATATTAATTTTATTTACCTCTGGTGATTGTTGTTTTAAGAACAAAAGTAGGAAGAGGAGATCATCACTCTTCTATTCACCTTATTACAGTATTTCCCACATTAACCACATTTCAAAGGCTCGTCTTGGTTTTATTTTAATTTCTCACTTCCTGAATTCAATTTCAGGGGTATGTCAATATGATAATGCAGTGCCAGGTTGCCATGGAGCAAATATATGCCAGAGGACAAACTCTGATAGGCAGAAAGACATTCACATATCCTTCTTTCTGTGAATTTCAAGTCTATGTCACTCTGAATTGTGCAAAATTGATCTCCAAAGCTAAAAGTTCTGTAAAAGCACTTCTAAAATGATTCATTTACTTCATATTCATATTAAAATTTCTGTACTTTTTCAAATATCAAAATTTTTTCATCCACTTAATTGATTTATCAATGGCAATATTAGTTTTAAACAAATATTTTAAGCATGTATACATGTCTATATTAGATATTTAGATATAGATAAGGATAGATGATAGATGATGGTTAGATAGATATAGTATATATAGATTAGAAAGACGATGATAGAGATAGATACAGATATAATACATATACATTAGATATATATATAGAGAGAGATTCACTGGAGCATAGCTCATCTAAAATTGTTCAGCTGTTTCTTCCATTGCTTTCCTAGATCTTAAAATATCCAAGTTTTAACATTTGAAACTTTTTTTAAATAAAGAAAAAAATAATGCATACCCTATATTCTGTTCAGTAGCTATTTTGCATTTTTAGATTCTAAGAGAAATTCATAACAATTTCTACAAATATGTTATTATGCACAGATTCCATAACTGTGGAAAAATAAATCAATAGAAATTTTGAAAAAAAAAATAAGAACGGAAAGTTTTTTTTTTTTCATGAAATGTCAGGAGGTTGTATTTGTGTTAATGAAAAACATTATCTTACCAATGAATCCTGGCATCCTCATTTCCATTTATATAGGAAATTGATTAATACTTAACTAATTGGCACATGCAAACAGGGATTAACTGAATTCACTTTTTTCCACAACTCAATGACTGTAATTTAGATCCTTACTTAGATTTAAATCTTTTATTATTTTAGAAGGTAATCATCTTCCTGTTGTTAGAAATAAAATATCAAAGCACCGTGCTAATTATAGCTTATTTGTGTCTCACAAATTAGCTAATTAACATTACTGAAAAGTAAATGTACAAATGAGCAAAGTTTAAACTCCTGAATTGTAGTCAAGCCTTTTATACACTATAGTGAAGAGATATATACTATTCAGTGCCATTGGGTCAGATATACTTTGGAGCTAATAACTATAGTCAGATATTCAGTTTAATCGCAAAAGAATAGCTTATTCTGATATTTCAATGTAATTATATCTGTGAACTTTTTGCAATTAATTCTCCTAGATAGATATGAGATGTGAGGAGGTGAGAAAACAGAAAGAAGTGCATGGCTAAGAAAGCAATCTTTTAAGTAAAATCTCGAAAGGTTTATGGCATGCATGACTTGCTTGGAGAAACTATAATCAGTTGCATAAATGATTTTGTATGAGTTGGCTAGTATATTTCAAAACCCAAGATGCTGGCAAAGATAATCCTTAGGTTCAGAGCAGCTAAATTCTGTTTAGTAGTTATGTAGAGGAAACTAGCTAGATGTCCAAGAGATTCTGTGATATCTACTCCCAATTCATTCAAATGAAAATTTAATTGTGGTTGGATAGTCATGTAGACTCAGAGACATGTTTTTACCAGCAGCCCTGAGTAAGCAGTGATGAGGTCTTTATCAGAATGATTGGATGCAGGACTTGTCCTTGTCTGTTGTATATCAAATATTTATTAAGCAGCTGCTATGTGTCAGGGACTGTACCACAACCTGGATACATATGAGTGAAAAACCACTGACAAGACTCTGACTACAAAAAGAATGTGAAAGTACAGGTGACACTATTAAAAAGTCAGAAAACTCTAAATGTTGGAAAGGATGTGGAGAGAGAGGAAAGCTTATTCACTGTTGGTGGGAATGTAGAATGGTACAGCCACTGTGGAGGACTGTTTGGCAGTTCCTAAGGAAGTTGAATATAGATTTGCCATGTGACCTGGCAATAACATTTTTAGGTATATGTCCAGAAGAACTGAGAGCAGAGACACAAACAGACATCTGCACACTGGTGTTCATAACGGCATTTTTCACAATTGCCAAAAATTGGAAACAACCCAGGTGTCCATCAATTGATGAATGGATAAGCAAATTGTGATGTATACACACAATGGAATATTATGCAGTAGTAGGAAGAAATGAGGTCGTGAAGCTTATGACAACATGGGTGAACCTGGAGGACATTATGTTGAGTGAAGCAAGTCAGACACAAAAGGACAAATACTGCATGATTACGCTATTATGAACTAAATATATTGTGGAAACTCATGGAGTTAATAATTAGAATATAGGTCACCAGAAAATAGAAGGAGGGTAAAGAATGGAAAGCTGAGGTTTAATCTGTGCAGAATTGGTAAACAGGTCATTTGTAAATCTTTGGAAATGAATAGAAATAGTGAAAGCATATCATGGTGTTTGTAACTAGCAGTGCTATTACATGGCTATGACAGTGGTTGAAAGAGAAAGTCTAAGATTATGTATATTACTAGAAGAAAAGCTAAAAACCATAACATGGGACTGTATAAGGTAGTAAAACCTCATGTAAAACACAAATATGGATGATATTGCATATATAAGACTTTTTACAAAATATAAGTACAAATATACTAGAGAGAAGGAAAAAGAATAGCAGCCATGAATGTCAGGGGAAGCATAGAAAGGAAGAGGGATGATTTTTGTTTGTTTGTTTTTGTTTATTATTATTATTGGAATGAAAGTGCTCTAAGAATGATTGAAGTGATGAATGCACAAATATGTAATTAAACCGAATACCATTGATTGTACACTTTGGATGGATTTATGCTTTATTAATATGTATCAATAAAATTGATTTGTTTAAAAACAAACAAACAAAAAACAAAACAAAAAACGACTGGCCTTACCAAGCTGGTGAGGATATAGAACACCTGGAAACTCACACCCTGCCAGTGGGTATGACACGGTTCAGCCACATTGGAGAACAATTTGTTAGTTTCTGTATTTAATAGAAAATGTTAAATACATTACAATATTTCAAAACAAAGAAATACTATGTAGCTGAAATGAAATGAAAAAGTTCTATTTTTTTTTTTTGCTATATAAAAATCCCCATGATGTGATAAGTGAAAAAAATAAAACTGTTGTTTGTGTAGTAAAAAGAAAAAAAGTACAGACAACAGAACAAATATGTAAACAAATAAATAAAGTGAATGTTGTTTTGAGTGCTATGAATGAAAAAAGTAAGATTAAGATGGCACTTAAATCAAAAGCTTCAGAAGTAGAAAGATCTGGTCATGAAAGAAATGTATGGAAAGTCATTTTAGGCAAATGTTCCAAGATGCAGAAGAGTTTTATGTGACCAATTTTATGAAAGTCCAGTGTGCCTGAAGCATAATGGGTAGTGAGCAAGGGAGAAATGATACCAAATGAGCTTTAGAAACAAGAGAAGGGCAAGGTCACATCATCAGGCCTTGTAGACTTTGGAAGAACTTGATTTTATTTAGGTTCAACAGGAAGACATTGAAAGCCTCTAAACCAGGGAATGATATGAACTCAATTCACATTTAGAAAGATCAGCCTTGCTGCTAGGTGGAGAATGGTTTGTGGAAAAGCGGAAGTGGATAGATCTCGTAAGAGGGTATTATATGGTCTAGATAAAAGATGGTGGTGCTTTGCCTATGATAGTAGCAGTGAAGATGGAGAGGAAAGGAGGGATTCAAGAAATCGAGCCAGAAGAAATCCCTTATGGATTTGAGATCCTAGGTGAGTTATAGAAAACTAATCTGTTTGCTAATAATTCTAGCTAATAATTGATTGATTAAATCACAAATTAGTAGCATGGTTCAATTGTGGTGTCATCTTATAAGAAAGAAAACCTAGTCCTGGTTGGCCTTTGGAGTGAGAGATCAGGGCAGTCTTGGCCAGACCAAGAACATTACTTAATTCTAATTCCCCCAGAAACTACTATTGTTCTGTCTGCTCAGAAATTACAGTGAAGCGGAGCAAGAAATGAGGGCATGTAGGAATTGTTTGGGAAGAGAAAAACCTGGACATATAAGGCAAGAGGTATATGAAACCAGTTTCAAGACTATCACAATGGTCTATCATACTCCATCAGGGAGAACAATGTGACAAAAGCCTGAATTATCTTGGTGCACCAGAGGTCCAGGATATATCTGAAGAGCTCATTCTTCAGAGAAGATACAGCCCTTAGGAAACTCTAAAAAGTGTTGCAGATTTTCATTTAGGGGAAGATTAAACTCTTGACTCATTTACTCTACTTCAGTTTTCTACTTCAGATGTCTTTAGTGTCACATCTTAAATCTCAGAATTTCCTGGGGTAGTTCTCTCACAAACTGTACATCTTGGTGAGTCAGTCACAGCCTCACTCTAGTCACAGAAACCCACGACACAGTCTCACTCTAATCAGGAAACCTTAAACAAAACTATTATATGGTCAGCTTGTTTTGAGGGTCCTCATCTCTCATCATCTCACCTTATTCACTATCAATCTTTCCCCTCTTCACAAGGTATCCATTCATCTGCCTCCAAAAAATAGTGTCTCATTGTTTTCCATCATCCAATTGGGCAATGAGCCACATGCCTTATTTGACCTTTCTTAGTTACCTATAAAAATATATGCATCCACTGTCTATACCTCCCCAGCCTTTCTAGATAATCTAACCAACTAATCTGTATTCAAGCTAATAATTGATGGATTAAATCACAATGAATATTCATAGCAGACTTCTTGAGAAGTGTAACCTAACCAAACTAATGCTGGGAATAGCAGCTCCTTGAACATAGAAAGCAAGGGCCCTGTACCATTAAAATTAAATCAAATAGTTGTCTCATCTGCCTTCTTGGTCTGTTGTAGTGATGAATTTGTGGGCTTGAAAGTTGGTTTCCAAAGTTTCAGAATGCTTGTTCTAGGAAGATTTGCCTCAAATAAAAAAGATGGAGTTTAAATCATCATGTGAATACTGAAAAAAAGAATTACTGGAAAGGGAGCAAAGCTCTTTGTCTTTGACCCAGTGTCCTACAGAGTGGAAAATGTTTACTTTGAGATTCCATACACAGGTCAATATACCACAGAAGCCAAAAGTGGTTTTTAAAAACAATAACAATAACCACAAGCCACCCAAGAACTTTTATATAGACCAGTTTTTTCTCTTACGTGCTCATTTTCAAGCATGGGTTGGGAGAAATTTGTGTATCCCTGCTAAAGTGGTTTTCAATGTGTATGTGAATGTGTTTTAGTCTGGACATATTTTCCAATCCGTAGGGGTGAAAAAAAGAGAAAAGAATGTCAAGGAAAAGAAAAGGTTTAACTCCAAATTTAAATGTAAAGAGAAAACTAGCCATCAGCTTCAAAACTTTAGAGAGAATCCTTAAAGAGCAAGCTATATTTTGGACCTTTGCCTCTTAATTCCCTTTATATAACTGAAAGGTGTATTGTTCAAATAGGGCATGAAACAACCTTACTACATACTACATAATATCCCAATATGAAAGATTAATAATGCACTCCATTTTTTACAATTGACTGCTTCTTAGTCAATGTATGTAATTCACTTCTTTCAACCCTTAACTCCAAGATGCCTGTCCTGACCACCACAAATCTTCCATTCTTGTATTGCACTAATACTGCAGCCTTATTTTCTAGTTGCTTATTAATTACTTCTCTCTCCAAGTCAACTGTTCAGAAGATAGGACTATTGTTTACTTCCTCTATAAATTTTAATATAGTAACATAAAAAATCTAATGGATGAATAAATGATCAAATTAATGAATGAATAAATGAATGGATGAGTAAATAAAAGAACAAAGTCCATTTAGTCCATAAATTTGTATGAACAGCTGTTTAGATAAATGTTATCTTTTGATTTAAAAGCCACCTAATTTGAAAGTAGAAATAAGATATACTAAGAATAGTGAGTGACAGATCAGTCTTTAGCAGAAAATTAGCCAGATAACTCCCTGGGCATACATTAGATACTTTTGAAAGTTTATTCAGAACAATAAGGTACCATTTGGTATACTAGACTATTCATTTGCTAAAAATTCCCTGTATAAGTGAAAAAGTCATGCACCTTTTGACCCTTTTAAAATCAGAAAGTAGTTCAAGTTCCACAGAGTCAAAACTACTTCTTGGAACCATGGCAGTAATCAACAATGAGCTAATTTCCAAATTTGCAGACTAATAAAAGAAAATTTAGCCTTTGTGGAAATAGTGATAATGCCAAAGTCAACTTGTGGAGTTGGTGCATTCAAGGAAATTTCCTTATTTATTTTATTTTTAATAAAATGCTATTTTTGGAAGAGATGATACCACTAATACCGTAACATTTTTAGTTCCATAAATTACACTTAATAAATTCTAGAGTACTATTTCTATTATCTTCTTAAAGAACATTATTTCATTTAATTCCCACAATAAACCTGATGTGAAGGTAGTTTTAATTGCCTAGGCTGTTCAAGCAAATACCATGAATTGGTATTTCTCTATTAACTTACAGTTTTGAGTCTAGGAGAAAGTCCAAATCAAGGCATCATCAAGGCAATGCTTTCTCCCCAAAGACTGTGGTACTCTTGAGCTGGCTGTTGGCAATCTGTGGCTCCTCTGTCCTATAGCAAGGCACATGGTGGTATCTCCTGGTCTCTCTCTTTTCCTCCAGATTCCACTGAATTTCAGCTTCTTGCTTCCTATGGCTTTCTCTCTGTGTCTGAATTTCATTCTACTTATAAAAGACTCCAGTAACAGAATTAAGACCCATCCTGATTGAGATGGCACACAATTTAACTGAAGTAACCTCATATGTAATGGATTAAATTTAGGAACATGTATTCCTGGACTACATAAAGCTTCAAACCACCACAATCCACCCTCTGGACTCCAAAGAGAGTCCATGCAAAATACATTCATTCCACCACAATGTCCCAAAAGTGTTTAGTCATTTCAGAAACAATGCTTAGTACGAAGTCTCACCAAAATCAGTTACGGGTGTGGTCTGTCCTGGTCACAATTCCCTCTGTCTAAGGACTTGGGAAACCTATAGAACAAGTTATCTGCTTCTGATATACAATGGGGGGACAGGCATAGCATAAACATTCCCATTCCCATTCCCACTGGAAGAAATTGGAAGGAAAATTTTGAAACCCAGCAGAGCATACTCCATTAGACTTCAAGGTTTGAAAGTCACCCGTGGATTGATGTTCTGTCCTCTGAGCCTGATGAAGCAGCAGCCCTCCATCTTCCAAGTGCTTCGCAGTGGCCATGCCCTCCCTGGACACTGGCATGAAGGCTCTACCCTCTCCAAGCACTAGGTGGCAGCACTCTTCCTGAGCAATGGAGTGGAGTGACCCTCTCTGTCCAAGAACCAGGGAAGACTCACCCTTTCCACACACTTGGGTGGGCCCTCTCTTTTGTCCTGGGAAGAGGTCCCGAGAAGATGCCTTCAATCTAGACCTCAACCTCCATGCTGCTGCCCTTGAAGTGATTTTTATCTTCAGGAGACTTTGGCTGTCCCTTTTAGTCTGAGGTGGCAGTGGTTCCGTTCATTACACAAAACACTTGTCAGTTTTTCATATAGTTCTCAGGTGTCCAAACTATCAGTCAATAGAAGCTTCCATAGATTTTTTTTCCTGCATAATTGCATTTCCAATGCTGATTTCACCTGAAACGGCTGATTGTTTCCATGTTCAGTTAAACTCTCACATGGTACCCTATTCTCCAGAGATTCACTTTCTGGAAGCATAGAGAGGTCCCTAATAGAGCCACTTCTAGCCTCAAAAAACTCAGAATTTTTTTCTCCCTGAAGATTGTGGCACTCTTAGGCTGGCAGTTAGCAATCCTTGGCTCCTCTGTCACATGGCAAGGCATATGGTGGCATCTCCTGGACTCTCCCTTCTTATGGCTTTCAGTTTCCTACTTCGTATAGCTTTCTCTCACTGTATGAATTTCATTTTGCTTATAAAGGACTCAAGTAATAGGATTAAGACCCAGCATGATTGAGGTGGCACATACCTTAACTGAAGTAATCTCATCAAAAGATCATACTTAATATAGGTTCACACCCACAGGAGTGGATTAAATTTAAGAACGTGTTTTTCTGGGGCACATACAGCTTCAAAGCCTACAAAGGTATTAAAATGCCCTAAATTACTGATGGGGAATCTGAAGCTTAAGTAAGAAAAATAATTTCTTACTATAATTGTCCAAGCTAATTATAGTTAGGCTGAAATTCGACCCAAATTCTCAACATCTTTGCTAAAGATTGCAATCATTAAAATATATTCTTTTCAGCACATATAACCACAAGAATGTAAACTCCAGGAAGGCAAGTTTATTTATCTAGTTGGTACATCAATGTATCAAAAATTTTTGAACAATGCTTAGCACATAGCTGGTGCTCAAAAAATATTTGTTAAATAAAAGAATGGTCAATAATGAAGATGATCATGGATCAACATTATGCCAATACTCTCAAATCAGTTCTTTGACTATGGGTAAAGTTGGGAGCAAGACATTAACCTGAAACAAAGGAGTGGTAAAGAACAATGGATTAAATTAAAGTAGAATTCCTCAGGTCAATCACATGTTTGTGTAGATGCTTTATCATCTGCATAGAGTAAAATATTTTAGAATGTTGATGGTGGGTTGTATAACTCATGATATCTTTCCAGTATTTATAATAAAATTAAGAAAGACTTAAGGTTGTTTTTACTTATTTTCAACACAAAACAATTCTTAGGGTAGGATAAAAATTCTTAAAATAGGTTATAAATATATGCCACTAAGTGATCTTTTAATCTATTAAACCCAAAATTCAATACAATATGAGAATGATTGTTTAAATAGGGAAAGCATTTAAAATGCTAAACCAAAAGAACATTGTACATGATTTGGGTCTTTGAGCCAAAATGATCTGCTTACTCACATTTCTTGAAATAGTTTTGGTGAATTGCATTGTACTATGCATATTAGCTCTGCTATATTTTTATTGTTTAATATAAAGAATTTTCAAAAGAAAAAAAAAAAAAAACCTTCTCAACTTCTCTCAGTTGTAAGGTCTAATAATTACCAAAACACAAAAGAAGGCTGGAAGCAAAAGGAACTGTGGCAGAAGGCCAAAATTAAGGCCCAATATTCTGTGTGCTTTGACATCTAAAGAAAGTTGGGAGGGCCTTGAATGGCCTAACCACAAGTCCACCTCCTCACTCAGCTCATGTAGATAAGGTCTCCTAGCCAAACAACCCTTCATATCATGAGAACCATGCACAGTTCCTGCTTATCCCTGAGTAGTAGGCTTCAGTTTCCTACTAGCCCATGGAATTGTTCAAACTTGTCAATCACATCCTCACATCTGCCCATGGGAACCAAGGGACACTTCATCTTCTTGTTACTACAAAGTCTGCCTCCCATAGCCCTTAGTTGTTCACTCTGTTCCCAAGTGCAAACTCTGATTGACCTTGTGTGGCATGTGTGTCTTCCTCCCCTAGGCTGAGAGATAGGTGACCAGTAAACTATTGTTGAGCTCATCTGTCCAGTGCCAGGTGCCATGTGTTTGGCCATTCCCATAACCCAGCAGGGTAAAGAGGAGGCAAATAAAACAGGACCACACCTAGAATAACTGGGCTGTTAGGTACCAGCAAGCTAAGTGATTTTTGATTCTGTAGTTCATATTCAATTAATCTGCTATTGCCTGTGCAAACACATCTTGTTCTTTCTTGCCTCCACAGTTTTCCCCTGCTATTTTCCTGCTTCAAATACTTTCGCTTTTCTTCACGTAACTAACAGAACTGCTAATCTTAGCTAGCTCAAATCTCATTTCTATGATGATGTGCCCAAGAAAATTATTGAATTACAAGGTTAGGATTAATCTAAGCAATGAAATAACCCATCTCTCCCGAGCTGAATTTAAGCATAAATTTCCCTTCCATTACCACTGATATTGTAGCCATGCTCATACATCTCAAGAGACAAAAAGTCCTAATATTCTAATCCAGGTAGTTAGACTCCAAAGTATAGGCGTTTAACCCTAAGATAGCTAGCTACAGAGAGAGAAGATAGATAGATAGATGATAGATAGATAGATAGATAGATAGATAGATAGATAGATAGATAGATGATAGATAGATAGATAATTAAAGATATTTAAAATAATGGAAATAATGGAGGTATACAAAGAGCCTAGCCTACCTGGCCAGGGTTTGTCTATGAAAATTTCGTCCAGGACGTCTGTTTCAGCAAGGTCTAGAAGAAAGTGTAAGATTTGGATAGGCAGGAAGCAGAAGGAAAGGCTTTTAGACGGGATGAAGACCATGTGCAAAGTTTCCGAGGGTGAAAGAGATAAACTTGGATAAATATTCATAGGGAGAAAGATTACTGACAATGAAAGACAAATAAAGTTTATGGTATAACGTATCTGTTGATTAAAGACCTCAGCAAATTGAGCTAACACTTTTTGATGTAAGCTTTAAGACACTTTAGGTTTTTAAATAGGACGGCATGATGAAAGTGATATTTGTTTGTAAGCAGTATTCCCTTCTCATCTTTCCTCTCCATCTAAACCTTACCTTTCCTTCAATGTAAAAATTAGATCAATCAGTAGTTATTTGCAGGAATAATTTTGAACAAAAAATTTCCAAGAAACCAACCCCAGCCAATAAAAATCTGAATTTAATTATATGAGGAAAAGTCATACTTGTGTAAAACAAAAATAAAGGTTAGAACTAGCACACAATAATATAGGAAAATTCACTAATGAAAAAGTGCATTTTTTTCAGGCAATAAAACTTAGCCAGTACTTATGTGGTGGAAAATCTCAACCTACATGCACTTTGCCAGTATTATGGGGTAGTTTTAATTATCAAGACTCCAGAGACTTCTCTCATGCAAGGAAAATATTACTTAGAGATATATAGGATATTAACTTTCACCTTATATATTATAATACATCGAAGTTACTTTCATGGGTTTTCACCATGGGGAAAATCTTTTCAAACAAATTACTTTCCAGTTAGGATATTTTTCTGAATATAAGGGGCCAACTCAATAATTCTGAATGCTTTGAGGAATAAAGCACAGGAAACTCTTTCATCTTTCAGTTGGCACATTCCCTCTTCTACCCCATAATATTGTACTTAGTGTTCAATGGGTAAGCCCTCCACAAACCACAACCACCAACCGATTTATCTTATTTGGGAGGTCAAATTCAAGTAAAAGTTTCTCAGATCAGGGTCAAAGGAAATACCAGGTTGGCAAAATTGAATGTGGTAAAGCAGAAAAGACTTTGTAAAATAACACAAGAGCAAAAATCATTTACTTTGTTTTGGTTTAAAAATAATTCCCCATGGAATACCATTAGTACATAGTAACTAAATTCAACAAATCTAATATTTTTGAATCCTTTGATTGCTTACAGCACTCTATTTCTTTACCAAATCAATAACTATAGATGTTATTGTACAAGCTCAGAATTTAAACATTATATATTCGCAGTATATATATACTCAGGTCTTTATGAACATGGGGTGACTTTTGTTGTCAATCAATATAGTGATGGAACTATTCCTAGAGAAAGTATATTAGTTCTACTAATTAGTAAAATATTACATACAATCTGTTTGGAGTTGCACGAGAACCCACACTAACTTGTGGAAATAGAAATCTTAGTAATTAATGTAACAGAATGTCATTGTTAGAAAAAACAGTTTTATATTACCCCTTAGGAAAATGCTCCTGGCCTCCCAGAATATGATTATTATGCAATGCCTTAAACTTAGCATGTGTTCAATAAATATTTATTCATAGATATACTGTTTTTCAATGTTTAAGTATGAACTAAGGGAAAAGAAAATAAGGGATCAAAGTCAGGCTGATATTTATTTTCAGGAATATTTATATTTACCTCAGGCATATGAATGGAATATGAATAGAAAAAGATATTTCATGGTAAATGGGTAAGTTATAAGTTCAAGATATATCAGAAATTAAAATATTACAAATAAGTAAAAAATATTGATCTACAATCACTTAACCCATTTGTTTGTTCTCACCCTGTCAGAAATTAATAGTTAAAAATCAAAGATTATTGCAGCATGTATTCTAATCATAGGTTCTGTGCAACCCCAAAATAATACAGGAATAGTCAGGACTCCACCTCACTTTATTCTGATAAAAGTGATCACATACATCTTATTTTACTTTCAATTCAGTTACACTTTTTTTTTATTTATATATTTTTATTTGGAAATGTTTATATTAGTACAGTGAAACTAAATTTTACATACACTGGATTATCATTAGTTTATTATAAACTAATAGAAATTAGTTTATATAGTTTATATATTAGTTTATATATATATAATTAGTTTATAGACATGGAAATTATTTACATGATGGAAGATTTCAGAACTTCAGTGGAATGGACAGCTTCGCAGGATGCCATTTCAAAAGTGATATATTTCAGTCTACATACTTCCCAAGAATGTCACCATCTCTAAATAAGAAATAATCATTTTCATCTAGAACTACTTTGGTGCCTCCATGTTCTAGAAGAAGGACTTTATCTTCAACTTTCACACTAACTGGTTGAATATCTCTACCCTTTTTCTTTAGATCGCGATCCAATACCTACTCCTGTTGCCTGCAATACTTTTACTTGAGATTTTTTCTAGAAGCATAATGCTTCCTTTGGTCAAAGTTTTGGCCGCACTCCTTTCAACCAATACTCTGTCAAAGAGAAGAAGAAACTGTCTAAATGCTTGTCCTGCATTACTAGTTCGAGAAACACATTTGAGTGTTCGGGTCTGTATTCCAAGTTTATTTCCCCATTCCCTATGCATTAGAGGTCATGTTTGCTCCTCTGGCCAGACCAGAATTTGGGCAACCTTAGTTAACTCCAAGGTCAAATATTTTCCTCGACAGATTTTTCTGGAAATTTTCAAGACACTCAGTCAAACCCAACTCCTGCACTTCCTCCAAGAGACCCAGCTACACATTTTATTTAAAGACTAACAAGTCTCTCTAGTGTTCCTTGGGAGAATCATTAACCATCCATAAATAAATAAATCTGCTAAATCCCCTTGGCTACATGGAGTTGCCCATTTGAGAATCAGTTCATTTGCAAACCAATACCTACAATTCAGAGCATCTGTCCTTGAGATTTTCAATATGAGGTTCTAATTTGTTTTCTGTGCTCATGATGTCCCAAGAAAGGCTTCAACTATGGCTAGTCACTTGAGTTTTTTATGGTACCTCAGTTTCATTTGCCCTTATAGATTACAAGTAACATATAAACTTAATAGAAACATATACATGAAACTTCTATTACATGCACTTAATGAAACCCTGGGCAAATTCAAGTGGAAATTACTGATTTAGCACCTTCAATCAAAACTGCTTAAACTAAAGATATATTGAAGACTACAAAAAAATATTATTTTTACAAAAAGTCTTCAAAACAGAGCAATAGTGTCATAGGAAACATAATTTGTAGCTTTTAAGAACTATCTAAAATATTTTTAAATGAATAGGGGACAGGATTTTCCAGAACATGAGGTTTGTAAATTTTTTTCAATAGGTAGGGAGGTTGGGTTGCATAAACAGAGTGGGAATAAAAGTTAAAATTTACAATTAATGCAGCATTTGCAACTTGAAAGGGAGGCATGAGTAAAGATTTTTTAAAAAGTAAAATCAACAACTTTCCTCCTGGATCTACTGGCTAACAGTGGATTTGCCTACTAAGGAATCATTAGGAATTTTCAAAAAGATGTAAGTAAAATATGTGTGCAGGTAAAATCAACAGATCCCCCCATTACAATCCCTGGAACCATCAGCTATCCAGGCATTGAAGCCAGATCCCCAGAATTTGTTCTGGACTCTTCCTCTTCCTCATGCCTTATATTTTATAAATCATCAAGTTCTTCTAAATCTCTTGAATCTCTCTCTCATTACCTGCACCACAAAGAATTTTTGCTGCCATTAATATTTCTCACTGTCCCTCCTCTATTTTCTCACTGCCCCTCCTTTTTCCTGTTGTGCCTCCTCCTTTCTCTTGAGTTATACTTTTAATATTTTTTAATGTCAAAAAATATCATGTCACTCTGAAGCTTAACATTCTTCAGAGGTCCATAACCTGTAGGATAAAATCTAATCTCTTTGCATTAGTGCCCTACATAGTCTGACTCATGCCTAATAAAATGTTGTTTTCTCCACCTACTGAGACAACATCCCATGAACACTTGAACATATTCATACACCTTAGAGGATGCCCCAGGTGCACCCCTCCCTATACATGCCCCCATCACCAACACCAGTGATCCTCCCCTGCCACAGCTGAGACCCTTCTGTGTCCAAAACCTCTCCAAAAATGAAGCCAAAAAAATAACCAGATAAGATTACTAAGAAAAGAAATAATAATAATAGTTTTTAAACTAACAAATAATATACCGAAATTTTTTTTTAATTTGCAATAAAAATATTTAAATTTTTTTATACATTGTGTCTTTCATCACTTTAAGGTCTGTTGTCTTGTATGTTCAGTGACATTTTTTTCTGTATATTCCCCCACAGTCTTTTTTTTTTTTTTTTTTTTTTTTTCATTTTATTTTAGAGAAGCTTTAGATTACAGCAAAGTCACATGGAAAATCTCGGGGACTCCCATATATTCAATGCTCTACCCCCTTTTCCTTTCTCCCTTATTAATAACAATTTACAAGCGGGTGGTACATTTATTACAATTGATATACAAATGTAAAACCATTGCTACTAACCATGGTCAATGGTTTACATTATGGTTTACATTTTGGACTGTATACTTTTATAGGTTTTGACGAATTTAAAATGGCCTGTATCAGTTATTGCAAGATCATACAGAACAATTCTAGTACCCTAAAAATGCCCTATGTTCCATCTATTCTTTTCTTCCCTTCCCCTCCCCTCGGAACCTATGGTAACCACTAAGTTTCATCTTTGGAAAATAAGATTCCTAGTTACATGCATTAATGTTGAGGGCTTGACATATTGGAACGCCTATCCCAAGGAACAGAGAGTGTCTGCAACTGCAAACAAGATAGTTCCATTCATCTGCCCCATGGGCTCTAAGCCCCCTCTCAAATAGAAACAGAGGGCATCACCATCCTCAAATACTCAAGATCAGGGAATGAACAATGAACTGAAGTAGACTTATTATTATCCTATTAAATATATTATTATTTTAGCAATGGAAGAACTTTTATCATTGATAAAGGCAGTGGCCGTCAGAGGTTCTGAGGAAAGGAAGAGGAAAGAATAGGTGTAACATGGGCGCATTTTTTGGGACATTGGAATTGTCCTGCATGACATTGCATTGATGGATACAGGCCATTATATATTTTGTCATTACCTACAAAATTGTGCAGGACAGAGTATAAACTATAATGTAATATTATATATAATATAATGTTAATGTTATATATAATGTAATATTATAGTTAATAGCAATGCTTCAATAAGTGTTCATCAATTGTAACAAATGCACCACATTAATGAAGGACGTTGTTCATGTGGGAAAGTGTGGGAGGAGGGGGTGGGGCATATGGGAATCCCCTATATTTTTAATGTAATATTTATGTAATATAAAGCTTCTTTAAAAATAAAAATTAATTTAAAAAAATAGTTGATTAGAGAAAAAAATAAAATAAAGTGTCATTTTCTATTGCCCTTCGATTTGCAGCTTCTAAACACATGGCTTCCCAAAGACCAGGCGTTTGTATCTTTGAAAATAAAAATTTCTTCTCTTTCCTTTCTTATTGCCACACAAGTTCTCCTAATAAATATGCAGTTCAAATGTCACCTCCACTTTAAAGCCTCCTAATCATATGTCATGCCAGCCAGAAATTCCGCTTTGTAAATACCTGTCATGGGTTCTCCCCTTCATCACCACTACCACCAGACTCGGAGTACCTGAACAG
Organism: Tolypeutes matacus; assembly: GCA_026826555.1. Classification (NCBI taxonomy): domain Eukaryota; kingdom Metazoa; phylum Chordata; class Mammalia; order Cingulata; family Chlamyphoridae; genus Tolypeutes; species Tolypeutes matacus. The sequence continues at coordinate 8,290,542 of JAKSZT010054350.1, forward strand.
CTAAAATTACTTCTTACTCTATTTTGTATGTGAATGTACAGTGTCTGCAATAGATATCTTGAAAATAAGCATTCCAGAATTGAAGGAGTGAAATCAGTATTGTCTTCAGTCCCTTCTCCAGAAGCAGAGCTTGAGGAGGGAATTTCTGTGTAAGGAATTTGTTGGGGTGAAACTTGTAGGGAAACAAGGAAAGTAGAATATGTAGAGGAAGAAGCTAATCAAAGTCATCGTTTTAGTTGACGTCTAGCCTCAGCCTCACCCCACTGGGAGGTATAGAACATTAACATCACAAAGTTGTCCCCTTTGAGCTGAGGGACCAAGCTTTTGAGCCCCGGGGTCAGTCGTCCATTTCACTCTGCAGAAAGTTAGAAAGTAGGGATAGTGGGAAGCATAACCTCCCTAGCCATCTCCAGGAGGGCAATTCTCAGTAGAAGAAAGTAGCTATGAGACTGTAATAGGCAGCTGTCATTGCAGCTGAGAGATTGGTGTTCGGGCTTGGGAGGACTCTGGATAGACCATCTCCAGCTTCTACTACAAACAGTACAATCTCTCTTTCAAAAAATAGATTATTTAGAGATATATTTCTATTTCGTGTCTGATTGCTCTTCTACACCAGTGAATTCATGGTTCCATGCTGTGAAGGGATTGGCTTCATACGCTAATTTACATAGGTGCCTTCCTTTATGGGAAATATATGTAACTACTTACTATTCAAAGCCACACCAAGGACTTAGGGAGCTGTACTACAGTTGAGTAATAGTAGTAGTGCAGGGGTTCTTTCAAAGAAAACTTCTAAGCAGATCAAATAGGAGAAGAGTCCTGAGGAAAATTATGTTTCAATATCTAGTGCTAACTCCACATTAATACAATTAATACACTGAATCCCTAGCATATACTGAAAATATTTCTTAAAATAATAAACTTTTAAACTTACCTATAAATTACCTGCTTTTATGCTGAAGTGGGGAAATCCTGTCTGGTTCTTATTAACATCACCATACATTGGAATAAACAAATGCTTGGTCAAAAAATGTGCTAGAAGCTGTTACATCTGTGTGGGTGTTTGTAAACTTTCCTGGACACTTGGTATTAAATGAATGGTTTATTATCATATTCAGGTATTTATTTTAGAATAGAAGCATTTTAAAACTTTGCAGCTCATGAACACATAATATTATGTCTAATATTTAATATTATGTCTAATATTAAATAAACTTTAGACAATTAATATTCATGCAACATATATGCACACTCCCCAAACACAGACAAACAAACAAATGGAAATGATCTTTCAACCATGTTTTAGTATCTTTTCAGAATTACAGCATTAAAATAAACACTATTCCAAATATTTTCTAAAATGAATAGTCTCGGGTACCAGAGAACACTAGAGATGAAACTAAGTCCCCAAAGCAGACTTTCATCTACAAGTTTACAAATAAACAGAGAAATTAAACAAGACCAATACTGTTGAAATACATGCAAATTTTAATCAACAGTAGTGCAAAGATGTGTGTAGTAATAATAAACTGCTGACCTTTTTGAATTTGATTTTGCAGCATTTTCAGTTTATTGTGCTGGATTCTGACCACATTAAGATCATCACATATTAAATGAAAAAGAATTCTACATGCTTAAAGCTAATTTTGAAAAGTGTTTGGAAAAGTACAATGACATCCTGTGGCACATTAGTTAAGGATACAAAGAGGCACACAAAAAATGTCAATGGAAGTCATGTGTAACTAAGGACAGGGAAGAGTGCATATTAATTCATGAAAATTTGGCCCCACTCCAAGGATTTTTACAACCCCTAGACTATTTTTAAGAAGTTCTCAAAATTGAATTGCACATTTAAAACGGAAAAAAAAACAAATAACTCCATCCAACTCAGGTATGAAGCTAAAGATAAGGAAATTCAGGCAGCCCTTGGAAGTGTGGTTGGAGCAGATAAAAATGGAAAATGTCCAAGCCCTCTGACTGAAGGAAAGTCTCAACATTTGCATTTTGTTTTGTTTTATTCTACTGGCAGTATATTAATGCCCAGGGGATTACTATTATAATTTTCATTAACGCTGAATGCTCTAGAATCCAAGTGAACACATATCGTATTAATGAAACCTCGATTTCTAATTTTTAATGGTTGAGAAAGCAAGTGATTATATCCTTCTCTAAAACAATTTTTAAATGACTTTCTATCAAATCAGTTATCACAGAAAAGAAGTAATTTAATAGTAAGACCCAAACTTAGGCTGTTTCTACCCAGAGGAAATAAAGTAGATGGGTGAAATAAGGCAATAAAATTAGCTAGATAATTCAAACAAAAATTTTTATTTATTGATATTCATGCAAATGTAATGGTGGGGTAGAAAGAGCTTAGAAAAGGGTTATTTGGATAAATAAATTTCACATAAATGGATATTTGATCCGTCAAATTCTGGAAATTTCATTTTAATAATTTTATGAAAACATTTCTAAAGTATATGAAATTTTCCTTATTTCATTGCTCTCTTCCTTATTATTGTATTTAAAGTAACTGAATATGCTGATCTTTCCTTAATGAACTAGGATTATTTTATAGCTGTAAGATATTTTGGCATATTGAGAGACTTTTAAAATTTGTCCCTAGACAGATCAAATACTGCTGCAGCATTCAAATGTGGCAAAATAATGTGCTTAGAATTATTGAAGTAAGCACGCTTTCTCTTTTGCTAAACATCCCCAGAGCTCAATATTTTTCTGGTCAATGCTTCTTCCTTCTTTTCACACGTAGTCAGCTTTTTTATCCTTTGAAATTTTTCACTGTAGCTAACATTGCTTCTAATTTCAGCTGCCATTTCCTTTTCTGTAAGTTTCTTCCTTTCTTCTGCCAGCATCATATTTTTCTTTATTATTTTCCTCTCTATTTCTTAAGAAAGATCTTATATGTCTTCACATTCATCTGACAAATTCTGATTTTGAAAGCTAACACCATATATGTGAATACTGGTTGTTCTTTCTCCTGTAATTTTCACATTAGTAACTTTTTGGCAATTTTTGTTGATGTTCATGCTCAATGCCTTATTTTCAAATTATTTTTGGTTTTTGATTATTTAAGACAGTTGAGAATGCCAAACACCTGAGGGTCCCTGCAGTGACTAATTTCTTTCCTTTAATAATAATGTAAATGTATGTTTTCCTTCAGGGGATTTAAAGTACTTTCCAACTTTTACCCAAGATAATTAAGTTTCCTCTTTTTTTTTTTTCATAAATGTTTCCATGACATTGTCCTGCACATTGATGTTTCATCTAAAATATAAAAATACTTAATGAAAAAAATTGTCTCTTTTAATTTTAATTGCTGGTATCAGAATAAGGTATTCCTAAAAGGCAATTTTTTTTCATGACTGTCAGAAATATCTTTTCAGACAACAAGAATTTATTACACATCAATCAATCACATACTTAGAACTAAACTACATGTCATTTAAAGACAGGAAAATGATTCAGAAACATGTTAGAGAGTTTAAGAAATGCCAAAATGGGGTCATTCCCTTAGAAGCAGTTTTTCCTTTAGAAGCTTATTTTCATTGATTGATGGTTGATTAATTTATTGGTTGATTTTGTTGTTTGATAGGGCTTTCTGAATGTTGTTAAACACAGAATTGCTTTACCATTAAAAGAAAACATTTAGACACATACATATATGTTGAAGGATATTTTCACTTCACTTGCTCTTGACATAAAATCCAACACAATTAGCTAGTTTAAAAGGCTCTTAGAAGCTGGACTGTTAATCTCTCCAGGCTTCTCATTCATCCTCACTTCTAATTCTACATTTCAGCTGTACAGAAACACTTTCAGTGACAGCACTTGCTATACTTCTTATCTCTTGATTTTTTTTTCCTACATGCTATTTCCTCTCTATTAGCATTGTGCTACCTCTCACTTTCTTTGGTTAGCTGGTCCTTCAGGTCTCAGTTAAGAAGTTATTTCTCTAAGAAACCTTCCAGATGCCCCTACCTAGGTCCTGGCCAGAATATACGTAGGATATATGGCCTTAGCACTGAATTGTTATCTTGATTTTCCATGTAGTTTCTTCATTTAATAAATAGCACAAGAAATCAAAGTTTATACCTTTCCCAAAATGAACACTAATGACAATTCACTTAAAGAGAACTTTAAAAGAAAAAAAAAAAAAAGGAAGCTAATATTTATATGAAATTTTATCTATTTTATTACAAAACAATGAAAAAAGTAAAGGGTATAATTTTGAGTTCAGGGCAGAAATGAACATTTATCAGTAAGGCTCTTATAAGAAAGGGTATCAGAAAAGTAGAGACTGGGGATATTAAATGGAGAGGGATAAGAGAGGTACATGGGAAATTTTGCTAACGAGGTGGCTTTTACTACATTCTGACTAAATGTAGTGGGAATACATTCCGTTTTCAACTGAATCATTTATATGTTAATAAGGTATCTAGAGCAGTGATGTGGCTACCAACGGAATTAATCAGATGTTTCCTATTTAATCCAGAGACACTATGGGATATGCAAATATTCAAGTGTAATATTAATTGAAGCAAAATAATATGACCTTGGAAAAGTGGTCAACCCAAAATTAATATTTACATAACCTAAAACTCCATTGTTTTGAAATAACATAGCAATGATGTAAAAGGCAGAGACTTGATTCTACCACATATTTATGGATTAAAATTTGGGATTCTCTGAGAAATACCTTGAAAACTACCATCGTGTCCAGAAAAATTCATAAATTTGGAACTTATAAAAGAAAAGCATATTCACTTATTTAGAGTGAATGTGGGCTATGGTTTCTTACTAATGATATATAGAATATCTAAATGAGGTCGACATATACAATGAATTCCAAAGAAATAAGTAACATGGATAAAAAATGGAAACCTTCAGGGTAAAATGAGTCAATCATGCCCTTATGGGCAATGATCTGAAAAAATGAAGGAAGGTTAACAGATGTATTTCTTCAGAAATATCCCCCAGATATTTTTAAACATTAGATCAGAGTTGGTATAGCTACTTAATGGGATGTATGTATGTGTGTTTTTGAGTATGTAGGGTGTGTGCATATATACAGAGACAGAAGATTTATATAAATATGAAACATAAGTATTTATATGTATGTATATATGTGTTTTACGTACACAAACATATACATACAAATAATACTTTGACAGCCAATTCCCATTAGTTATGGTGTAAACATCTCAAGTATTCATGAGAAAGTAAATTCTACTCATGAAGTCGCTATTCAGATAAACTTGTCATACTTAATTAAATTTATTCCCAGATTATTTTAGATGTTATTGTAAGTGGAATTATTTTCTTAATTTCCTTTTTATATTTTTCATTGCTAGTATATATTGTAAATTGAACTCTAATCCCAAAGTCATCATCTCCTTTGACTTCCACAAATACCATAACTAACTAGCTGCCATCAGCATATCTCTGATCACTCTGATCCATTTGTAAATGTACTATTAGGATTCTTTATTACCTAAAGTTCATGTATCTATTATAGTCTCTTAAGAGTTATTTTTAACTTCACTCTTTCTTCTAAACAGTTTATTACACCTGGCACTGGAAGCCCTTTAAAGGTAGGAATAATGTCTGAGAGCTTATTGTATGGCCACTAATCCAAGAACAGTTTTGAACTAATGACCAGTGATTCCTAAGTATTTATTGATAAATGCAGTTTGAAATTCTTCTTTAAGAATCTAGTTCAGAAAATAAAATAATATAAAGATAAAATTTAGTTATACCTTTTTATTTAATAGTAAAACTTATAATCCATTACCATAAAATATTTGGAATTTTATGCCAAGCATGCAGGTGATAAAATATGAATAGCATGGCAGGAACACTGGGGGTCAGATGGGGAGGAAGGCATGGCAGTGGTGAAAGAAGGAAGAGGAAACTGCAAAATAAGGCATTTTTAGGAGGCTAAATTGAACTGTATCTTTGTGACAGTTATTTAGGAAATTCCGAGTTTTTCATGGTTTCCCTAAGTATGGGGTCTGGCAATAAAAAAATAATCTGGCATTTATCTTGTGGAATTCAGACAGCCACAGAAGCCCAAATAAATCTAATTTCCATGATTCCCGTGATTTTAATAGCCATTTGCAGCATGGAAACTGCATGATGGCTATTATATTAGAAAGATAAATATCAAGTAATCTGTACACTGTAAATATGTAATAATTCTGGAATACACATGTGACTATAATTACTACAAATATAATCATGGAATTCTCATTATATTGAGGAATCAATAATTTCTGAGGCTTGAGGTCAAATGGGACAAAGGTAATGGTTTCTACACTTTTTGCCTCAGATGCTTTTCAAAGTAGGGTAGAAAATATAAGAATATGACAAAATGTCATTTTCACTAAAAACTTTAAGTTATGTTTCTATCTACATCTAATTTTTAAAATTAGTGGACACAGCAGTGTTCCTGAAGTGGAAACATAGTATGAAAAACCTAAAATTCCACCTCGCGTAAAACCCCAGAATTTCCCTGTCCCTCAACACCATTTAAAATTTGCCCACTGAATTCCTTACACATAATGCAAACACTGACTTGCTGTGTCAACAAGTATAATGCCTAGAGAAGTAAATAATCAGTACTTTTTATGAGGATGCTTATAACATCCTTGAAGAACTGATAATGAAAGAAGAATAAATGGAAACAGGCTGAGAATCCATGCTCCTATGCACAAATGTTCGAACTCATACAGAGGTCTATGCTTATAGGAAAACTCATGTATGGAAATAAAAGTTATTGATATTCAGCATCATCAAGCAAAGAAAGTTTCAATTCTCCTTGTTTAAGGACTTCTATCCTGTTTCCTTCTTGTATAGCTCTAGTGTTCTAATTCTAAATCAGAACTTAAGACATTAATTGGGTTAAAAATGCATTAATATTTCTATGCCTTCATATCAAACATAACATTTTAGCACTAGAAGAAATATTGGACATCAACTAGCCAAAGCTGATGGATTGGGAACATGTGGTGTGCCTCCATCCTGGACATAGCCTTCCAGATTCCTTCTCTACACAGAATTCTAGCTATTGGTTTAGTGCTGATAACCCAGAGGAAGAGAAATGATGTAACAGAAAGGTCCTCACTTCTTCATTGATAGAATTCAGGGGCCACAAAGTCAAATCTGGATTAAAATAAGTGATTTGTGGTAAAGTATGATTTAATATACTCATTAAAATTCTTTCCAGAAAAGGAAGGTTTGGTAGGATGCAGATGAAAAGAAGAGCACTTTAATAAGTCATCCAAGAAAACCAGAGACTTAGGGTTCAGCTTACACCTAAGAAAGAACTGTCCTTCATTGGGCAAAGTGTGTGTCTCTCACTGAACTCTACAAATAGATTGCACACAAAAGGTTCAAAATATTATAAACAGGAACTCAAAGTTCCCAGAGGAAATGGGTATTTCTTGAACCAAAAAGTTCAGCTTCCCTCATTTTGTAACAGGGACAAAAGAGGGGCAAAAATGACTTCTAGGAACACCTGCCTGAAATCAAGAAAAGAAAATAAAAGAAAAAAAAATTAGCTCCTACTCAGAGAAAGGTGGGGGACCTGTGACACAATCTAATCAAAATGAGGACATTTTAAGAAAAATTAAGTAACTTGCCCAAGGTCACAGACTAGTAATAATATAACAAGATCTAGAAGCCAGTTTTCTGATGTGACAGCCTCTCTCCCCAAACAAATTACATGAAAGTTATTAACTCTATAGTCAAATGATAAATTTCCCAGTTAAAATCCTGCAGCAATATACATGCTTAAGAAACTTATCAAATGATCCTTCCTTGCCCTACAGCACATGAAGTTACAAAAGATAAGGTCAGAGATCTCTTTACCTGAAGGCTAAAGCACTGTAATTGCTACCTTCTAATATTTATCCTCCATCTTATAACTCAAATAAGGAAATATTAAAATCATGATTAAGGCAGGTTTTCAGATTTCCTAAAAATTAGTAGTTTCTGTGGAACACTCCACATATCTTCATTTACTCCACTATTGACTTACTTTAGAGTGATCACTTTGAAATTGACTGCAATACTTCCTCATTCACTCACAGCCAAACCAGAGAATCCAGGATGTTAAAAAATTTTAAACAGTCATTTCTAAAACATGCTGTTTAGTGAATTTAGTGTTTAAACCAGTATGTATGCATAAGGTATACACATACCTAAGTCCATTTCTCTGAGTCCTATCCATATTTAAAGTCTAGTTCAAATAAAATCTACTTCAGAAGCAGATGTGGCTCAAGCACTTGAATACCCACCTCCCACATGGGAGGTACCAGGTTCAGTTCCTGGTGCCTCCTGAAAAAACAAACAGCAAGCAAAACAAAAACCAACTCAGGGAAGCCAATGTGGCTCAGTGGTTGAGCTCTGGCTTCCCATATATGAAGTCCTGGGTTCAATCCCTGACTCCTGGTACCTAAAAAAAAAACATAAAAAAAAAAAAAATTAAAAAAAAAAAAAAAAAACGATTTCATGATTTTCTTTCCCAGCAAACCAACCACAACTATTTCTTCCTACCAGGACATTCTACACTGCTCAGTCTCAGAAGTATATGTTCGGTGTTTGGCCTACCCTGTCTTTAGATCAGGAATGCCTCAAATGTGCCCCTAGCTCTACTGCTTCTACCACTTGTTTGCTGGGCAGAAATGGCTTCAACCCTCTCACTGATTCCAGAGAGGAAGGGGATTTGTTTATCCCCTTAGCTCAGTTGAGACAAATAGGAATTTTCAAAAAGGTTTCTCCTAAACAAACAAACAAAAACACAAAATCATAGAAACTGTCCAATTCACAATGAACATTTTTTAACCATAACATAAGTTTGGTCTAACCACAGGCTGGCTTGACTGATTTAATTTCTGGGCATACAGGCCCTTGGTTCTTGTCCTCACCAAACCTGGACTGTTCCAGATGCTGTAAACATAATCTGAAGAATATTCATGTTGGATCCTTTTTGCTGGTCTTCTCTCTGGGTACTGGATGCTTCTTCTGCTTAAGATTGCCCCGTATTTCATCAGGACTGCTGCTACACATCAAAACCTAAGTTCTGACTGCCTCTACCCTGAGAAAAACTCTTTTAGCCTTTGCGAGGTCACTTTGCCTCTGCTACTGCTCCTTACCAACCCACCCGCCTCCCCCCCAAACTGCAACATATTCACTAGCCAGATTCTAAAAGAAAGCAAAAGCTTTCACAAAGCACCCTCGAGGTACACACACCATCTTGTAGCTCATGTAAGGAACCCATATTTTAGAGTCTAGAAACCTCATGTCCTCAGATGGGGAGTACCACCTCCCAGAAGTTTCTTTCTTCATGTGATTCTCTGCCTGTCCTTCATCAGACAACAACAGCATCAGATATCTACTTTTTCCATTTCAGAAGCAGCCCCTTCATTTGGTATTCCCATTGACTTCCTGTCTGGGAAGGATATGCTTAATTTTCTGTTACTTTGTTGAGTAGAAAAGATTGACATCCTCTAGTCCTTCAAAGAAGATGATGGCAGTTCTTCCCATTTTCTCAGATCCTCCCAAATGGCCTCTCCAGAGGAGTGGCCTTCAGAAGTCTAGACATTATGTTCACACAGTGTTCAGATGCACTCATAATAAACAAATACACATCCAGTAAGAAAAGTTCATTCTCTCATGCCTTCTGTTGTTCTTAGCCATGTTTAGTTGTTTAAAGTTATATGAGATATTAACCTTTTTCTCAATTTTTCCTTTCTCTTCCCTCAATTTAAAGAATCGAGCAGCTTCTGTGATTCATTGCTTCAGAGAGGCAGACCAAGAGGTAGCTTGCAAGTCTTACTTATTTTTGTTTTTCAAAAGCCAAAACCCAATGGAGAATTTAGAGAGTTCACAAGCTGAAATAGAGTAGCTTTGAAAAATATGAAAGGATACCCCAGACTGAAGATTATCTCCTGAGCAGGGAGAGAAAGGGAATATCTACAATTGTTCAAAGCATATAGAACCCTAAATATAACACAAATCCAGAGAGTGTTGGCAGGTTTGTAGGTCTCCCAGATGGGCACAGGCAGCTTTGCAGAAGTTCATGTGCTAAACATGGCAAGGGAGCAGCAGACTGTCACCAGATCTGAAGAGACCATGCAGGATGATATCTGGACTTCCTAGTAATAACTTATGTGAACTGATAATTACGTACCAGAGTCCACCCTGTGTTACAAGACCCTGTGTACGAGACCCTAGAACTGTATGTGGCACAACACTGGAGAAGGATTGAAGCCACCCAAAGTAATTGAGATGAAATTTTCATACTAAATTGAGTTGCCTTTTAGAAAATGAAAAGATGTTTTATTTTTGTACAGGTGAGTTTGTGGAATGGGATTTTTAAATTAGTCATATAACTTGTTTTTCCAATTAGTTTTTAAAAACGTTCAGGAAAAAGATCAGTTTGAACTCTTTATATCATTAGAATCCTTCAAAGTGCCTTGAATTTAATTAGTAATTGATGTTAATGAATTCTGTTTAGGTAACATTATTAAGTCATAAAATCTTTGGACTAGAAGAATTGGAATATCATTTATTTCAATCTCTTTATCACAGATAAGGAAACTAAAGTCCAGGGATTTAAAATAATGTTCAAGTCACAAATAAACCTGCACATTTGTTTTCCTTCCAGAATAACCTTTATTTTCCACAGGTTGATGATCATACTGCAAGGTATCTTCTTAAAAATGGGACCTCATTAACGCACACCCTAATGAAGCTCCTTAAGTGGATAATTAAAAGAGCTTTAAAAAATTTCCTTCCAAACTCCATCTTACTGTTAGAACACATAAGTACATTGTTCCAGAATAGCTTTACAATTCCTGGGCTCCTAGCCCCATAAGGATGTTCCCACCCTCTGGACTACTGGATGATGATTCGCTCTGTGTATAGCTGCTTCTTTAAGCCTTCAGCTCTGTCCTCAGAAGATCATCAAGTGCATCATTATTGTCAGGGACTGTTACACTCAGGGATGTCCATAGGGGGTAGTAAAACTAGAGGATTGAGAAAGGTCCTAAAGGTCTCCCCTGTTTTCGGGTGAAGATGTGGCTTTGCCAGATGGTGCTAAATAAAAGCCCAGATTGTTACACACACTAAAAACTTTTGCTTGGGAACCAAGGGCAAAGGTCAGCCCTGTTTTTAACTAGCACCATTTACTCTTCAGAATATTAGCTGCTTACTTGCTGCTTTTTTGTGTAATCTTTTCTCAAGGTTGTGCCTGGCTTTCATTTTCATCTGATTTAACTTATATGAAAAGTTTGAGGAGGTAACAGAAAGATCAAAAGGTCATGACTGCTGGCTCTATTCCCTCACCTTTTACCTTTTCCTTCTCTTTTCTCCTCTTGGGCTTACTTCTAACAAGTGTCAAAAATCTGAGCCTCTGTGTGTCTAAGAAAATCAGAGCTATTCTAGGAGAATTTGCTTTGGGAAGAGATTTCATTTGAGCCTAGTATTCCAGCTCACAAAGTATCAAACTAACCTGAGTGGTCTCCTCTTTAGTCAATTTACAACTTCCGTCTACCAAATCAGGTATGTACAAGGAAGACCACAGTACAAAATGGATGACTTAGTATATTAGTTAACCAAAGGGGTGCTGAGGCAAAATACCAGAAATCTGTTGGCTTTTATAAAGGTTATTTATTTGGGGTAAATGCTGTTACAAGGCCCTAAAGAGTCCAACTCAAGGTTGCTTTCTCATCAAAGTCAGGTGCCACGTGTTGAAGCAAGATGGCGGGTGATCTCTGAGAGGGTTCAGCCTTCCTCTCTCTCAGCTAAAGGCTGGCATAGGGCTTGTTTCTCTTCCCAGGGCTGCAGGATCAAAGTTCTCTTCCCTGCCATGTCTATGGAGCTTTCTCTCTTCCTGTATCTTCTTCTGTGTGGCTTCTTGAGTGGGTGTCCTTTTATATCAGCCCACCAAGAAGGCAGGGACTCAACCCTGAGTCACACCCTACTGACATGGTCAAATCAAAGGCCCTAAATTGATTTAATTAAGTAAACTTAAAACCTTTTAATTTAATACAATCAAAGGGTATCACATCCAGAGGAAGAGACCAGTTTACGAACATAATCCTTCTCTTTTTGGGGGTTCATAAATAATCTTAAATTGCCACACTTAGATAATTTTAAAAGTCAATATTTTGATTTAAGGCTTTCCTCCATTTTAGAAATTTTGAGGTACCTTATCAAAGTCTACAAGATAACCTTTAAGAAAAAGTGGCATTTCCTCAAGCCAAAGGCCATGGTGCCTGGATAATGGTCTGTGAATGGTATGAGCCAGGCAACACTAGCTGTCTGTAGGAAGCAGGCTTTTGGCATAAAAGGACATTGCTAAATGGGTGACAGGTAATCTCTGCAAGGCAGTGCTCCTTCCCCCCTAAAAAGCAACCATTTGTTATCTAAGTGGTGGTACAATCTTGTCAAAGGGGATTCCCAGGCCTTCCTAGCTATCTGAAGCAATTATCTGAGGAAATCATTGTATCAATGATAGATACCCAGCTCCCAGACAACTGTAATGCTGTAGTGAGTCATCATGGATAAGTGCATTCTGAGTGTGTTTTCATCTCCAGTACTTCTTGTTGCTAAGGATATTATCTGCCTGTTCAGCTTACCTCTTTTATAAGCAGGCTTTGAAGTAATTCAGAACATTCCATACACATGGAAACCAAGCAAGGGGATATTTTGAGTAGCATCCTAAAATGAAATAGCTCTAATGGCGATGTTTCAATGTATGTAGCATTGATGCTTGTGTCTTCTCCCTTATCTTTCCTCAGGTGAAAGGCTATCTTCTCCCTCCTTGTTACAATGCCTATCACAGAGTAGGATTTTGGTCACATCAGTAGAATGATCTACTGGATTGGGTTTTGTTATTATCCATAGACTCAACACTGGGAGGCCATTTTACTAGATCTGGTTTACATATAAAGTACATGCTGTTTAGTTATATAAATCATTTCAATACTTTTCTTCTTAGCAAAGTTAATTCATAGTTTATTTAATTTTCCAAAAGACACATTAACTATGAAAGAAATTTCAATTCAAAGCCTGCCAGTTATTATCAATTTTCTTCATGATTAGACTTACATCTTTTACTGAAACTAAATCAGTTATGAATATTGCCAAGCGGCCAGTATTTAAAAGCAGCTGGTTTTCTAAATTAAGATTTTCCAGAGGACCTTTTCTAATGCTATTTAAAAAGAAGAAGATTTACTTTGCTTTTTCCATTTTCAAAAATTCTATTTTTACTAAATGCTAACTGTTAACACAGCCAGATATCATTCAGGGGTTTTTGTTGCTTACATTTCATTTACTTATTCATCCATTTGTTCATTCACACCTCTGATATTTGAGGACCTGCTACAGAGAGGGTATAACAGACAACTGAATAGGACAATTTGCTTTTGCAGCGATGGTCACACAACTGCTTCTTCCTTTCTTCAAGGGATTAATTTGCAGACCTGCATCTAAGTTAGAATGCTTTAATTACACTGATGTAATTAGGATTACTTATTCGTTCCAGACAATGGGATAGGAGAGAATGAAGGAGGAGAAATTGTTTCTTGTACTAACTTTATTGATAAAATGTAAATAATGAAAATTATAAAACTTGGAAAAAACTGTCCCAACATTTTCACCTCACCTCCCACTGAGAGCCTGAAGTGTAAGCTTTTTGTCGTTGTTTATGTTTGCCTAAGGAAGTGGATACAAGCATGATGGCAAACTTAAGAAGCAAGTTATCTGCCACTATGAGTCATGTAACCTAACATTTAAGGAACATTGCTCTAGAAAGAAGAAAAGCTAACATGTTCATAAATAAGAATTTTTTATTGCTTCACTTTGTGAAATAAAATTAGATTTTTTGAAAGTATCAAATATACTTGGACAAAGTTGTATAGCTTGAATCACTTATAAACTAGGACTCATTGTTTAACTACTTGTGTGAAAACATATTGCCAGATGGCGCTACCTAAATCTGTAATTGCATTTAGACAAAGCTATGTTGTATGAGCAGCATGGTTAAGTGAAGTTCTACTTGGATTAATACTCAATACTTCAAGCCTGAATTGTTATAATAACCTCCTGATTGTCTCCCAACCTCTCCACTATAATAGATCCTCAGACCACTGGCAGACTAATCTAATTAAACACCGCTTACTCTAAAAGATGCCCATTCAATGGCTCTCCACTGTATAATAAATAAGGTAAAAAGTCTTCATCCTGACCTTTGAGGTTCTCCACCATAAAGCACCAATCTAACTCTTATCTGATGTATGAGCCCTCCACTCCCACTGTGCTGGATTTCTCACTATTCTCCAAATAAACAATGCTGATTCCTTTCTCCATAACCTTGTTTAAATTGTGCTTCTCCATATGTAATCATTTTGGAGGTTCATGGAAAAACAGCTTTTATAAGAAATTTTCCTTATCTTTCCTTCCACAAGGATTTTGTTTCGAATTTCCAGAGCAGGGTTTCTCAATCTCAATACTATTAACATTTTTTAGTCCAGTTAATTCATTGTGTGGGAGCTTGCCCCATTCATTGCAGGAATTTTAACAGCATCTTTGGCCTCTGTCCACCAGATGTCAATAGGAGCCAGCCCTCAGTAGGGACAAGCAAAAATGTCTCCAAACATTGTAAAATGTCCCCTGCAGGGAAAAATCTTCCCTAGTTAAGAATACTGTTCTACAATATTATTGTCCGTTTAACTTAAAATATTTCATTTGAATGTGTCTTTCCTCTGATCTAGATTATATTTAGTACAGGCATTGTGTCTTATCTTACTTCTGAATCCCCTATAGAACATTATAATGAATGCTCAATAAATATTTAAAATTTAAGTTCTTAGCATCTCTGATGGTTAAGCTAAAGTGTCAACTCAGCCAGGAAATTGTGCCCAGTTGTTTGGTCAAGCAAGCACTGGGCTAATTGTAATACAAGGACATTTATGGACTTCAGTTACCAATGAGCTTACTGCACAGATCGCTGATTACAGCTGCATCAACCAGGAAGATTGCTGTCAGCAATGAGTGCCTATCCAATCAGTTAAATGCCTTAAAAAGGGAAGTGATTTCAGCATTCAGAGAGAATTCCCCAGCTGGTCTTTGGGCAGCCAACGTCTCCCAGAAACTCATCAAGAACCTTCATTGGACTTATATCGGAGGCCCTGGTTTGCAGCCTACCTGCGGAACCTGGACTTGTGCATCCCCACGGTCACGTGAGAGACCCTTATAAAATCTCATACTATATGCAGATATCTCCTGTTGATTCAGTTTCCCTAGAGAACCCTGATTAATACAGCATCTAACAGTTAGAAAAGAATGTGAAGGAAAAATCATTTGATCTAATCTTGTTTTCTAAAAAGTGGAGACAAAGAACTGGAAAAGTTAAGCTATTTACCTACCATGACTGTGTTTTAGTGAAATAGTTCTCCTCCTCCCAATCAAGTAGTATTAATACCGTGCTGGACTTCTTCTCATTAAATGTATAGAGAGAATTAATAAACATCATATCAGCATAAGCAAACAATAGTCTCAGTTTTATTGAGGTTTCTTTATAGTGCATTGCTTTAATAATGTGCATGTTTTATTAATACACTTATATTTCATATTTAATGAATAAATTATTATTAAATATTATTATATAGGAAAGGGTTCCTAAAATTGGTGTTAAGAGATTAGATATTTAGCAGGTATACCTGTGTGATCTTCAGTGAGCTACTTAACTTTGCTGTGTCTCCATATCTCATCTATAAAATGCTTATTCCACTAAAAAATAAGAGGGGTATTGTTTAGTTGCTAGGGTATCCCCAGTGGCTAGCACAAAGTAGGATATTCAATAAATATTTGCTGACTGACTGTTCAAATGGGGATATAATAAGTGCCTGTTTTAGCTTATTCTGAGAATAAAATATGGTAAAATATTTTGAAAATCCTGGAAATAAACTGTAAAATATTATAAAATTCAAGACATTATTTTGCTTTAAAATGCCTAAGGAATTTAAATGCTTAAAAATAATGAAGGGAGAAGGTGATATTAAAATTTGTGAGATGTCACTAAAGGAGTATTTAACAGGGAAATTGTCAGCACTAAATGGCTGTATTGGAAAAGAAGAAGGCCTCAAATCAATGAACTCAGCTTCTACCCTAAGAACCTAGAAAAGGAAGAACAAATGAAATCCAAAGTAAGTAGGAGAAAGGAAATAATAAATATCTGAGCAAAAAACAATAAAATACAAAACAGAAAGTCAGCAGAGACAATTGATGAAATCCAAAGCTGATTCTTTGAAAAGGAAAATAAAATTGATATAGCTCTAACTAGATTTATTAGGGGAAAAATGAGGGAATACACAAATACAAATATCAAGAATAAGAGAAATGACATCACTACTGTTTCTTCAGATATTAAAAGAATAATAAGAGAATATCATTAACAAATTTATGCCTATAGATTTAACAACTTAAATGGACAAATTTCTTGAAAAACAAAAACTATCAAAGCTCATTCATGAAGAAACAGATAACCTGACTAACCCAGTATCTATTAAAGAAATTGAATTTGCAGTTACAAACCTGCCTGCAAAGAAAACTCCAAGTACTGATGGTTTTACTCATGATCTCCACCAAACTTTTAAGGAAGAAATAATTCCAATTCTCCTCAAATTCTTCCAGAAAATAAAAACATAAAGGAATGCCTCCCAATTCATGCTATGAGAGTAGCATTATTCTGATATCAAAACCAGACAAAATCATTACAAGAAAACTGTAGATCAACATTCCTCATGGACATAAATGCAAAATTTCTCAACAAAATTTTAACAAATATATTTCAACAATATATAAACAAGATAATATAATATCTATATCCAAGTAAGGTCTATGCCCTGCAATGCAAAGAAGGTTTAAAATTTGAAAATCAATCAACTAAATTCACTGAATTAACAAACTAAAAAAAAGAAAAACTATATGATCATCTCAATAGACATTAAATATATATTTTACTAAATCCAACATCAATTCTTGTACCTTTTTTGGTCAGATTTATTCTTAAGTATAATATTCTTGATGCTGTTCTAGATGATATTTTTTTTCTAAATTTCAATTTCTGATTATTCATAGCTAGTATATAGAAATACAATTGATTTTTTATGTTGATAATGTATCCTGTAAGGATACCTGTCTGTATCCCACCTCATGTAGCTGGGTGACTGACTTTCTTCCACCTCTTCACCAAAAAGATAAGAGATGTATTCTATGGAGAATTTGAAGTAGAGACTCTGGGACAACCAACACAACTAAGGGTTGGTTGATTGGGTAATATATGGATGAGGAAGCTCTCTTTAGCTTGCTTCTATTTTCTCACTGAAATTAAGGGTGACTGTGGGCAGTTGGAGAATATTTTATGAATCCCAAAAAGAGAAATATTATGTTTGCAAACTAATATGTTCTTTTGGGTGTGATACCCTTTGGTTACATTAAACTCAGTTGAGGGAACTTTGATTAGATTACTTGATAATATATCTTTAGGACTTTTCATTGGACCACATCAGTGAGGCATGATTCATATTGAGTCTCTGCCCTCTTGCTGAGTCTGATAAAAATGGAGATACAGACAGACAGACACAGCAAAAAGAAGCTGCCGTGTTTGATCCAGCCATATAAGAGAGAGGACTAGAGGATCATTTAAGCATGAAGCTCCAAGAGGCTGGACCCATGGAGAAGATCAAAGGGAAACAAACCTGCTACATGCCTGATAGCTTCTGGATGAACTTGGGAAAAGAGAGGAACAGTTGAAACTAATAGAGGAGGCCCAGAAAGAGACAAGCCCTATGCCTGGTTGCCCTCAGCTGAGCTCAAACCTTGGCAAAGATCAGTGGCCATCTTTCTTCAACAAATGGCAATTGATTTTGGTGAGAAAACATCTATGATGGTGCCTCAGTGTGGACCTTTTCATGGTCTTGGAACTGTAAGATTTATCCCAAATAAATCCCCTTTATAAAAGTCAACCAATTTCTGGTACTTTGCATTGGCCGTCCTTTGGCAAACTAAAACAGTGACTAAGTAAAAGTTTACATAATAGATAAGGCTCCCTGATCGCCTCTGCCATCTTACTTGTCACTAGTAAAGGAGCAATTCAATTTCCAGGTGCAGGAGAGGTAGCTCCCAGCAACTGTGAAGTAGGACTTTACATCTTTTCTGTAGAGTAACCCAAAAGGAAGTCTGAGAGCCCATAAGGCAATTGACATAGGTTTCCTTTTCTAGCTGTAATCTAATAGAATGGTGCCAGCCAGATTCAGAGGTGACTGTGAAGCAGTTCAAAGAAGCATTTGAGAAGTTGGGAGTGTCAACCAGCCACATGGATGCTTCACCAATAATGAATATAGACAGAATTCCCGTCATCCTGTGTCCTTTTCTGTGTAAGCCAACATTTCTTTATATAAAACAGAGTTGAAGAAAATAGTAACTTTTTAAATTCACTATGGAGAGACAATTCTCAAGATGTTGTGCAGTAGAATATGTTTTTTTTTTTTTTTAATCAGCATTCAGTCATTTACCGAGAAAGAACATGCAATGAACTTGACATTTTGTATATTCTTTAATCTCCTTCCACCGAGACAATCTCTATGTTATAGAAAATGCCAATTGGCCTCAGTAGCCTATGACAAGGCTTTTTTGTGTCTTCCATGTTTGTCATTACATTAGATTAAGCTTTTCCCATGGGTCCTGTCTAAAATGCACATATGTTATTCAAGAAGGTCATCAAGAAGAGCCCATCTGTTTGTCCAGAAAATAGGGCAGGCCAGTGGTGTCACAATGTCTATTGGGAAGGCACTGGATGTAGTGAAAAGAGCCCTAACTCAAGCACAGCAGAGCTCTGTTTCAATCTTGTCTCAGCTACTCACTTGATAATTATAAACCTCAGTTTCCGCAGATTATTTCCCTACCAAAAATTGTGCTTGCTGACCTCTAAGATTTCTAGTCCTGTCTTAAAATTCAATGGTTCTATATTCTGAACATAATATGTATTCTTATGCCTCCGCTTCTAAGAACATTTTGATTTTTAATAAGAATAAATATTGCATTTTAAATATCTGTACAACATATCTACATACATAATTTCAAAAAATTGAAAATAATTCCAGCTGGTTAAATTTAGAATGCTTATATTAAAACCAATTCAACAATACTCTCTGGCACTATTCCCAGAACATTTCCATTTGATTAGAAATTGTTAAAATTTTAAGCCATTTTAATCCTTTCTCTCTCCCAATTGTGCTCTTCAAAGAATGTCGCATTTGAAATATTGACTGCAAAAGTACTGACTCTCTTATTAAATCAAGTATCTCAGCAGTGTTACTGCTACACATTTGGATGTTTTTCAGGTCACATGTAGAATGCATGGTGGAATGGATAGAATGAGTTTATATGAGGATGTGTATATTCCTGCAGATTCCCTGTTCCTTCTAAGGTTCTCTGCCAGAGGCCCATCCCTCTCCCATATCAGCATCAATACTATCTACTATTGTACTCTCACTTCTCTTACTGTTGTCTTTTCCTTTTAAGACATTAAGATAATAGAACTATTTTCCTAAACAGTTCTGCCAACACAGATAGACAAATTTGTAGAAATACAAACTATTCAAATTGTATTGTTTCCCTAAGTGCAACAACCTTCTTTCTTAAGAATTCGTAATCACATTGCCTTTTCTTTCCTGACTATTAAGTCCCTACTATTCTCAAATATCCTGCCTGGGCCTTGGGAAGAGAAAAAAAAAGTTGGAATATAGGCTCTTGGCAGGGCCCCCAGGAAAATGATAAACCCTATCTGGTGCACAGAGCTCTCCCCAGCCTCTATATTGTTAGACATTTCCTTTTTGTTTCAAAACTAAGGAAATTGAGGCTCATGGAGATTAAATAGCTAGTTTAATGTCTACATATAATACGAGGTGAAGCCTGGATGGGCACCCAAATCTGATTCACTTTGCTCTGCCAAGCTTTCTTATTTATGGGTAGAAAAGGGTAGCTCTGAGTATACCAAATATAGAAATTCATTTGTGTCTTAGTCTGCCAGGCTACTATGACAAATATCACACAACGTGTTAGTGTAAGCAAAGGAAATTTATTGGCTTATGGTTTCAGAGGCTAGAAGACTTGCTTCTTCCTGGGTTCAGTAGCATTCTGGCTGCCTGGCAATCCTCGGGTTCCTTGGCTTTCCTATCACATGGCTATGTCCTCTCCTTTCTCTTCTGGGTTCCCACAGACTTTGGCCTCCAGCTTTTTATATTTAAAAAATGGCTTTTTTTATATTAGGCTGTAAAACAGTTTGAGTTTTGTGAATTGGAGAAAAAAAGATTGTTTTTTAACTAATTCATTGTTGTGGGTATAAGACCCTTTGATTGCACTAGATTTGGTTAAGGGACTCTGATTAGACCACTTGATTAGATAATTTTGAGTGAGGCATGACTTAGGTTGGGTCTCTAGCCTCTTTCTTGTTCTTATATAAACTGAAAGCACACAGAGAAAGGAAGCTGCCATTTTTACCCTGTCATGGAAGAAAGGACACAAAAGACGCTAGCAACCAAAGCTGAAGCACAAAGTCCCCAAGAGGCTGGGCCCACTGAGCAGCTCAAGGCTGCTCCTCTCTCTAAGAGGAGCCATATGTCTTTTTGTTCACAGCTGATTTCCAGTAGATGGTGAGGCTTGAAAGGAAGGCAGGGACCTTGGCAGAGATCAGCTGCCATTTTGCCTTGCCATGTGGCAAGATGCCAGGATCAACAGTAGCTGACTTTGGTGAGAAAGTATCTCTGATGATGCCTTAAACTGGACATTTTCACAACCTCAGAATTGTACATTTTTACCCTAATAAATTTCCCATTATAAGAGCTAATCCATATCTAATAGTTTGCATTGGCAGCCCTCTTGCAAACTAATACAAAGGTCTCCAGTGAAAGGAGTAAGACTCATCCTGATTCAGGTGGCCACAGCTTAACTAAAAATAACATCTTCAAAAGGTCCTATTTATAAACGGTCACACCCACAAGAATGGGATTAAGATAAACAACATGGTTTTTCCATTGTTTCTTTTCCTGAGGTACATAATTCAACCTACTACAATTGGAGTTCAATTACTATCACTGGGTATTAGCATTCTTTTTTTACATACATCCTTCTTCAATATTAAAAAATTTATTTGAGGTAGAACTACTTCTTATTCATATGTCCATATCCACGATGCCTAGCAGAAAATTTTGCCTATAATAGAAACTCAGTAAGTAGTTATTTAAAATATAGATTTGTTTAAAAGTAATAACAACCAGAAGGTAGAATTGGATGAGCACAAAAGTGGTAAAATGTATACTGGGGTTTCATAAAAACTATAACATCTATAAATGTGTTAGAAAGACTGAATCAATGACTTCCATGATCCTCTTTTTTGATAACTGGAAAAAGGCTTTTGGTAGCAGTAAAGAATACTTTCAGACAGAAGTCACAGCAAGCTCAGCTTTTATTGGTCTAAACATTTTTCTCACATTAAAAGAAATACATAAATACAAAAAAAAAAAAAAAAAAAAAAGAAATACAGAGCTGTGTTGTCCAATAGATGCACAATGCAAGATACGAATGAAGGCCACATATGTGATATTAAATTTTCTAGTAGCCACATTAAAAGAGTAAAAGGAAACAGGTAAAATAAAATTTTAATACTGTATTATATTGAAATTAACCAAAATATTATCATTTGAACATGTAATCAATATAAAAATATTAATGAGATAATTTGCATTTTATACTGTCTTTGAAATCTAATGTATATTTTACACTTACAACACACCTCAATTCAAACTAGTCATATTTCAAGTGCTCATTAGCCAGATGTGGCTAGTGACTACCATATTGGACCATGTTGTTAGAGAGAAGTTGCTGGGATTGGATTCCTAGTTCTCAGAGCCTTTCCCTGAAGCTTACCACCCAGGTTCACAAAATTGCTCCCAAAATACTAATACCGTACCAGCATGGAAAATAAGAACAGGGAAGAGGCACCACCAGTAAAATCTTTCCCAGAAGACTTCTCCTTATATGTCGTAAGGTTGAACATTTCATAAGTACCTTTAATCCCAAGGAACACTGGGCAAGTTAGAAATTAGATGTTTTAATTTCCAGGGGAAGAATATGAAGAGGTTGGAAACAGAATTGTGTTCACCCCATACACGTCTTGATTTTGGGGGATCTGCCACAGGCAAGGATACATTTTTTTAATGAAAAAACAATACCAGGGAAAATACCAGCAATGATATAAAGCATGCTTTCATTCATTTTGTAATATCT
Source organism: Tolypeutes matacus (assembly GCA_026826555.1). Classification (NCBI taxonomy): domain Eukaryota; kingdom Metazoa; phylum Chordata; class Mammalia; order Cingulata; family Chlamyphoridae; genus Tolypeutes; species Tolypeutes matacus. The sequence continues at coordinate 8,312,919 of JAKSZT010054350.1, forward strand.
ATTTAATGTGTAACTAAATAATACATAGTTACATAAGAATACCTGTCTTGCTCAATTTTGCCTTTTGTCAGATAACATATCTGAAACAGCAGTGTACCATTGGGAATGGGACATCTGGGCATAAAAGTCATTCTCAGGAGATTAAGGCACCAAATATCAGTCTACTCACAGATCTTTCCAAGGTGAGCCCTCATTATGAATGCACAAGTGCACATATTGAGTTTCAAATGTATTGCTATTTGTTGAAGTTCCTATTGATTTAATGCCAGTGTTCATTTTACTGCATCACAATGTAAACATATGCATCTCTTAATAGTTTATAATTCTTCTTAGGCATCGCTTTTCAAACTTCATCATAGCAATAAATAGATTAAACAATAAAATCTTATTGGCAATAAAAGTTCTACAGTTTCTTCAATGGAAAGGAAAAAGTCTTTAGCTTTAGAGATAAATTAAATTTAACAGGATATACACTGGAATTTGATTAGCAGTAAGTGGAAATAAATTATCCAATAATTTATACTGTAGATATTTTGAATCCTCTATACAAATGTTTAGATACTAAATGTTATGGTAACCTTTGGAGTTTTATTCTAAAGTATTTCTACCTGTTTTCCCTTCTCACGAAAGTATTAAAAATATTTTCAACTATCTTAAGCTGTGATATGACCATGATGTATTTAATAGTAGAAAACTAATCTATGAACTCATTCAATACAAAGTAAACTAAAGCTAGAATTTTTGTTTACTCCATTTTAAATATGCATGTTTACATATACATAGAAGCATCCATGTAACTAATACATTATTCAAACAGTCCACAGGGTCATCTAATGGGATGTTGTAGAGCAAAGGTGACGTGAACTGGAATATAGGGCACACTGCATATACTTACAATTGCAAACATAAAATTTTACAGATGGAAAATGTTAATAAGTATAAACCATCAGAGAAATTAGTCAATAACATAGTCTTTAACTGTAATATCATGAGATTTGCATTCTGAAATGGAGTAGAAATCCAGAGATTGTGTATCAGAAAGTAATCCCATTATAACCTCACTATGCTTTAGCAATTAAGGGGACGTTTGTACCACATGATATGAAGGACACATTTTGACCATACTACAACTGAGTCCCAGTTTCAAGGTATTTTATTATTCTTCATTGGTATACTAAAAATAAAAATAAAAGTACAGTTTGTGTAACCTAATAACACCATTATCATTTGAAATCTTTTCTTTTTAAATGCTTGATGGAGTGTCAAATGTTTGCATAGCCATTATAAACATATTGTTGCCTGACCTCTATATTCTGTGACACAGGATAATAAGAGTGCACATTATAAATCAGCCTATGACTCCTCAGTGCCATAAACTTGGTCCCTGAATTGCCAATGGATCATACTTCCCATCATTATGGTATTGTGCACTCAAAGCTGTTAACACCATTCTGGGCTCTGACACACCACACACCACCATGAGGGACACTGATGATTAGCTACATGAACACTGTACATAGATCTACTATAGTGTCAATGCTGTGTATTCCTTTGAGACCTTAAAATGACGTTGTGTCACTTGTAAATAATCTAAGATGACAGCTTAATATTTTCCTATACTATAAAATTAGTGATTATTTCAAAATCTAAGAAATAAAAAATAAGAAGACTATTTTAATTCTGATTAATAAAAGTGAATGAAGGAATTAATTCTAAATTCAAAAATTAACTATAACTCTACAGTTTTCTTTTCTGAGCTGCTAAAACAAAAGCCACAAAATGGGTTGACTTAAGCAATGGAAATTTATTGGCTTACAGTTTTGAGGTTAGGAGAAGTCCAAAATCGAGGCATCAAAAAAGTGATACTTTCTCCCTGAAGACTGTGGCATTCTGGGACTGGCTGCTAGTAATCTTCAGTCCTTGGCTTTTCCGTCACTTGGCAATGCACAAGACAGCATCTTCTCCTTTCTCTTCTGGATTCTGTTGGCTGCCAGCTTCTGGCTTCTATCTGTTGCCTTTTATATGAGGCCTCCAGTAATAGGATTAAGATTCATCCTGATTCCATTGGCCATACCTTAGCTAAAAACATGAGCAACAAAAGAAAAAAATAGATAAATGGGACATCCTCAAAATTCAACACTGTTGCACCTCAAAGGACTTTGTCAAAAGGGTAAAAAGGCAGCCAACTCAATGGGAGAAAATATTTGGCAACCACATATCCGATAAGGGTTTAATATCCATGATATACAAGGAGATCATACAACTCAACAATAAAAAGACAAGATATCTGATTAAAAAATGGACAAAAGACTTGAAAAGACAATCGTCCAAAGAAGAAATACAAAGGGTGAAGAAACAAATGAAAAGATGTCCAACATCATTAGCTATTAAGGAAATGCAAATCAAAACTACAATGCAATATCATTTCACACCTATTAGACTGGTCGCTATTAAAAAGTCAGAAAACTGTAAATGTTGGAGAGAATGTGGAGAGATAGGAACACTTATTCACTGTTGGTGGAAATGTAGAATGGTACAGCCACTGTGGAGGACTGTTTGACAGTTCCTAAGACAGCTGAATATAAATTTGCTATGTAACCCGGTGTATTAGGAAGGGTTCTCTCGGGAAACAGAATCAGCAGGAGAGATCTGTCAATAATATGAAATTTTAAAAGAGTCTCTCACATGACCGTGGGGATGCACAAGTCCAGGTTCCGCAGGCAGGCTGCAAACCAGTGGCTCCGATGAAAGTCCGATGAAAGGTCGTTGAGTTTCTGGGAGAAGTTGCCTGTCCAACGACGAGCTGGGAAATTCTCTCTGAATGTTGAAATCACTCCCGCTTTTAAGTCATTCAACTGATTGGATAAAAGCGCCACCCATTGCTGATGTAATCTCCCTGACTGATGCAGATGTAATCAGCCATCCAGGCAGTAAACTCACTGGTGATTGAAGTCCATAAATGCTCTTGTATTACAATTAGCCCAGTGCTTGCTGGAACAAACACCTGGACACAATTACCTGGCCGAGTTGACACATTAGCCTAACCATCACACCCGGCAATGCCATTACTAGGTATAAATCCAGAAGAACTGAGAGCAGAGACACGAACAGACATCTGCACACTGATGTTCATAGTCAAAAGTTGTAAACAACCCAACTGATGAATGGATAAACAAATAATGGTGTATACACACAATGGATATTATGCAGCAGTAAGAAGAAATGAAGTCATGAAACTTATGACAACATGGATGTACCTCGAGGACATTATATTGAGTGAAGCAAGCCAGACACAAAAGGACAAATACTGTATGATTGCACTATTTATGAACTAAATTAAATTGTGTAAACAAATGGAGTTAATAATTAGAATATTGATCACCAGAAAATAGAAGGAAGGTAGAGAATAGAAAGCTGAGGTTTAATCTGTGCAGAATTGATAAACAGGTCATTTGTAAATCTTTGGAAATGAATAGAAATGGTGAAAGCATATCATAGTGTTTGTAACTAGCAGTGCTATTGTATGAGTATGACAGTAGTCAAAAGGGAAAGTCTAAGGTCATGTATATTACTAGAAGAAAAGCTAAAAACTGTAACTTGGTACTGTACATGACAGTAAAACCTCATGTAAAACACGAATATGGGTGGTATTGCATATATAAGACTTTTTGCAAAATATAAAATCAAATATACTAAAGAGAAGGAAAAAGAACAGCAGCTATGTACGGCAGGAGAAGTATAAACAGATTGAGAGTTGATGAGTTTTTTTGTGTGTTGGAGAAAAGGCAGCGCTCACTGGGATGTGGAAACTCATGATTGTAGGCAGGAAGTCTATTGAGAAGCTCTCCCAATGGAGGGGATCTGAAGAATAGACTTCAGCCTGCTCCTGGAAGGGGGAATATGAATTTTCACAGTACGTTCCTAGGCGGGGAAATGATAGTCAGTGGGAAGGGGCTGAGGGTCTGAGTGAGGTGCAGGGGTCAATAGAAAGCCCTATAAGCAAAAATTTTCCCTTGTATGGCTAGAGGGTAGTGGGTTAGGGAGTTATGTTTCCTTGGAATGCTGGAGGAGCAGTTGTTGCTTTGATCTGGAGGGGGTGCGGGCGGGCCCCGTGAAGGTCTCTATCCCACTTTACTCCCATCTCCACGTCATTTCTTTGTTCAACCTTTGGGGGAAGTGCTGTGCTTTCAGGCACATAGGTTATGGGGGTGGAAAGGGGGCTTGTCTTTCCTCAATGCATGTCAGGGGGAAACTAAGTCACAGCTTGTTAGTAATTGCAAACCTAGTGAGGGGGAACCTCTAACATTCCTAACTCTTTATATATGTATGTGGGGGACCTGGGAATTGGGGTATGCAGTACTGGGCAGGATGAGAGGGCGAGGGGATTTTGGGTGTTGACTCCATCTAGCTACTTCCTGCTGTCAAGCGGCAGAGAAAAGTTCTACCTTGTCCAGTGGACTGTGGTTTCAGGTCCTGCAGGGAATGTTGACTGTATGATTCTTTGTATGAATCAGATGAGACAGGGACCAAAAAGAAGCAGCAGCAATACTATCAGCAATGGTGTTATGGGTAAAAGGATTGATTTTAAGGGTGAAGAAAAATGAGAGGAAGGAGGATAGCCATGATTGATTCCCATAGTTATTATCTCAGGCTCTTTGAGTGATTTCTATGTTTTCTCTCAAGAAAATCAAGGTAGATTTTCTTCTACCTGTCCAGTTCAGTTAATATAAAGACAACAAGTTTCATGTATGCGTGCACAGGTACTTCCTGCGACTGCTGTGAGAACATCCAATGTTCTTCTCTTTTGCCTGACCAACTGATGCTAGACTATTTATTTCTAACTGTTGATTGTCTATAGCCTGCATGGTTGCATTCCAGGATAGTTGTAGTTGGAGTGAAATATTTAAGATTGATCGTTCTAATAGTGGGATTCCTGCAAACCAAAATAGGCTGCGAAAGATGGTGTGTCCTCATACCGGGTTTTTCTAAAATTGGATTGTCATGGGCATTATCCAAATTCTGGGTCTCCTAAGAAATGTGTTTTCTTTCATTCATTTCATTTTTGAGGTTGGAGTGAGGTTTCAAGGAAGGAACCAGGATTAGGTTACTGTCCAGAAGAGGCCATTTGACGCGGTTTTAGGAGGTGGCATTTGGGATGATAGATACTATAGTACAAGTTCCCAACCACACACGGGGAAGTACTAGGTATGCAGTGTTATGGCATAGAAAATAAAAACCAGTGCCTGCAAGTGTTAGTGCTGTTGAGGGCCCAGAGGGGATAAAATATGAATGCGGATGGATAGAAAGATTAAATATCTGGGTTCCACTATATGCCACACAAAGGAGGGAGTGATAAGGGTCGGAAGGGTCATAGGTTAAATGACTGTCAAAGAAGATTCCAAAAGAGGAAAGTAAAGACATTCTTTGTTTTTTTCCCTAGGTTTTAGTTTGGTTAAGTTGTATACTTGTCCTAATTGAGTTCCTAGGTCAAATAATTCAGTTTGTCTAAAAGAGCTGTTAAAGCACAGAATGTTTTCACTATAATTTTTGCTACTTATGTGTATAGAAAGCGTTTGGTTAATGCCTGAATTGTTCCAAATGAGGGTTGAATTGAGATGTTTATCTGGTACTTCTAAGTTTGTGTGCCATTGCAGTGTAGTTGTGTCAAAGAGCAAAGTATGTTTGCAGGATGTAGTGGGTATATCCCAAAACTGACTGCATTTACAGTACCAGTACCAGGAAGGGTTTGTCCATTAAGACTGTGACTATGCCAATGGAATTTGAATTTTCTACTGGCTGAGAGTCTTCTAATTCATTTAAAGTTTGACAAAGAATAAGTACATCTTCATACTTGGGCAAGCTTGGGGGTGGGGTGGGGTGGTTCTGTAAACCACCGACCACCGGAACCAGTGTATTGTGGAAGGACATGCAGGAGGGTTTCTGGACTTAAAGGAAAGGCAAGTAGGGATAGAGTTTCAGAGTGGGTAGATTCAAGGCATATCCAGCAATTGGAGTGATTGACTGCAGTTGCTATGATCCAGACTGTCTCAATGAGGGGATGGTAGGGAGTACTTGGGACAATTAGTATGAGGAAGAGCGAAAGGGTGAAATACAGGCTACTCGTTGCGACTTTAATCAGTGAAGAAAAGGAAGAGAGTAGCAAAGGAGAAGAAAAGGATTTCTTCAGGGTAAAAATCGGAAGTCTCCCTGCAACCACAGGTCCCAAAAGATGTTTAGATATTGTTCGACTGAAAGGGTAGAGGGGATGACAGAGTGAGTCAAGTGCACAGAGAGAATTCTACAAAAGGTGCTGACTCTCAGGTGTATCATATGGGTTGGTGTTGTAAGGGGTCTGGTTTGGGGTTTTGTTACCTCTGTCCTTTGTGAACTTCAATCGCAGATCTCTGAGAGGTTCACAGGCGTACTTATCTGAAGTTTCAGGGTTGTGCTTGTCTGCAGTTTCAGGATCTGGTGTTTTAAGTGTTTACAGGAGGCAGTGGGGCAGGTTTCAGTCTAGAAAAGTGTAGCCACGAAGGAAAGTTTAAAAGTTTTGCTGCAGTGGGAGTGGTTAGGAGAACAAGAAAAGGACCTGTCCATTTTGGAGTTAAGAGTTTAGGGTGTAAGGTTTTCAGGTATACCCAGTCACCTGGATGAACAGGTAGTGAGGGAGCAGAGGGTTCTGGTGCAGGAAGCATAAAGTCAGTTTGCTGATGGAGGAAGGTCTGCGTTTGAGTAGGTTACTCTTGAAATCTGATGGCAGAGAAGGAATGTTAGTGAGGATGACGGGGACGTCCATACATGATTTCAAAGGGGCTAAGGAAATGTGTTTTTTCAGGAAGGGTTGGATTCTCCTGAGAGCTAAGGGTAGGAGTTCAATCCAAGGTGTTTGTATCTGCATTGCTAATTTGGTTAAGTGTTGTTTTATGATTCCATTCATATGCTCCACCTTTGAGGAAGATATGGGCCTGTAGGGGATATGTAACCTCCAAGTTACTCCTAGGGCACTAGAGACACCTTGCCTGATTTGTGAAGTAAAAGCCCTTCCATTGTGTGACTGCAAGGAAGAGAGAAGGCCAAATCTGTGTTAAGATTTTAACACAACATTTGCCCGTTCTGAGGTTGTTGGGAATGCTTCAACCCACCCAGAGAAGATATCTATGAGGACTAGGAGATACTTAGTGTTTTTCACTAGTGGCATGTGGGTGAAGTTGAATTGCCAATCTTGTCCTGGTTTGGAGCTCCTATACTGATATGTTTTAAAAGAAAGAGGAGTAGGATTCCTGTGGATATTAGTTTGTTGGCAAATAGAACAGTCTCTCGTGATCAGATTTAAGTGTTTTGAGAGATCAGGACAATGTAGGGAATTAGATAGGAGTAGTGAGAGTGGTTTGTTCCTTCGTGGTATTGAATGTGTAAAGAACTGAGAATGTTATGTTTTTGCAGTTCAGGTAAAAGGATTTTCCATCCTTCATGAACCATGCCTCAACTTGCTTTGCTCCCACAAGGGGAAGTTTTAGAGTTTCTTCAGGTGTATAAGGGGAGGCAGGATATGGAAGTGCTAGGAGAATGGGTTTGATAGTGGAGTGTGAACCTGGGTAGGGTTGGGTAGCCTGCGCTTTGGCTTCAGTGTCGGCTTGGTTATTGCTAACAGATATAGGGGAATTTGATTTTTGGTGCACTTTGCAGTGGATTATAGCAGCTTGGGTTGGAAGTGATGCCACTTTGAGTAATTGTAGGATGAGATCTTTGTTAACAATGGAGGATCCGCTAGAAGTTAGGAACCCTCTGTCCCGCCACATGGGGGCGTGTGGGTGTAGGATGTGATATGTCTATTTGGAGTCAGTGTAGATGTTTAGGGCTTGCTCCTTGCCTCTGACTAGTGCTCTAGAGGGCTATGAGCTCCGCTTGTTGTGAGGTTGTGCCGGGTCGAAGGGGACCTGATTCAATGGCGTCAGTTAAGGTAACAATAGCGTATCCGGCCTGGGTGGAATGGTTAAGTTTAGTGGAGCTGCCACCAATAAACTATGTGTGAGTCGGATTAGGAAGAGGGGTATCTGAAACATCGGGAAGAGGTTTAGCAAGAAGATCAAACATATCACCGCAATCATGAGTGTAATCTGTGTCAGGTGTTTCCGGGGATGGGTTGGGATCAATGAGAAGGAGGGTGGCAGGATTGAGAGGAAGACTGCGGTGTACGAAGATGCCGGGATTTTGTAGAAGAGTTGCATGAAGGGTTTGAAGAGGAGTAGAGGAGACAGACTCAGTAGCTGTGTGAGTTAAAAGAGGAGATAGGAAATATGAGGAAAAAACATTGAGGTGATTTATTGGAGACAGTTTGAAAGTTTCGTGGACTAGGAGGGAAACAGAAGCTAGAACTTTGAGGCATGTAGGCCGGCTGGGAGTCACAGGATCTAACTGTTTGGAGAACTAGGCAATGATTCAGTTATCAGGGCCATATCGCTGCATTAAGATTCCTAGAGCATACCCGTGTTGGTATCTACGTAGAGAGAGAAAGGTTTAGAGGGGTTGAGGAGAACTAGAGCAGGTGCAGTTAATAGGGCTTCATTAAGCTGATTGAAAGGAAGTTTGAGTGATAGGAGGCGACTGGCTCATGTAAGTTGCCAGAAGCAGCTAGGTAGAGAGTCTTAGATATAGGTCCAAAGTTTGGAATCCAGAGACGGAAAACGTTGACAAGCCCTAGGAAAGAAAGGAGGTCTGTTTTGTTCTGTATGAGGGGATAGCTTTTGAGAGTTAGATTCGGTCTGCAGTTAGATACTTATGTGAGGGGGAAAGATGGAGCCCCAGAAAGGTTACTTAAGATTTTTTAAATTGTCCTTTGCTTGGGGAAACATGATATCCCTTATCACCGGGAAAGTTAAGCAGGGTGATTGTGTGGGTTATGGAGGTTTGTAAGGAGGAGCTACAAAGAAGGAGGTCATCGACATATTGGAGAAGAGTACTAGAGGGGAGTTGAAGGTCAGAGAGGTCTCGGTGTAGGGCTTGTCCAAAAATGTGGGGACTATCTCTAAAGCCCTGGGAAAGAACTGTCCATGTTAGTTGTTGGGGATTTAGGGTGTCTTCAGTGTCTGTCCATGTAAAGGCAAAAATGTCTAGGGAAGTCTCATCTAGGGGGATAGTGAAAAAGGTGTCCTTGAGGTCAATTACAGTATAATGTGTAGTTTGAGGGAGTATATGGAACAGAAGACTGTACGGGTTAGGAACTAAGGGAACGATAGGCTGTGTGACTTCATTAATGGTTCTAAGGTCCTGTACAAGACGATAACTCCCGTTTGGTTTCTTTACTGCTAGGATTAGAGTATTAAAGGGTCAGTTAGTTGGATGCAGAAGGCCAGCAGCACAGAGTTTGTCAATAGTGAGTTTCAAGCCTCATTGGGCACAGATGGATAGGGGATACTGAGGAATATTTGTGAAAGAGGAGGGTTTCCTTAAGACTATTCTGACAGGGGGATGGTGTGATGTGACTGAAGGATAATTGGTATCCCAGACCTGGGGATGAACTTCTGCCTGCAATATGGGAGGAATGTCAGTAGGGGTCGGGGAGGGGGTGGGTGTAATAGACAGGAGAAGAAGGAAGTTGCTTTGGGAGGATGGGAATGTAAAGGAAATGGAGGAGTGGAGTTTAGACAGTATATCGTGAACTAGGAGTGGGGAGGGACAGTAGGGATTATGAAGAATTGGTGGGAGAACATGTGATTTTCTATGGAGCTTATGAGTGGCTTGGTGATTAAAGGAGAAGGGATGCCATCAACTCCCACAATAGAGATCTAAGAAGTAGATAAAGATTCTGAATGTTCGAGGAGGACGAAATATGTGGCTGCTGTGTCAATTAAAAAAGGAGAACAGCTTACCTCCAACCTTGATGATAAACCTCGGTTCAGACTTACTTGATGGAGATGTGGGGCTGTTCCAAACCCGGGACCTGTCAGTCATCTTTCATCAGTCCAAGAAGGTTTGGAAATGAAGATTTCAACTCCGGATCTGTAGGGTGCGCTGGAGGAACTTTCCTGGAAACAGGGTTTTCAGGACAGTCCGACTTCCAATGACCTTTGTGCTGACACACCAGGCAAGGCCCTGGTGGGTCCTTGGATCAGGGCAGAAACGTGCCCAATGCCCACATTTGAAACAGGGTCCGGGTGGGGGCTGAAGGGAAGAAGAGGGATTGGGTTTTCAAGAATCAACCCTGAGGTCAGCAGCAAAGAGGGAGACTTTAACCTGATCTCACTTATGCTTTTCCAATTTGGCTTTCTCTTCTTTATTGTTGAAGACCTTGAAGGCTGCTTTAATTAGGTCTTTCTGAGGGGTTTGAGGGCCGTCCTCTAACTTCTGTAGTTTCTTTCTAATATCGAGATAAGATTGAGTGATGAAGTGAGTGTGTAAGTACAGTTGACCAGAATCCAAGTCAGGATCTAAATTAGTATATTTAAGGAGAGACTGAGTTAATCTATTCATGAAGCAGCTAGATTTCCATCAGGTTTCTGTGGGCTCTCTTTAATTTTATCATAATTAATTGCCTTAAGGGCAGCCTTCTTCTATTATGCAGATTAAGAAATGGGCCAAGCAAGCAAGGTTGGTGGAGCCTGCTTGGTAATCCCAGGGGCGGCGGGGGGTGGGGGTTACTGGTTGGAACTGCAGTGGGGTCTGCTGGGTGCCTATTGGGATCTTTGGGTATGCATGGAATCTGTGAAAGCTGTAATGGCAGCCCAAACATGGTTTTTTTCCTCTGGAATAGTGGAGGAGGTAATGATAACATATGTGTCCTGATAAATGGGGTTACATGAGTGAGTGAGGTGTTGAAATTCTTTAATATATGTAGAAGGATTTTCAGAGAAGATCCTAACTGATCTTCTATCTGGCTTAAATCTGAGAGTGAGAAAGGAACATGTACTTTGACTATTCCTTCAGCTTCTGCTACTTCCTGGGGAGAGGAGCTGGCATCTGTGTGGAGTTAGGAGTCTGCATGCTGGTGGAGATGGAGGGCTGTGGGGCAGAAGGAGGGGGAGGTAGTCCCTGTGAGCGAGTATGAGGAGGGGAGAAGGAAGAGGTAGAAGGCAGCAATGATGGGGCGGGGAGGAAGAAGGGGTGGAGAGTGAGTCTGGAGGTAACACTGGAGGATTATATGGAGGAAGTACAGGGGGGCATGATCTGAGAGATCAAAGTCGGAGTATTCAGAAGTTTTAGGGGGTGAAAGTGATGAGGAGAAAGGTTTCTGAGGAGGTTTCTGGTGTAAAAGAAGAATTTGGTAGGAAGAACAGGATTGACCCAAGGAGGGGCGATTGCGAAGGTAAAAGAAGGCCTGAATGTAAGGGATCTGTGACCACCTGCGGTTGCACTGAATAAAGTTCTCCAAGTCTCAGAGAACTTGGGAATTGAAAGTGCTGTTCTCCAGCAATTGACTTTCATTGTCCAATTTGTATTGCGGCCACACAGAGGTCGAATAGAAAATGAGCTTTTTAGGTCTGATGTCTCCTTCTGGGTATAGAGTTTTAAGGTTATGAAGGAGACAACCCAGAGGCATGGTTTTTTTTTGGGGGGGTGGCGAAATTGAATTCCCCATCTTAGGGGGCTTGGGCAAGACTAAGGATCTCTAGGACAGGGGAGAATCTGAGTCCCTGAAGCAGTCAGAAATCTCCAAGGAAACAGGAAACCGCACCTGGAGCCAGATGTCTCTGGAGCCAAGGGGTTTTTTTCCCACAAGGATGCAGGCCTTCTGCCTGCCATGGCCTTTGGGACAGTGAGAATCATTGACCTAGCACTAGGATTTTCAGCAGGTTGTTCTGGACAATGGAAAAAGGAGAGAGAGAGAGAGAGAGAGAGAGAGAGAGAGAAAGAGAGAGAGAGAGAGAGAGCAGGATATTCTGGCAGAGAAATCCTTAACTCACCCAGCCAAGATTTGATGTCTGGTGTTGGATGGGCGATGAGCTGTGGCAAGGGGTAGATTCCTCACCAATCAATCAGTCTCATTGCCACCCCAGTCCCGGGGTTCGGCACCAAACGTTGGAGAAAAGGCGGAGCTCACTGGGACGCAGAGACTGATGATTGCAGGCAAGGAGTTTATTGAGAAGCTTTCCCAATGGAGGGGGTCTGAAGAATAGACTTCAGCCCACCCCTGGAAGGGGGAACATGAATTTATACCATACATTCCTAGGTGGGGAAATGATAGTTGGTGGGAGGGGGTTAAGGGTCCAAGTGAGGTGCAGGGGCCAATAGGAAGCCCCAGAGGCAAAAATTTTCCCTTGTATGGCTAGAGGGTAGTGGGTTAGAGAGTTATGTTTTCTTGGAATGCTGGAGGAGCAGGTGGTACTTTGATCTGGAGGTGGTGAAGGTCTCTATCCCACTTTACACCCATCTCCACGTCATTTCTTTGTTCAACCTTTGGGGGAAGTGCTTTGCTTTCAGGCATGTAGGCTATGGGGAGGGCTTGTCTTTCCTCAATGCGTGTCAGGGGGAACTGAGTCACAGCTTGTTAATTATTTGCAAACCTAATGAGAGGGAACCTCTAACAGTTTATGTGTTTATTATTATTATTATTGGAATAATGAAAATGCTCTAAGAATGATTGAAGTGATGAGTGCACAATATGTGATTACACCAAATACCATTGATTGTGTATTTTGGATGGATTTATATTTTATTAGTATATACCAATAAAATTGATTTGTTGAAAAAAAAAGAACCTCATCAAAAAGTCCTATTTACAATGGGTTCACACACACAGGAATGGATTAAGAACATGTTTTTCTGGGGTCCATAATTAAATCTCCAACATCCACCTTCAGCCACTCTCCTTGATGTACACAAACATATGAAAGACCTTTGGAGCTGTAAACTTCAACTGAAGTTTTTGGAGAAGGTGAGGTAATATTTTTTACAAACAAAAAAGCTTAAAATTCAATATTAGGGGACTTCCGGGAAGATGGCGGACTAGTAAGACACGGGAATCTCTTCTCCAGAAAAATAGCTAGAGGACAAGTAGAAACAGCCCCGAAAAAGATCTTCTAGGGTTTAGGACAGCGGGTGAAGGCTGCACACCACCCAGAGGAGAGAGGAACAGAAGAGGGAAATCGCGACTACATAACTGTGAGTTGCAAGTAGCAGCTTCTGCTGCTGCCGGCACCCTCCCCCACACTCTTCAGAATTCTCGGGCCTCTGGGCCTGCAGCCACAGATAAAGAGGGCTTCAGGGATCTGCCACTCCCGGAAAGGGAAGAGAGAGGGCTTTCTCTCAGTCTGCCTTAGGCTGACTCAGGTTCTGACCTGAAATTTGGGCTGCGGAACCCCACGGACCCTTCCACACGGCGGTTTGCCCGGGGAGCCTGGAAAAGACTGGAGAAATCCGATCCTCGCAACCTCCCTCTCTTCTAGCCTGGACTAATTGTTGAGGACACCACGGGAGAGGGGAGAGAGAGCCTGGGGCTGACCCTGCTTTGGACTCCCAGGTTTGGTCTGCTCTGTCCCAAGAGCCCTTCCAGGCTGGGTGGGGCTGCGCCATTGTTTGCCTTGGAGCCTGCAAGGGGCTAAAGATATACAAACCTCCCAATCTCATCCTCTACTAACAGGGACTGATTGTTGAGGATTCAGAAGGGAGTGGAAATATTTCCTAGCTGGGAAAAGGGGGGTGCTACGAGAGAAGTCTGGAGAACTGTCTCAGAAAGTTTGAATCACAGGGCTCTTAGCCCCCAGACAGGAAGCTTTATCACATTGATCTGGCCTGTGTCACACCAAATACGCTCCGACCAGGCATTGAATTGAGAGCTGCCAACAAGCGCCATCTCCTGGCAGACCAAGGAAGTACACATAAGAAAATTAATAAGTAAGAGAGGCTTTTCCTGGCCTCTATAGCCTCCCTGCCCAAGGCCCTAGGAAATGACTCTACAACCAATTACTGGGTCTAGTGCCCAGTTTTGAGCAACCAGCAGAACAACCCTAACAATCAAGGTTGAGCCAAAAATCAAAGAGTGGTGGTAACTCACAGCCTCCTGCCACTAAAACCCCATAAAAGAGAAAGAGATAGAGCATCTAAGTAAAATACAAACTAACCAGATGCCTAAGCACCAGCAAAAAACTACGGGCCATACTAAGAAAATAGAAGACATGGCCCAAGAAAAGGAATACAGCAAAGTCCCAGAAGAGATGCAGAATTTGAGAGAACTAATCAGTGATATGAGCACACATTTCCAAAATCAAATTAATGAGATGAAAGAGAATAAAGTTAAAGAGATCAATGACATCAAGAAGTCATTGCGCGAATGTAAAGAAGAATTTGAGATCATGAACAGAAAAGTAATGGAGTTCATGGGAATGAAAGACACAATAGGTGAAGTCAAAAATACATTTGAAGCATACAACAGCAGACTCGAAATGATAGAAGAAAGAATAAGTGATACTGAAGACAGAGCAGCTAAAATTGAAGAGAGAAAAGAACAGAGAGAGAAAAGAATGCAAAAAAAATTGAGCAGGGGCTCAGAGAGTTGAATGACAACACAAAACGCAAGAACATACGTGTCATGGGAGTTCCAGAAGGAGAAGAGAAAGGAAAAAGGGCAGAAAGAGTATTTGAGGAAATAATAGCTGAAAATTTCCCAACTCTCACGAAAGAAGTGAACTTACATGTCCAAGAAGCACACCGTACCCCAATAAGAATAAATCCAAATAGACCTACGCCAAGACACATATTATTCAGAATGTCAAATGTAAAAGATAAAGAGAAAATTCTCAGAGCAGCAAGAGAGAAGCAAACGATCACGTACAAAGGACATCCAGTAAGACTTTGTGCAGATTTCTCTTCAGAAACCATGGAGGCGAGAAGACAGTGGTATGATACAATTAGGAAACTGAAAGAGAAAAACTGCCAGCCGAGAATTCTTTACCCAGCAAAACTGTCCTTCAAATATGAAGGTGAATATAAAGTATTCACAAACAAACAGAAACTAAGAGAGTTTGCAAAAAAGAATCCACCTTTGCAGGAAATATTAAAGGAAGCCTTAGAACCTGAAAGAAAAAGACTGGAGAGAGAGGCTTGGAGGAGAATATAGAAGAAAGAAAAGCAGAAAGGATAACCAAAAGAGTAAAAAGAAAGACAAAAATAAGATGACATATGAAAACCAAAGAATAAAATGGAGGAAATAAATAGTGCATTTTCAGTAATATCATTGAATGTGAATGGATTAAATTCCCCAATCAAAAGATACAGGCTGACAGAATGGATAAAAAAACACGAGCCATCCATATGCTGCTTACAAGAAACTCACCTCAGACACAAGGATACAAGCCGGCTGAAAGTAAAAGGTTGGAAATAGATACTCCATGCGAATAGTAAACAGAAAAGAGCAGGGGTAGCTATACTAATATCAGACAAAACAGACTTCAAATGCAAAAAAGTGATAAGAGATGCGGAAGGCCATTATATATTAATAAAAGGGACGATCCTCCAGGAAGATATAACAGCCATTTATATTTATATCTACGCACCTAACCAGGGAGCCCCAAAATATATGAGACAAACTCTGGCAAAACTGAAGGGAGAAATAGACATTTCTACAATAATCGTTGGAGACTTCAACACCCCTCTCACATCATTAGATAGAACAACTAGACAGAAGAACAACAAGGAAACAGAGAACTTGAACAATATGATAAACAAGTTAGACCTAACAGATATATACAGAACACTGCACCCAAACTCAGCGGATTATACATTCTTCTCAAGTGCCCATGGATCTTTCTCCAGGATAGACCACATGATAGGTCACAATACAGCTCTCAATAAATATAAAAAGATTGAAATTATACAAAGCACCTTCTCAGATCATAATGGAATGAAACTAGAAATCAATAACAGACAAGAAAAAGTAAATTTGCAAATGTGTGGAGACTGAATAACACACTCCTAAATATTCAGTGGGTCAAAGAAGAAATTGCAAGTGAAATCAGTAAATATATTGAGACAAATGAAAATGAGAACACAACATATCAAAACTTATGGGATACAGCAAAGGCAGTCTTGAAAGGGAAATTTATAGCCCTAAATGCCTATATTAAGAAACAAGAAAGAGCTAAACTCAAAGATTTAACTGAACAACTTGAGAAACTAGAAAAAGAACAGCAAACCAATCCCAAAGCAAAAAGAAGGAAAGAAATAATAAAGATTAGAGCGGAAATAAATGAAAATGAGAACAAAAAAGCAATAGAGAAAATCAACAAAACCAAAAGCTGGTTCTTTGAGAAGATCAATAAAATTGACAAACCCCTCGCTAGACTAACAAAGAAAAAAAGAGAGAAGATGCAAATAAATACAATCAGAAATGAAAGGGGGGAAATTACAAATGACCTCACAGAAATAAAAAGAATCATAAGAGGATATTAGGAGAAACTATATGCCAACAAACTAGACAACCTGGATGAAATGGACAAATTTCTAGAAACTCATAACCAACCTACACTGACACAACAAGAAATACAAGAACTTAACAAATCAATCACAATTAAAGAGATTGAATCCATCATCAAAAATCTCCCAGCAAAGAAAAGTCCAGGACCGGATGGCTTCACAGGTAAATTCTACCAAGCATTTCTAAAAGAATTAACACCAATCCTATTTAAACTCTTCCAAAAAATTGAAGAGGATGGAAAATACCCAACACATTTTATGAAGCCAACATCACCCTCATACCAAAGCCAGATAAAGATTCCACAAGAAAAGAAAATTACAGACCAATCTCTCTCATGAACATAGATGCAAAAATTCTCAACAAAATACTTGCAAATCGAATCCAACAGCATATCAAAAGACTTATACATCACGACCAAGTGGGATTTATTCCTGGTATGCAAGGCTGGTTCAACATAAGAAAATCAATCAATGTAATACACCACATTAACAAATTGAAGGAAAAAAAAACACATGATCATCTCAATAGATGCAAAGAAGGCATTCGACAAAATCCAACATCCTTTTTTGATTAAAAATACTTCAAAAGATAGGAATAAAAGGAAAATTCTTCAATATGATAAAAAGCATATATGAAAAACCCACAGCCAATATCATACTCAATGGGGAAAGGTTGAAATCTTTCCCCCTAAAATCAGGAACAAGACAAGGATGCCCACTGTCACCATTGTTATTCAACATTGTACTAGAAGTTCTAGCTAGGGCAATTAGAGAAGACAAAAAAATTAAAGGTGTCCAAATAGGAAAAGAGGAAGTAAAACTCTCACTGTTTGCGGATGACATGATCCTGTATTTAGAAAATCCTGAAGTATCCACAACAAAGCTACTTGAACTAATAAATGAGTTCAGCAAAGTGGCAGGATATAAGATCAACACGCAAAAATCAGTAATGTTTTTGTACACTAGTACTGAACAATCTGAGGAGGAAATCAGGAGGAAAATTCCATTTTCAATAGCAACAAAAAGACTCAGATACCTAGGAGTTAATTTAACCAAGGAAGTACAGGACCTATATGCAGAAAACTACAAAACAATGCTAAAGGAAATTTAAAAAGACCTAAACAAATGGAAAGACATTCCATGTTCATGGATTGGAAGAATAAATATCGTGAAGATGTCAATCTTGCCAAAACTGATTTATAGATTCAATGCAATACCAATCAAAATCCCAACAGCTTACTTTACAGAATTAGAGAAGGCAATTACCAAATTCATCTGGAGGGGTAAGTGCACCCAAATAGCCAAAAGTATTCTAAAAAAGAAGAGCAATGTGGGAGGAATTTCACTGCCTGACCTTGAAACATATTACAAAGCTACAGTGGTCAAAACAGCATGGTACTGGCATAAAGATAGACATAACCATCAGTGGAATAGAATTGAGAATCCAGAAATAAACCCTCACCTATACAGTCAACTGTTTTTGACAAACCTACCAAGCCCACGCTAATGGGAAAAAACAGTCTCTTCAACAAATGGTGTTGGGAGAACTGGATATCTATAACCAAAAGAATGAAAGAGGAACCCTATCTCACCCCCTATACAAGAATCAACTCAAAATGGATCAAAGATCTAAATATAAAAGCCAGGACCATAAAACTACTGGAAGAAAATGTAGGGAAACATCTTCAAGACCTTGTAGTAGGTGGTGGTTTCTTGGACTTCACACCCAAAGCACGTGCAACAAAAGAAAAAGTAGATAAATGGGACCTCCTCAAAATTAAACACTTTTGCACCTCACAGGACTTTGTCAGAAGGGTGAAAAGGCAGCCAACTCAATGGGAAAAAATATTTGGAAATTACATATCTGATAAGGGTTTAATATCCAGGATATATAAAGAGATGTTACAACTCAACAATAAAAAGACAAATGACCCAATTAAAAAATGGGCCAAAGACTTGAATAGACATTTCTCCGAAGAAGAAATACAAATGGTAAAAAAACACATGAAGAAATGCTCAACATCACTCATGATTAGGGAAATGCAAATCAAAACTACAATGAGATATCATTTCACACCTATCAGAATGGCCATTATTAAAAAGACAGAGAACTACAAGTGTTGGAGAGGATGTGGAGAGATAGGAACACTTCTTCACTGTTGGTGGGAATGCAGGATGGTACAACCACTATGGAGGACTGTTTGGAAGTTCCTAAAGAAGTTGAATATAGACTTGCCACGTGACCCTGCAATACCACTACTGGGTATATACCTAGAAGAACTGAGAGCAGTGACACGAACAGACATCTGCACACCGATGTTCATAACCACATTATTCATCATTGCCAAAAGTTGGAAACAACCCAGATGTCCATCAACAGATGAATGGATAAACAAACTGTGGTCTATTCACACGATGGAATATTATGCAGCTGTAAGAAGAAATGAAGTCATAAAGCATATGGCAACATGGATGAATCTGGAGGACATTATGTTGAGTGAAGCAAGCCAGACACAAAAGGACAAAAACTGTATGAATGCATTACTATGAACCAAATACATTGTGTAATATATTGTTTGATTCACACAAACAAAAAAAAAAACAAAACAACAACAAAAAATTTACATGTATCCATTACATTTAATTGAGAAATGTATATATTTATTCATCTGTTTACTTTTTAGTTTTTAATTGCTTATGTTTTCAATTATTAAATGTACAAAATAAAGTTAAAAAAAAATTCAATATTAGATCTTTATTCTTAAGAAACCTTCAAGCACCCCATAATGTGGCTCAGCCCTCTGCTCTACTCTCTAGGAGAGGGTGTGTCCCTTTCCTCCACATGCTTTTCTCTTCCCCCAAAATTTCAGAAGCAAAAAAATTATTGTTATTCTATCATCTTACAGAGTGTAATCTAGCTGTCCTCAGCCCCTGTATTCAGCAAAGCAATGTCTTTTGCATGTCCAAAGTCATATCAATGAGCTCTGCTCTACCTCTTACTTCCTATGAATATTTTCAGGAATAAATAAATAAATAAATGAAAAATATAGTGATTGTATGACCCAACTGATATGACTTATGTCACCACTCATTAGAAAGCAGAAGTTGACAGGCTTATCTTAGTATATTTTTCTATTATAAATAGGTCAGTATTGCGCAATAATAGATTTATTACAAAAAGATCAGCAAATGCCCTGTGTTTATACATCTAACCAGATACATAAATAATCCAAAACATGTTCATTTAAAGTATTATATTGGTGGAAAATATGACAGCAATTGCATTGCTTGAAATAAATCTAAACAATTCAGAAAATAGTTTACTAAATCTATATTCTGAGAAATTTTAAAAACCAAAACTAGAATAAAGCAATTAATTGTTAGATATCAATCTTAAAGAAACAATATACTCAGTCCTTTTCCTATACATGAGATGTCAAATTGAAAGAAAACTTTATAATATGGAAATCCATGGAAACAACAAAATTCAAATTTTATATGATATCTTCATCATCTGTTTAGAATGTATTATCTTGATTTTATAGAACTATGGAAGGGGTAGGATTGCCGCTTATCAAGCCTGATGGACAAAATATCAATCTATAAATGACTCTAAGAACTTGAAATCTAATGGAGCTTGTCCTGCTGAGTTTAGGAATTGTTTGGGACCTGTGACCCTTGTTGTCCTGCTAATTTCTCCCTATCAAGATGGGAATGTCTACCCTATGCTTGTCCCTCTGCATTAGTCAGGGTTCTCCAGGGAAACAGAATCAACAGGAGATATCTGGAAATAGTATGAGATTTTATAGGAGTCTCTCACGTGACCATGGGGATGCACAAGTCGAGGTTCTGCAGGCAGGCTGCAAACCAGGAGCTCCAGCGAAAGCCCAATGAAGGTCCTTGATGAGTTTCAGGGAGACGTTGGCTGTCCAAAGACGAGCTGGGAAATTCTCTTTGAATGCTGAAATTACTTTCCTTTTTTAAGGCATTCAACTGATTGGATAAAGCATCACTCATTGCTGACAGCAATCTCCCTGGTTTATGAAGATGTAATCAGCCATCTATGCAGTATCTCACTGATGACTAAAGCCCATAAATGTCCTTGTATTACAATTAGCCCAGTGCTTGCTTGACCAAACACTGGGCACAATTACATGGCCGAGTTGGCACTTTAGCCTAACCATCACACTCTCCATTGTATATTGGAAACAGATATCTTGTTTTCTAGGTTTCACAGGTCCACAGACAGAGGGGAATTGTGCCCCAGGACAGATCATACCCATAAACAATTTTTATATGATTTTGTACTTAGCATTGTTACTGAAATGATGGAAGGCTTTTGGGATGTTATAATGGAAGACTGTGTTTTACATGTAGAAAAAACATGTCTTTATGGGACTTAAAGGGCAAACCATGGTGGTTTGGAGCTATGTACTCCAGAAAAACTTGTTCTTAAACTTAATTCATTCCCGCCACTGTGAATCCATTTTAAGTAGGACTTTTTGATGAGATTACTTCAGTTAAGGTGCAGCACACCTTAACCAGGATGGGTCTTAATCCTATTACTGAATTCCTTTATAAATGGAATGAAATTCAAACACAGAGAGAAAAGGCAATGGGAATCAAGAAGCTGAAGGTGACTAGAACCAAGAAGAGAATGGAGAGGTGAGGAGAGGTCTCCATGTACATAGCCATGTGACAGAGGAACCCAGGACCAAGGATCACCAGGGAAGAAAGCATCAATTTTATGATGCTTTGATTTGGACTTTTTCCCAGCCTTAAAACCATGAGCTGATAAATTCCTGTTGTTTAAGCTAATCCGCTACATGGTAATCATTGAAAAGCCAAGGAAACTAAAACAGTGATACTGGAAAAAAAGTGGCAGAAATGTATATAGAGAAATGTGTCTTATTGTGGATTATTTTTTCTTTAACTGTGCATTTAGTATAATGACTTGCTTTTCATTATTTTTTCTTAAAACAAGTTATTAAATCAAAGGTCATAAAAGTCAATGAGATTTTAGAAGTGAGGGAATATGGCAGCTAGAAGTTAATATAAATCATTAAACAAAAAATATATAATTGGATGATTTCTAAATAATGTACTACAAATATTAATTTCTAATACCTGTTATACTCAGAAGATAGAATTGCTTGACAATTCTGTTTCATTTTGCAGCTGCTAAAATAAAGACTATACAATAGATTGGCTTAAACAGGTATTTATTGGCTTCAGTTTTATAAGGCTAGAAGGCTTGCTTCTTTCCTGGGTCAGTATCTTTTGGCTGGTCAGCAAGCACGCTTTGGGGTTCCTTGGCTTTTCCATCACATGCCAATGCACATGGTGATATCTTTTCCCTTCCAGGATTCATTGACTTCCAGCTTCTGGCTGCTTCCTATGGCTTCCTCTATGTCTACATCCTTTGCATATATACAAGGACTTCAGCCATATTGGAGTAAGGCCCACCGTCATTCATTTGGGACACAGTTTAACTAATAACATCTTCAAAAATCCCATTTAAGTATGGATTCAAACTCACAAGATGAGGAGTTGCACCCTTAAATGCCTTTTAGGGGGCACCTAATTCAATCCCCAACAATTGAATATTCTACATAAATAGTGCCAGAATCATTACTGGGTTTAATTCTAAACTTACTTCATCTCATACCATAAAACTAGTCTCTTTTCCAGATGCAGAATGCTGCAATCTTTCCTATCCCTATGTCAATCCACCCAGACACTCCTTATTTGACACCCTTCCTCATAAAATGTCACTGCCATGACTTCCTTATGGGAGTCAGACTGCCCCTTGTATTTTCCTGTCCCTGTTACTTTCTAGCTGTGTGACTGACCACAAACAAATTAGATCACTCTCTAAACCTCAATCATTTCATTTTTCAAAAGGAGAAAACAATTATACCTAGCTCATGAGAAAGTTATAAAGGAAGGAAAACTGAAACAAAGCATGTAAAAAATTAGCAGAGTACCTGCTCCATGTTAAAACTCATCACATGTTAGTTTGACTGCTATCACTGATAAATTTCATATATAGCTGCAATCCTGTATTTCTAACAGTTTACTGCACATTTCCCCTAGTATGTCTTCCAGTCACTTCAATTTATGTGACTTAAAGCAAAACTCACATTTTCTCCCCCAAAAGATTTCCCCTTTCCAACTTCTTCATCTTGCTTTTCCAAGTCACTCAAGCTCAAAACCTTAGCAATAGTTCCTTCTAGTCAAAAACACCTGCCAGGTAAATTTTCCTTCAGTTTCCACTTAATTTATCCTCTACTCCCAAGAGCAAGTATTATATTCAGACTTACCAAATGCAGGCTTATCAAATAGATTTGTTATAATCTTTCTTACATGTGGTGCATCTTGTCTCTGCTCAAAAACCATTCCAAATTCCCTAGAGTATATGATCTAAATCTCTATGACCAGCCTCTAAAGTCCCTAGTCATTTGGACACATGGACCCATCCAAACTTATTCCACTCTGTTTGCCCACTTACTTTCTTTTCTCAAAGAGCATGGTGTCTGTACCATTGCACAGAAAACCCCTGCACTTGTTATCACCAGGATATTCACTCCCACTGGTACCCTACCTAAAATGCTCTCTTCTATCCCACCTGATTCATCCAACCCCTCTTTGACCCACAGTGAAAACCTCCTTGACTCTCCCTGATATCAAAGAACATTTCTTTTTCAACAACTAAATCTTGTGAATCAGTCCCTCATAATTTAGCAACAGGTTTTAAACTCTTTAAGGGCAGA
Organism: Tolypeutes matacus; assembly: GCA_026826555.1. Classification (NCBI taxonomy): domain Eukaryota; kingdom Metazoa; phylum Chordata; class Mammalia; order Cingulata; family Chlamyphoridae; genus Tolypeutes; species Tolypeutes matacus. The sequence continues at coordinate 8,336,099 of JAKSZT010054350.1, forward strand.
ACCATATCGTGTATCCAGCAGTTAGCAGATGCTCAATATAAATGTCTAAGTGACAAATTCTGGAGCAAGGCTCTGAATAAGAATAGAGCTCAAGCTCTGGAACCAGACGTCCAGTGTCAGATCTCAGGTCTAGTTATTATTAATCTATAATGTTTACCAACCGCTCATGTTTTCTATCTGTGCTTCACTTGTCTCATATGTAAAATGGAGATTATAGCAGTACTTATGTCTTGAAGTTATAAGGGATTAAGTGAGTTCATAATTGCAAAGCACCTAGAACAGTTCTTGGCATATAATAAGTATTTGAAGAATGACAGCTGTTATTATTTTTTAATAATAATTATTATAGCCAGATGATTACACATACTAAAAAAATATCTATTTAAGACTGGGTTAGGATAGATAGGTGGAAATAGCCATAAATGAAGCAAACAAAGAATTAGTCAATTATTTTGCCCCGAAAGACCCCTTTTTTTTTCCTGTAATAATAAAAAGGCATTGTTTTTAGAGGAACCATTAAACATTTCTTTTTCTAAGAATAGCCCTGACTTTCTGACAAGATATTAGCAAAAATGCTTTATATTTTCATATGATTTATCTCAAGGCCTCTTGTCTCCATTCAGGAATTTCTATCTCTATGATATCTTTCTCTCTACTCCCCAAAGAAATCTTAGTCTTTCTTTTAGGCCCCAACTCCCTACCTGTGGCATGATTATTTTCCAAATTGCTCAAGCCCACTCTAATCTTTTCTTCCCATGAATACCTCTAATACACTAAAACACACAGCTAAGCACACAAATACTTATTATTTATAATTTTTTATGTGCATAGATTATCTTCCCCCAAAACTGTAAGTTTAGAAGAGAATCAGTCCTTCACAATTTAGCAGCAGACTGAATCCAAGGTACATTCTCTTGATTAAACTCATGTCTTTAAATCTGTCTATCTTACATAATTTAAGCCCTTTAATATGTCCTACTCATTGTATTACCTCCCTAGGACATTTAAATAATGTAGATCATTAATACAATAAATTTTTAATTTTACTTAAAAAATGGGTAGGGGGTAGGTAATTTACTTACTATAAATAAAAATTGTGTTTTATAATGTATATTACACAATATTTGATAGGTCTATACAAAAAAATTTGTGAGAAAGAGAAAGTTATGAGAAAAAAACTCAAAAGTTTCAGAGAATTGAAATCATTTAAGCTAAAGAAATGAAGTTGGATGGATGAAATAATTGAGATTAAGCTTATATTTTATGAAGACTTGAGCTTAAATTTCTGCAAAATATGCTCAGAAAAGATAATAAGAAGGAATTTTATAAAAGTGTAAATTTATAAGACATGAAACCAAAAGGAAAAGCAAAAAGTAGCCCTCTCTTTTAGAACTATTTATGAGAATAACTACCCATCTAAACAAGATAGTTTACAGTTCTGCCTAAATTCCCTAAAATGGGTAATATGCCCTATTGTTCAATCCTGAAATCAGCCTGAAATAAACATATATTAAACATGTTTGGTTTTAAAAAAAAAAAACAACTATCGTCTTTAATTTTATTCCTGATGCTTTTCCTCAGAGAGTGATGATTACAATCAATTCTTTAACATTTTTAATTACAGGAAAACGGGCACCCTAATTACACATCATGGGGTAAAGTATAGTGGGAAAGAAGCTGCAGTGGTTGGGATTCAGGTATAAGAGAAATAAAAACATTATAAAGAAAAAACAATATTAGTCAAACCAAATAAGTTATAAGAAAAGGCAATCAGACAAATAGTGAGGGAAAATATGCATCTATAATTTTTTAATGCAGGAGTTCTTAACCAGGGGTCTGTGAGCTTGAATTGAAATTTTTTAAAAAACATTATTCTTGTGGGGACGTGTTGGTGGAGGTGTGCTATATTTATTTAATAATACAGCATAGTGTGGACTAGTAAGGGGTCCATGGTTTTCACCTGACTGGCAAAGGGGTCCATGAAACAAAAAAAATTAAGAACCTCCAGTTTAATGTGATACTTTTAATTAACTGACAAACTGAGGGAAAGACAAAAAAAATCTCGACATATGTTAACTATATTTTGAGTTAAAAGAATGTCTCACTTCATTAGAATGCAAACTTCTTGACAACAGGGATACTGCCATCTTTCCTGTTCTGCCTCATCCTCTAGAGCAGCCCTTGGAACTTTTGTTGCTATAAAAGAGAATTCAGTTATATGGCAGCCACATACAACAAGAACCCAGAGAAGAAGCCTTAAAGCCCCTGTACAGTGAAATAGTGGTCCCAGAAACAATATTCTTAAGGTCCATGACTTTTACTTATTGGAAAGACCTTGAATCTATGTTAACTGAGGAAAGGGTAGTATTCATTCATTCATAAGCACTTATTGCACAACTGTTATGTATCAAGCACAGCACTAATCACTGGGATATAACAGTGCAAAGTGGAAGAGCTGGACTTAGGTACAAGCACAGAACATTCTTGTAACTAAGGACAGTTTTATAGGTTTATAGGTAGAGATGCATATAGGTTGGTTGATTGGGTAATATAGCAAGGAGGAAGTTCTCTTAGCTTGCTTCTATTTTCTCAATGAAATAAGAAGCAGAATCATCAGCCAAGAAGAGAAGATGGAAGGAAGTATTCAAGATCTGAGAAGGGAGAAAGTGTGAAAAAGCCATCTCACACAAGCGAGTGAATAAATGAGATAAAGTTCAGCTGCAGGCAGGGTCGAGGACCCACTTGGTCAAGAACTAATAAGAAATTATTCAGCAGGGTTACTTTTCTTCAGCCCCATTCAGCTGTTCTGGAACAGGGAGTGAAGAGCCAGAGAGTAGAATTTAACCAGAGCTTGGGTGCCACAGATGGACAGAAAGGTAAACAGTCCATGTGAAATGAGAAGCAGCCCATAAATGGAAAAGATAGGTCTAAGATTATGTGTAGATTATTAGAATCCATTTATTAAATGTGCCAGTGAGTCAGATAGAAAACCAATGCATAGTACTTCCCTAACAATCCCTATCATTTCCTTGTTTTAGTCATAAATGAAAGGAACTGAAGTCTTCAGTTAAGTAACAAATAATATAGAACCAGTTTTAGCTAATGAACACCATGCTAGGCAGTATGGGAAGTAGGCAAAAAGGCATACCAAGAATAACATATTACAAATATTAAACCAATATACCAATATATATATATATTTTTATTATGGGTAAAAATCAAAATTCTCACAATACATACAAACATTTGCAAAATGATATATAAATATATATGCATATATGTGTATTTGCTTACAAAAATGTTATTTATATATATATATATATATATACATATATTTTAAGAGGTGCTTAGATTACCTAAAATATTACACGGAACCCACTGGGATTCCCATGTTGCCCACCTCCCACACCTCCCACCACATTCCACACAAACATCTCCCACAGTGTGGCCCACCAACCTCAATGAACTTACACATCCTGGAGCCTTGCCACCAACCATAGACCACAGTTCACACTGTAGACCACACTCTCTCCCGCTCAGTTCTGAGTGGTGTGTGCTGATTTAAAATGGCCTACATCCATTGCCACAACAGTACTCAGGACAACCTCCAACTCCCAAAGAAGCCCCTGTATTTCAACTGCTCATCCCCTCCCTACCCAAAAACTGTCAAGTGGCCACTGGCTCCACCTCATTGTTATAATTTCTTGCATTGCAAGAATCACCATATGTGAGCAAGAGAATACCATCAAGTCCACTCTAGTCCATAGTTCTTCCCCCAATCCAGAGGCGACTGGGATGGTGATGTCCACTCCAACTCCAAGTGAGAGAGGGCTTATATCC
>JAKSZT010054350.1:8344938-8363040 GCA_026826555.1 Tolypeutes matacus
TCCTTTAGGTTTAGTTTGTTGTTGTTTTTCCAATTCCTCCAAGTGTGCAGTTAGGTCTTCAATTTTAGGTCTTTCCATTTTTATTTCCATTTTCTAACCTATTCCTTGTGACCTTCTACCTCTGCAGCTAAGCAACAAGTCTTATAAACTAAAGAAGAATACTGAACAACCCTTGTAGCAGTTTGATATAATTGATGGATTCCAAAAAGAAATATTGGGTCATATTTGTAAATTGGTCTTTTCCTCTGGCATATTAGAGTGTATTGGATTCAGAAGTTTTACTTTTACTTGATTAAATAATGATTAAGGCTTTGATTGGGCCACATCAGTAGGATGTTGAGTCCCTGCCACCTTGGTGGGTGGGTATTCACATAGAAACCACACTGTCCAGAGAAGGAAGTTTGGAGTTCTTGAGCTGGAGCCCCTGGAAGTAAGCACATAGAGGAGCTTGGCCATGAGGAAAGAGAAAAGGCCCCAGGAAGAGAAACAAGCCTTTCGCCTGATAGTCTACAGCTGGCCTTGTGGAGCTAGCAGAGGAGCTGAGCCCAGAGAGCAGCAAGCCCCGGGAAGAGAGGAACACAGGAAGCCTGAACCCTCACAGATGTTGGCAGCCATTTTACTCCAACACTTAGCAATAGACTTTGGTGAGGGAAGTAAATTTTGCTTTATAGCCTGGTAACTGTAAGCTTCTACCCCAAATAAATATCCTTTATAAAATCCAACAGATTTCTGGTATTTTGCTTCAGTATCCCTTTGGCTAACTAATACAGCCCTACAAGTTAATATTCATCTGCTTTGAGTTGCAAAGCTGACCTTTTTTTCTTTATTACAGAAGTCAGGGGTTTACAGAACAAGCATGCATAAAATTCAGGATTCCTATATGCTACCCCACTAACAACAACTTGCATTGGTGTGGAACATTTGTTACAGCTGATGATAGCACATTTATATAATTATACTATTAATTAAAGTCCCTGGTTTAATTGGGGTTCACCATTTATGTAGGGTAGTTCCATTGGTTATTTAAAAAATTTTTATTCTATTGCCACATATACAGTCTAACATTCCTCCTCCTAATCTTATTCAGATATGTATATCAGTACTGTTATGCTTTCAATTCTTTTGGCTATATACCTAGTAATGGGATTGCCTGCTCTTATGTTAGTTCTAAACAGCTTTCTGAAGAACCACGAAACTATCTTCCACAGTAGATGTACCATTTTACATTGCCACCAGCAATGACTGAGTGTTCCCTTTTCTTGGCATCCTCTCCAACACTTGTTATTTTCCATGTTTTAAATAGCAGCCATTGTAATGGGTATGAAATGGTATCTCATTGTGGTTTTGATTTGCATTTTCCTAATAGCTAGTGATTTTGAACATCTTTTCATGTGCTTTCTGGCCATTTGTATATCTTCTTTGGAGAGATGTCTGTTCAAGTCTTTTGCCCATTTTTTAATTTGATTGTCTTTTTGTTGTTAAGTTGAAGGATTTATTTGTATATACTAGATATTAATTCTTTATTGGATATGTGATTTCCAAATATTTTTCCCATTGCGTAGGTTGTCTTTTTACTTTCATGATAAAGTCCTTTGAGGAACAAAAGTTGTTTTGTTTAGTTTTGTTTTGTTTAATTTGATGAGGGACCATTTATCTATTTTTTCTTTTTCTGTTTGTGTTTTAGGTGTAAAGTCTAAGAAGCCAATGCCTAACACAAGGTCCTGAAGATGCATCTCTATGTTTTCATCTAGGAGTTTGATAGTTCTAGCTGTGATCAATTTTAAGTTGATTTTTGTATATGGTTTGAAGGTGAGGTAGGGGTCCTCTTTTTTTTTTTTTTCCTTTTCTTTGCAAATTGAGATCCACTTTTCTAAGCATCATTTGTTAAAGAAACTATTCTTTCCCAATTGAGTGGTCTTTGCCACCTTGTCAAAACTCAAATTGGCCATAAATGTGAGGGTTGATTTCTGAGTTCTCAATTCTATTCTATTGGTCTATATGTCTGTCCTTGTACCAATATCATGCTCTTTTGATTACTGTGGCTTGTAATAAGGTTTAAGATCTGGAAATGTGAGTTCTCTAACTTTGTTCTTCTTATTTAAGAAGGCTTTAGCTATTCAGGACCCCTTTCTCTTCCATATAAATTTGGTTACTGGTTTTTCCATTTCTGCAAAGCAGGCTGTTGGAATTTTTATTGAGATTGCATTGAATCTATAAATTACTTTGGGTATTTGTATTAGTCAGCCAAAAGGGGTGCTGATGCAAAGTACCAGAAATTAGTTGGTTTTTATAAAGGGTATTTATTTGGGGTAGAAGTCCACAGTTACCAGGCCATAAAGCATAAGTTTCTTCCCTTACTGAAGTCCATTGCCATGTGTTGGAGCAAGACAGCTGCCTACGTTTGCCAGGGTTCAGACTTCTTGAGTTCCTCTCTTCCTGAGGCTCCAGAATTTATTTATTGCCTCTAGGAGCTTTGCTGTAGGTTTTTCCATATATGATCATATGCATATCATCTGCAGATAGGGAAAGTCATACTTCTTCCTTTCCAATTTGGATACTTACTATTTTTCTTTCCTATTTGCTCTGGCAAGAACTTACAATACAATGTTGTATAATAGAGGTGACAGTAGGCATCCTTGTCTTGTTCCTGAGAGAGAGAAAGCTTTCAGTCTTGCACCATAAAGTAAGATGTTAGCTGTGGGCTTTTCATACATGCCCTTTATCATGTTGACGAAGTTTCCTTCTATTCCTAGTGTTCTAAGTGTTTTTATCAAAAAAAAGGGTGTTCTGTTTTGTCAAATGGTTTTCCTGCATCGATTGAGATGACCATATTTTTTTTCTTCATTCTCTTGATGTGGTGTATTGCCTTAATTGATTTCCTTATGTTGAACCAACATTGAATACCAAGGATAAATCCCACTTGATCGTGGTGTGTAATTCTCTTAATATGGTGTTGGATTTGGTTTGCTAGTATTTTGTTGAGGATTTTTGCATCTATATAAGAGATAATGGTCTGTAGTTTTCTTTTCTTGTGGTATCTTTATTTGGCTTCGGTATGAGGATGATGTTGACCTCATAGAATGAGTTAGGGAGAGTTCAATCCTTCTTTTTAATTTTTTGGAAGAGTTTGATCAGAATTAGAGTTAAGTCTTCTTGGAATGTTTTGTAGAAACATCTGGTCCTGGGCTTTTCTTTGTTAGGAGATTTTTTTTATAACCGATTCAATCTCTTTACTAGGAATTGGTTTCTTTGGGGGTTTTTGTTGTTGTTGTTGTTGTTGTTTAGATATTCTATTTCTTCTTGAGTCAACATAGGTAGTCTGTGTGTTTCTAGGAATTTGTCCGTTTCATCTAGGTTATCTCATTTATTGTCATACACTTGTTTTATGGGATCCACTTATAGTTGTTTTTATTTCAGCAGGGTCAGTAGAAATGTCCCCCTTTTCATTTATGTTTTTCATTATTTGAATTCTCTCTCTTTTTTTGTCAGTCTAGCTAAAGATTTGTTGATTTATTGATCTTTTCAAAGAACCAACTTTTGGTTTTGTTGATTCTCTCTATTGTTTTTTTGGTTTTTTTCCCCCTTTCTGTTGCTCTAATCTTTATTATTTCCTTCCTTCTGCTAGCCAAGGACTGGAATCCACGGCAGCCTGCTACAAGACTGGGAGATGGGTGCCAGAAGCCACTACGTGGAGAGAGCAATTTACAGTTCGTCACCATAATTTATCAGTCTCTTCCTTCCACTCTTCCATGGATGATGTATAGTGTTTTTCTGGCCTCTGAAATATCAAAATGATTGTCTCAGACAGTTCCTTCCTATTAAATAGTTGTTTTAGTGGAAGGACTGAGTTCTGGAGCTCTCTACTCTGCCATCTTCCCTGGAAGTTCCTCCAAAACTGACTTTCTTAAACTCCTAAAAGACTCAACAGTCTTGAAATTTGGGCTTTGTGGAGAAAGATAGAAGAAGGATAATAACTTTCCCTCTCTCACTCTGGAACTCCAAGAAAGCTGGGTACTGTGTCCTGATAGATAAGTAAGACCCCAAGAATGCCAAGGCAAAATTGGCAAATTCTTATCTTGGGTCTGGGGTACCAGCTTCTAGAGAGAAGCCCTATGCTCAGCCACATTCAATCAAGTGTGGGAGCAGGAGTGGGAATACAAAGAGAAAAGCTGCTAGAGGGTTAAGTCCAAAGCAAAGTTCTTGGCTCGCCTTTGCTTATAGGAAAAGCAGATGAGAGCCCTGGCACAGGATGCCAAAGTTTCAAGAAGTCAGTAGACAGGCAGAGACCCAGGAGATAGCTAGTCGGGACCTAGAAAATGGAAACTTGGAGTTTAGAGGACAGATACCAGCTGCAGAGACAAAAATATTTCACTCAATAGGTCAGACTGGAAAAAACAAGAAAGGAATAGACCATAGATCACCTCACTGCAACAGAGACCAAACAGGACTTAGACCACATAAATTCCAACCCTCTCAAACCCAAATACCATTTTGGACATGATCAGGAAAAGGGAAGAAATCTAAAAGACTGAGATACCTATGGACACTGTCTAAATTACTGAACTTGTCATTCAGCCCTCAGTTTAAACATCACATCCTTTGCTAGCTACACAGTGCTTCTCTGACCTCACCCTATTTTTAATTCTCTGGATAGCAATTTTCATTACTCAATGTTTTTCTTATTCAATTATATATATAATATATTTCACCCATGTCCATGCCCAGCCCTACCCCCCACACACAGGATAGACTATATCCCCAGTTCCTGGAACAGGACCTGGCACATGTTAAGTACTAAGAAAATTAAATGGATGAATAAATGAGATGAGTTTACTAGATTGTAGTACAGTTTGTTTTTCTTCAATTCCTGAAGGGAAGAGGTCCATGAGTAAGATCAGATCAGTTAGACTAGAAATTCTTAAGATGGTCATTGGAATCACCTGAGTGGCTTTAAAAACCCTTAATACTGCATAGAAATTGTTTTATTTACCTGACCTGTGGTGTGGCCTGGACATTAGGAGATTGTAGACACCGGTTAGAGCAAACAAGAAAATATATCTTCTTTTTACACTTGAGTATAATGTGAAGAAATTTGCAGCCATGTCACAAAAAGCCTGAAACAAAATTTCTGACAGTTATAATGTGGAAACAGAGTTATTATATGTGGAAGAAAACAATTAACTGATACCAAAAAGACTGTAGGAGATGAGAGGAAGAGAAATTTTTCTTGCAGTAATTTAGAAGGGAACTTAGAAGGAAATATAGTATATTACCAGAAAGAAGGACTATTTAATGGCTTATGAATTTTATTTATTTAAATTTTTAAATTTATATATTTATTTATTGGCTTATATTAATTTAACATTCATATTTGATATATATTTTTTATGAGGGAACTAATTTTGTTTTGTTTGTACAAAAATAATAATAATAACTTAAGCCATTTGAGGAGAAAGGTAAGCATGAGAAGAAATAAAGTAGTCTTCTTGAAAATCAAATAAGTATTTTGGGAGACAAAGGAAAGAGCAAGACTGAGCTGTATGGCAAGAGGCTGGAGAAAGAGTACTGTTTTGTGAAGAAATTAAGAAAAAGGGGTAAATGCTGTGTGGCTCAGGACCGTACATCTGAGATATCTTGTGAAACTCAGTATGGGGCCAGAAGTAAACTTGAGAATTCACAAAAACCTTCGTCACACCAACAGTCTTTCCACATAAAGTGAAATGACAATTTTTGTCAATCTTATGCAGATCTTAACACCAAGGAGAATGTTATTTTTCTGTTGGTTTACACATTCAACTTTATGAAAACACTAGGTTTACTTATCTAGGTCCACATTCAGCTCAAACATTCTGTGAAACCAAGGTTTCTCTAAGACAGCACAGTAAATTAACCTCTGCCCCTTCACCCCCAACCTTAAAGCAACAAGCTGAATATAGTCCAACTTGAGTTGATTGCTACAGCCTTAACAGCTCCATGCTCCCACTGGGATATATGTCTTAATGGAGAAAGGGCAACCCTCCAGCAGCCCACATAAGCTTGATTAAAGTGATTATCACTGAGTGAAAGGGGCATCAAGAGGCAATCACATAGATAGTGGCTCTCCAAAAGAGAGGATCCCCTGAATAAAGTTACATGGCTACATGGACAGTAGTCTCTCATGGCCCTAATGAGCCATTGCTGTTATTTCTTCATTGTAAGTATAATTTTCAAGCCTTTAGTAATTAAATGAATGTGAGCATTAGTTTTAAAAGGTTATTGTATGTTACAGGAATTAAATCACTGGCTCTTTGTTTATCTTGGAATTTTGACACCACTTCTTGAAAATATAAAGCTGCATATCTTCCATTACTATTTAACAAAGACGTTGATTAAAAGCTATGTACTTCATCTACTAGACACAGCATCTGGATGAAGGATTTAAGCATTAAGATAGTTTCCAGGTGAAATGAAACAGATTCTTTAAGGGAAGGAATTTTATACAGCTACAATATTTACAACACTTTTATCAAGACATTAAAACAGAAGCAGATGCTTCTCTATAATTTTAAAATATTAGTTACACATGGTATAATGCATTGCAGAAAATATAATAATAATAGATGATAGTAGAAGGACAGAGCCGTTTTCTCTGGAAGTTGGATACAGAACAGATCTCAAATATGTTTGAAGTTAAACTTAATACAGATGGGAAAATTCTAAATGTATTGCAAAGTAAATATCACACAAGGGAGATAGCTTTTTGCAAATATCAATTCTGGGGGGTGGTATAGCACTTACACTCATTTTTAATAAGTATGATTTATTTTAAAGCATCAATAATGTGTCTGCTTTTAAAGTTTTCTTGGCAATGTGCTTATATGTTTATACTTTAAAACCTTATCATTTTGTGGGTTCATGCAATCGAACAGTCTTATAACCATGACTGAATTGAATGAGGGTGGGTTCCATATTCTAACACTTGACCCCACTGCTTATTATCCATGCAACACAAACAGAAAAAAACTGTTGCGTGCCAGGCACTGTCTAAGTACAGGGAATGCAAAGACACAGTTTTGTGTCCTGTGTAATCTTAGAAGAGCACATGTGATACAGCAAGGTGATCGCTCATGAAATTCAGTTTGGGAAGGAAGCTGGGGCCAGAGTGAACTTGAGAATTCACAGAAACCTCGAGCAGACTAACAGTCTTTCTACAATGAATGAAATGGCAATTTATGGAATTTTCTAGTGAAGAAAACGGCCACGTGTAGGAATAAGTACACAATAATGCGGTAAGGACCTTATTTCAGGTATACATATAAGGCACCATGGGGGCAGAAACAAAGGAACTAAATACTCCTGGAATAAGATACAGATTTACCAAGAAGGAGGTGATACTCAAAGTGCATTTTGAAGGATGAGAAAGGAGAAGGACATTCAAGGAAAGGGGACAAGCACCATAAGCAAAAACATAGCTTGAAAGAAAAGGATATAGTTTACTTCATAAAACCTTCGAAAGGTTTAATTTACCTAAGGCAGAACAATAAGGTAAAAGAAAAAAATGTTTGAAGTGTACATTTCCATTTCTAATACATACACATATCATGCAGAATTTACAAAGAATATAGCTCTATGATATCTCCATTCTTAGAAAATTCTGCAAAACTCAGCCTCTGCATGACAAAGTTGTTCTAGAAAATTTGATTCTAGAAAATCTGAATCTTTTCTTTTTTTCAAAACATAAATATTATAGTTTCTGATTCAAAAAGGAAGAAATGTTTATTGTAAAAAATCATGAAACATAGGAAAATATAAAGAAAAAAATTAAATCCCACTTCCCAGAAAACAAGCACTGTTTACATTTTGGTGTATAGTGTTTTAATTTTTGTGGGTGTCTGTGTGCATATGTGTCCATGTGTAAGGGTAGCCTCAAACTTACACAAAAAGTACTGTATGTGGTAATCTATATATTATATATATGATAGTGATAGATATATCAGATAGTGTCAGCTAATGTCTCTTTGTCCCTTGAGAGCAAAACGAAATTGGCTTAAACCCTAACTACACACCCTGTGAAAGTGCAATGCCTTCCCCCAAGTTCCCAGTTTCTTCTGACCACCTCTGCCTTCAGGCTCCAGACTTTATACATTTTATTCCCTATCAGATATCAAATTCAGCACCCCCACACCTTTTTTTTTTTTTTTATCCACAAGGCCTGCTTCCATAAAGCATATGGAAGTGGAGTACACTTTACTGAAGATTTAGTGAGAAGACAAAAGACGAGTGTATTACTACAAAGCCAATATTTAAATCTATCATCAGACATCCCAGTAATCAAATGGACCTTTGGTGACCCACTACTAGAGAATGTGCACAGGTCCTTAATTGTAAGCAATCCCTTTTTCACAATATTTCACTGCATCTTCTGTCTTCTCAATATCTTCACTCTCGTCTGCTCCCAGGTTGTCATGCAGAGCAGATGGAATACCTCTTTTGACTTTTCAGTTCCCTCCATTCATGCCTCCAGGTTATTACCTCCTATCCTAAGTGTTTTCACAAACAAAGCCTGTTCCTTTACAAACAGGAAAGCTTGTGAATTTTTAATACATGTTCATTTCATAGGTAGATAGGTTTAACATCATCTCATGTCACTTCACTCCAAATTTAAATCTGTTTATTGATCCCAAGGCCTGGCAACCACCAGTAGAGTTAGGTTACAAACATCAGGATTCTATCGGTGATACATATTTCTACAAACTTCCATTCATTTGTTTTTTTTGTGAAAATGTGAAACTTTAATAATACCAACATTTCAATCTTAACCATTAACATTGTTCAAATAACATAGAACCAGTCCTATTCAGAATAGTAAATTGATCATCTTATATCTTGACTATTTTTTATCACTGTTTAATCTACCTTGGATTTTTCCCTAGCCTAAATTGCAAACTTGTCTTTTTCCTCTCTCTTTTCAAAAGCACAGAACTTCCAGGATCAAAGTTAGCATTTTTATTAAATGACCCAAGCAATGAGTCAAATATCATAACCAGAATAAAAGCATAAAACTACTCCATACACTTTAAAATTGTTTCCAAGGCACAAACTATTGCCCTCAGTGTTTCCTTTCAATATTTAGAGCAAAAAGTCATTCCAAACCATGTCTGACCTTGGGGTAGTTGGGCCCTCTTTCCACAACATCTTTTGTGACATGCATATACTACATTGATAATAATGTGCCTGTCTGCCTCCCTCAATTAATCCCTTGGTATACTTAGAACCTCACACATAATAGGCACTCTACATATGTTTGATGAATGATTGAATAAATGCACATATAAATGATCAAAGTCTCATAGCCAGGCTCAGTCCAGAATTTTTCCCTTTATATTACCGTACCAACCTTAGTTGACTCTAACTTCTTTATAAGTCATTATACACCCTGTCTTACTTCCCTAGTCATTTTTGTTATTCCTCGAATAATGTGCACCCTTCACATTTAAAATTTTAAATAGTCAAAATAATCACAGTTATAAAACTTTCACTATTTGCTAATGATATGATCCTATATCTAGAAAATCCTGAAAAATCCATAACAAAGCTAAATTAAATTAATAGATGAGCACAGCAAAGTGGCAGGATCAAGATTAATAAGCAAAAATCAATAGTATTTCTATACACTACTGATGTGCAATCTGAGTAGGAAATCAGAAAAAAAAAATTCCATTTATAATAGCAACTAAAGCAATCAAATATTTAGGAATAAGTTTAACCCAGGACATAAAGGATCGGTATTCAGAAAACTACAAAGCATTGCTAAAAGAAACCAAAGAAGACTTAAATAAATGGAAGAGCATTCTGTGTTCATGCATTGAAAGACTAAACATAGTTAAGATGTCACATCTAGCCAAAGTGAGTTACAGATTCAACACAATCTCAATAGAATCCCAACAGCCTTTTTTGCAGAAATGGAAAAGCCAATAATCAAATTTATCTGGAAGAGTAAAGTGCCCCTAATAGCCAAAAATATATTTAAAAAGAAGAACGAAATTGGAGGACTCTCACTTTCTGATTTTAAAACATTGGTAAAAACAGCATGGTACTGGCATAAAGACAGAAAGATTGACCAATGGAACTGAATCGAGAACTAAGAAATAGACGCTCACAACTATAGTCAAGTGATTTTTGAAAAGGCTGTTAAGCCCACCCAGCTGGGCCAGAACAGACTATTCAACAAATGGAGCTGGGAAAACTGGATAGCCATATCCAAAAGAAAGAAAGAGGACCCCTATATCACACTTTTACAAAAATTAACTCAAAATAGACCTAAACTTCGACTTGTATATAATCCCAACCACGGACCTAAAACCAGGGGAGCTCAGGAACCTACATATAAAAACAACAACCATAAAACTCCTGGAAGAAAATGTAGGAAAACATCTTCAAGATCTTGTTGGAGGTGGTAGTTTCTTAAACCTTACACCCAAAATACAAGCAACAAAAGAAAAAATAGATAAATAGGACCGCCTCCTCAAATTTAAACATTTTTGCACTTCCAAGGACTTTGTCAAAAGGGTAAAAATGCAGCTAACTTAATGGGAGAAAATATTTGGCAATCACATATCTGATAAGAGTCTAATATCCATGATATATATAAAGAGATCATACAACTCAACAATGAAAAGTCAAAATATCTGATTAAAAAATGGACAAAAGACTTGAAAATACAATTGTCCAAAGAAGACTTACAAATGGAGAAGAAACACATGAAAAGATGTTCAACATCCCTTGGAATTAGGGAAATGCAAATCAAAACTACAAGATATCATTTCACATCTATTAGACTGGCTGCTATTAAAAAGTCAGAAAACTATAAATGTTGGCAAGAGTGTGGAGAGATAGGAATGCTTATTCACTCTTGGTGGGAATGTAGAATGGTACAGCCTCTGTGGAGAACTGTTTGGCAGTTCCTAAAGAATTTGACTATAGACTTGCCACATGACCAGGCAATACCACTACTGGGTGTATACCCAGAAGAACTGAGAGCAGTAACACGAACAGACATCTGCACACTGATGTTCATAGCAACATTATTCACGATTGCCAAAAGTTGGAAATACAGGAAATTTAGGGAAAACTAAGATTTGATAGATTTAGTGTTTCTTCTGTGTTTTGGATATCAGCTGGGTCTGACTGCAATATCATCCCAAACAGCCTCCACTCTTTCTGATTTTGAAACCTGCCTATCATACATTTACTTTACAATTTTTATAGAGAAGTTTGTTAAAAGCTGTTCATATAATTTTTCTAGTTGCTACACCCCAAAAGTCAAAAGAAGTGCCTGTGTGCCAGTTACTCATAATTAGCCCCAGAATCCAGAAATCTCAAATTTAAAAATTAAGATCAATCCGTCCCCTCCTCACCCCTACTCCTTTTCCTGTGTTTCCATCTCTATGAAATGCACCACCCCTTACAATTGACCAAGACAGAAAACTGGGATTTAACCTGGAATCCACCTCTCTCTTACCACTTCATTCAATTACTCACCAATATCTGTGATAATACTTCTTGAAGATTCTAAATCTGTTCACTGTCTCTGACCCACTGTTACTGTCTTAATTCAAACCTGCATTTTGCCTATATTTTAATACTAGCCACTTGGCCTCTCCGTCTCCAAAATACATATGCATTTTCACCACCCCTTTCCCATCTATTCACCACCCTGCAACCAGGGTGATTTTTCAAAACAAACAACACAATCTGATCATGCAATTCCATTTAAAATTCTTGAATTGTTCTCCATTTCCCACAGGATAAAGTCCAAACTTAGCACTATCAGAACTATTCCTTCTTGTTAATAAAAACATTAAATTTATATTGGATACCTACTAAAAATAAGCTCCTAGTAAAGTGTTCCCCAAAGTGTACCAGTCCACAATAAGATATATACAGAAAATTAGTGCGAATATATAGAAACCTCTATTACAACTTGACAGAGTATTGTATGTCTGTAAAATCTAATAAAAATGGTAGTTTGTATTTAAGTTTTCTAGTAATTTATTTGTATTTTATTTTACAAAAGCATCAATCCTAGAAAGATAGACAGAAAAAAACAACAAAACAAAAAGCAAAAACTTATCTTTCACCTAGAATCTTGTCTATCCAACTATCATTAGCATTTTTTCAGTCCACTGACAAATTTTCCAGTGTGATCCCTTCCATAGATGAGTGCAATCCCATATGTTCCAGTGACTACCCACAAATACAGTCCATGTGTCTGATTAGGTGCTGTCAATTATTGGAGTCTAATTCTGGTCTCTACATCCAGCCCAGCTCAGAATGTCTGATCAGTACTGCTCAGGCTGTCCCACAAAGCTGCAGTAGAGCTTACTGAACATGAAGTAAGTTGTGTCAGTTACCACCAAGAGGAATGCTGTTACTTTCCAAGTAGCAGAGACAATGTGGGTGAAATATAAGTTGTAACTCCCGCCCTGAAAAGCAGTAGTCATCACCAGAAATAAAAGGATTAGTGGAACTTTCTTGAAAAAAAAAAAGAAAGATATCTTAATTCTAAATAACTGTTAGTCTTATTATAGTTCTCACTTACCCATTCAACAGATTGTTCCATATTGCTTGGGTCCTTTGCCTCTACTTCTCCCTTTCCTGAATTTATAACCAGGTAGTTAAACGTCTCACCTGGATTAAAGGCATTTTTTCCTTATTTAATATTTCTGGCAACACATAAAGCTATGAATTCCTGCCCTGTGATTAACCAGTGAATTTACATCAACTTGTTGCCCCAGATTTTATTAACAAAAATGCATGAGGAAATTTTGTTTGTGTTATTTTTTTTCCTAATTCATGTTTCTTTCCAAATGCAAAAAATAAGGCAAAATGACTTCTATTCCTTCTCCTTGTGGGCTTTTTTTTTTTGTTGTTGTTGTTAGTTTGGTTGGTTGGTTGGTTTTGTTTTAGGTCCTGGGACCAGGAATTGAACCCAGGACTTCTTATGTTGGAAGTCCACGCTCAACCATTGGCTTCCTTGAGTTGGTTTTTTCATTTGTTTGCTTGTTGTTTTGTTTTTGTTTTTAGGAGGCACCGAGGACCAAACCTGGGATCTCCCATGTGGGAAGCAGCTGCTCAACTGCTTGAGCCACGTCCATTCCCCCTCCTTGTGGTTTAACAGAATAAGTAAAATAAATTCCAGAATGTATAATGTGCATTTTATTAGATGACTTAATGATACATGTAACCAAATGTATTAGTTTGTTGGTTAGATATCACCTATGTCTCATCTGTTTTTCCACCATGTAATCTTTTCTATTATAAAGGATTTTAATAGGAAAGATAGCACTATAAACAGAATTACAAATAGAATTCCAGAGATTTTATCTGATTGAAACAGCTTAGGTCCCATGCCCACAAAGAACCAGAGACGGAATGTGAGGATTAGTTTAAAATCAGCTTCCCCACAACATCATGGTTTTCTAAACCAATATTAAGAATAAAAGAAGAGAACCAGATGCTATAGAGACAATCAATATCTGCTACTCAAATATTTCCTAAATGTAGACTATAAGCATTTTGAGAGCAAGTATTTGATTCACTATAATATTTCCAGACAGTGGTAGATAATATGTTTCACTGTAAGCCTTCATAAATGTCTTACATTATGCAGGAATGCAAATACATTGCATTGGATGGATAGGTAGACAATGGAATGATGAAGTTAATCATTTCCATTCCTGGTGAAATGATTTTCAAGAAAGAAAGATCTGATAAGCTATGTTTCATCCTTAAAATTAAGAGACCTTCCTAACCACTAGTAGAAAATAATCAAAATGATGTATTTTGCACAAATAAATTTAGATTTAATGTCCCACCTCAGTGACTTAATTAGGGTAACCTTATCTGAGGCCATGGTCCATGATCCCATTTATGCTTTGCCTCATACTATATTCTTTTACTTCATTAGCAGTCATGTCTCTAAACAAGAGACATGAACCACGCCTTAGAAAACCCTGTGGTGGTTGAGCAGGTTCCTAAATGGGTACTATTAATAGAAAATATCCTGCCTTTGTGAAGCGGGAAGGATCATGTCTGAGTAAGACTGGTGATGTGTTCTGGATGATTTTAACTGTCTTAGACTATACAGCATAGGAAATTCAGTTTTCACTAGGGCATCAGATTCCAGTTAGATAACTAGATAATTGGCAAAACAGATTTCTTTGGGCCACATTCAGGACCCCAATTATCTTCAAGTAACTTCCGAACATTGGTAACCAAAGAAAATGCCTTTGTAGTGAGTGTGACCCTCTTTTCTTCTTAAATTCTCACTAAAAATGAGAACCTTGTGAACATTATGGTAACCTTCATGCATAATGAAGAGGCCACAACACTATATAAGTAGATAATTAGCTTAGAAACAAGATGCCGAGCTATTACTTTTAATATCTTATTTAAGATTTCAGTAACTTGCCTGATAGCAGCAGCTGTAGAATTTAACCCAATGTAAAAGGGACCCAGTAAACATTTCACTGAGTCTGGTTAGAGGGGCTTTTACTTTCTTGTAGAACAAATATATATTAAAATTATAATGTTTCCATATATTTAAAACTTTTTCTCTTTAGTTTTCAATTTCCATTGAAACAGAAGATTTAAAATTGAGGGAGTACATTTAAAGTTTTTTTTTCCTGAAATCTAATATTAAGAGTAGGTTTGAGGTCTAGTTCCCACCTGAGACACTGGTTTGGAAAATTTCTTATGTGTGACAAATGAAATAGACTCTGTGATGTGAATATGGTGATATCAAATTCCATTTAGACAATTTTGAACCTCTCACAATGTTAGGAATATGGGGTTACTTCACATAATCAACATTTGTACAAATTGTGTGACCTGAGAGCACTAAGTAGGACAAAGAAGTTATAGTGGTTTCTTCTACACAAGTAGTTAATTATCAGGCCTATATTAGGTTCTGAACATTAATGACATGCACTAGTACTAATTGAAAATTGTATCAGTGAAAAGTATGGTAGTAATATGAACTTCTGGTTCATCTGTGAGTTCATCCATTTAAAAAATGTGGTATTTGCATGGAACTTTTATTTTCTCAAGTCCACCCACCTCTCCCCATCCCAACAAACATACACCCTGGATAGAATTGAAGCCAGAATTTTCCATTTTAATAAAGGAGCAAAAAATGAAAATATTATTTTAAATTGATGTTTAATAACTAGTGAAAACTTGAAATGCTAAAATACATTGTAAGTCTAATCCAAGGTAGTCTTATGAAAATGCATCTCTTTTAAATATCTTTTGAGCCTATGTTCACATTGGTTTTCCAAAATATTTTGTTATATCTTTCCTCTTTTTCATAGTTTCTTCTTCCTTTAGGGTTTACTTTGTTATTTTTTTGTTGTTCTTTTGTTGCGTGTTTTTTTTAATTGAAGTAAAATTCAAAAGGGGCATCTTATAACTGAAACCAGCTAGTAAAATAGGGAATCAATAGATGGATCTGGAACCTGTCAAGAAGCCCACGTCGATATCAATACCCCCAAGATGGCTGCTGGAAGACCCTCGCGAGATTTCTGCCATCTGGAATGAGATTTCCGGAGATTCCCAGGAGAAGCCCCAGATATTCTCCAGGGGCCTTATAATTGGACCCTCCTGGGGGATTGATGGGTGGGGTAATCAATCAAAACAGCAAAGAGCTGGGACTCTTCCCATGGCATTAGCAAAGGGGTGGAATAATTAATGGTTTAAAAAGCAAGCACAAAGTTCAAATCTCTCTTCCAAGCCCCTCTTGGCTTCTGCACCCTGCTCTCACTGTGTCCCCCCTGCATGTAACAACATGCAAGTAAAACCTGGGCATTTATAATCTATAATGGGAAATTATGGTCTATAAATCAGCCCTCTCTATCACTCTTCAGCCCCTTACTCTCTACCAGAGGCCCATGATCTGTTATTTTCTCCCATTTCTCTTCCCTCCCTACCGTAATAAATTACTATCCTAACTAACCAGACGTGCTCTAGAAATTCATTTCTGCAGCATATTCAAGAACCTAGACAGAATCCGGTAACATAACTATAGGTAGAAATTCTTCTCTAGTCTTTTCAAGAAAAGCTCTTTTATTTTTTAGGCATTTCTAACATCATGTGGTCTTTGAACTTTAGGGAATATTTTGCATATGGGTGCTGATATAAATTTTAACTCAAATAGACCCATGGCATGTCACTCCATTAATGCTGACTATGGAAGGAGTCTTTGTACATAGTATAGTATCAGTTATGAACTGAAAAGCTGGGAATGAAACTTATTTTTTTTCTTTCTCTGTATAAATCAGAAAAACCTATGGTCAGTGTGCTGACTTTACTTGCAGACCTCAGCAGATCAACTGAGCTGATAAAATTAATTCAGATTTAAGGAATGATCTGATTCTTGGTTTAGGTAGATTTATAATCTATATACAATATTAATAAAATAACATAGCTTTTACAGTTTCATGTGTGTGCATAGACTACTTCCACACAAACATATACACATCCATTAGTTACTGAACTTTGTAAGCTGGCATGGAAACATTACAATATTGTTTTGTTTGTTGCACCAATTTTTAAATATTTTACGATGCAGTACATGGATGTTTCTGAAGCAAACGAAAGGTAAATTTCTAATTTTTCTTGTTGTCTGCTATAGCAGCACTTTAGGGAGGGCATTTTTTACATTTGTAATAGAGGAAAAGTAAACCAGAGTGCAAATCCTTTCTTTTTTTAAAATCTAAAACCATATCAAGTTTTTGGTTCAAATTGTATAGCATAAGTTAAACCTAAATTACTTTCTATTAACCAACATGAGTATATTTCTGTAAACATAGTTACGTTGAAATAAACTTTTAAAAGAAAAAAAAAAAGAAGTCACAATGGTACAAGACAACAAAGATCCTTCTCAGGTGGGAAAACACTTCTCATGCCACACTCAAATCTGGAGAGTACCTCCAGAGTGTGAATAGGTAACTATTTAAATAGTTTAGGGTAGTCCTGATATTATTCTACCTTCCTCATTGACTGACAATTCTACATTTAAGATTCATCTTCATGAATCACCTATAAAAAAAATTATTACATCTGTAAAAATTTACACTTTATTTAATTTACTTCATCATTAGACTTAACCCAGGCCTCCTGTGAGAAATGGAAAACAGCAGGTAGAGCTCTGCCTGGGGTTGAAGGAAGGGAACCTCTCCCTCTGTTTTGACCATCAAGGACAGGAGATACATTAGCTAAGAACTATCCTTCTTGAAGTTTATGAAAATAATCATTGCATAAGAGTTACAGGCTGCTAGATAGAATAGTAACTAAGTGTGATAAAATATATAAAATCATTCATTTTAGTTATTTAATAGTGAAATACTGTGGATAACAGGAAGGTCAGGATTAAAAGCTCTTCCACCCTCTTGGGCTTCAAATTCCTTCTGGCCTGACCCTGCTTCATTCTAAAATTCAATGCAAGTTTTGCTGACCCCCAAGGTGAACAAATTCCCACATTTTAACTTCATCTCCTTACACAGTAGTTTGACACCTCTTCTCCTCTTAGGTTCTTGACCCAATGTGGTCTTTAACGTTCATTTCAGTGTCTTCCCCTTTAATTTTTATTGGCTCTAACAAGCAGCCAAGGGGCAGAGAGCAGGTTTATTTTTATGGCCCCTCAACTACAAGTTTCTCAAAATTCACCATCAGCACAACCTGATCTCCACTAAATCCATTTTGTAAGGGCCGGCTAAGGGTCTAATCTTATGACAACATGATATTGAAATAATCTCAGAATTATTCTTTTCATATATGCTATATAGTAGTATATGCTTCAGAAAATCAGCATCACTTTGCACTTTACTTATGTGACTTTTATTTCTAAGAATGAGTGGATGATTTTCTTATATGTCATTTTTTAATAATTCTATACAAGAAATGTTAAAATTAGTAATACATCCTAAAGAATTTCTATATTTAGCAAATACATAATACATTAAAATCTGTAATCCCCATAATAATGACCGTGTAATTTATAACTCTAATTTCTAACACTATCCTTCTTGAAGTTTATGAAAATAATCATTGCATAAGAGTTAC
>JAKSZT010054350.1:8363050-8404569 GCA_026826555.1 Tolypeutes matacus
TAAAATCATTCATTTTAGTTATTTAATAGTGAAATACTGTGGATAACTTGCAATAACTCTTAATCTGGGACTGAGGAATAATAAATATCAACCATCCTTATTAAAATAGTTTCCTTTTAATCATGTGCATTTATGTAAATAAAAATTACAATCAAGAAAATTAATAAAAGATTCATTAATGTTTGAAGAAAAAGCTATAGAGTTTGACCACATTTTAAAAATTGAAACAAAAGAACCAACATTGATAAGATAAAAGAATTGTGACAAATTATATAGTCCTTATGCATCTTCTGTATACAATATAGCAGAATAATGAAGTAATGTCAAATTCATTGCTTTTGACCCAAAAATAAACTCTTTTTAAATGAATAAGTACCAATGTTCTACGGTGATCTATTACTTTAATTTTAATTAAAAAAAAAATGAGTAGCACAATCAAAGCAAAGAATCATCATTAATCTTTTAATCAAAAGAATTTACAATGAAATTATAATTAATTACATGCCAAAAATATATCTTATTGAATGGGGTGGTAACCTCAGTTACTTTGTTTAATCACTAAAACAATTCAATTCCCAAATAAGAATCTGGATCAATTCCAAACATATCCAATTAAGATTATCAATTCACTGAGAAGAGCAACAATAAACCTCACAAATAAACTCCTTAAAAACTTTCCTTTTTGATTAATGTGTCTGGAGCAATTTTTTATTAGTACTTGGATCCTTGAAGAAAATAGTCTTGGCTGAAGGATCTTGTTGTCCCCATAATGCCTGTGGGTGAGCATTCCTATCAATAATCATGTTGATTATTTATTCTATTACTGAACACAGCAATTGGCACCTATTAGACCTGATTGCACCAGGCCAACTCAAAGAATTATTCTTGTTATCTTGAATAAATCCTGGAAAGCTGCAAATTAATGGATTTTTCTCCTAGGATATGGAAAAAAAACATTTATAATTTTGATGTATTCCAACACACATGATTGCATGCTTCTAATTCAGATAACTTTTATTTCTCAAGTTGCACGAGAGTGGCATATGGGTGTTCTAAACAGTAGTTGTATTGCTACCACATTATAATTCACATTTCTGCATATCTCCAGGACAGTTACATGAAAATGATTCAGAAACTGAAAATAAGAATGAATCATGCCTGGAATCTTATAAATGAGAATGGGTTTTACTAATGCAAAGCAACTTACCACTGAATGTCCTCAAACTGTGAGAACATTTTTCCCACATGTATCTATATTTATTCCACATGACAAATAATCCCTTAGTTTTCTAATTGGTACAAAATGCTGAGCTAATCATGAAAGTTTCCAAAAAGCCCACTTCAATGAACTCCAGAAGGAAACTAAAGTAAGCCTTCTCTAAAGAAAAGTTTAAGGAAATCAGGCATTTTTTTTAAGCTCTTGTACTTGCTGATATATGTCTTTATCACGGTATCTGCTTTTTTAAATCGTAATTAAACAACTACTTGCTAAGTGGATATTTCTTGAGTTCACTGTACAGAGAACTCTCACAATGCTTCTGCCCAGAATTCTGCTGAAAAGTCTTTGATCTTAGCTTCAGCCTTGGTATTCAGATGTTCATAGAGCCAAAGGACTACTTCTGGCATCCCTGAAGTTGTTCATAATCAATGACAAGTGTTTGATAAGTTATCAACACCTCTAATCAATATAGAGGTGGTATATACCAGTGATATAAATAAGACACGTCATTCAGAATTATTGTTATGCTCTGAAAATTTACACTCAAATATAGATAAAAGCATTCCAGATCTAACCTGAATGTAAAAATATAACGTGCTTTATGTGTTTAAATTTTACCAGTCAACTGAAGTACAATACATTTATTATTGTCAGAATTAATCGCAGAAATAATTATTAATGATAATGAAGCTGAAAAATAGGTCTTAAAAAGTTAAGAAATTTGCAATGGTTAAATAGAAAACAGATTGGCAGTTAAAGTAATATTGAGAGAGTACACACCCAGAACAACTAACAAAAGGATGATGATGGACACCAATCCCAAAAACCAGAGAGTAGCTACAACTGCAAGTAAGACAGTTCCATCCACCTGACCCATGGGGATGTAAGCCCCCTCTCAATTGTAAGCAGAGTGGGCATCACCATCCCAAAATCCTCAAAATTGAGGAATGAACAAACATAAAGGGGGAATGCAACTATGGATTAAAGTAGACATTCTTATTCCAGCAATGGAAGAACTTGTATCATTGAAATAAAGACAGTGGTCACCAGAGGTTCTGAATGGAGGGAAAGGGAAGAATAGGTGTAACATGGGGCATTTTGGGGACATTGGAGTTGTTCTGCATGACATTGCAATGACGTATACAATCCATTACACATTTTGTCAAAACTTATAAAGTTGTGCAGTGTAAAGGGTAAACCATAGTATAAACGGTAGACCATGGTTAATAGCAATGCTTCAATATGTGTTCATCAATTGTAACAAATGTACCACACTAATGAAAGATGTTAATGGGAGTAAGTGGGGGAGGGGGAGGAGTGAAAATAGAAAATGTTCTATTTTCGATGTAACATTTCTGTAATCTAAAACTTCTTTTAAAATAAAGAAAAATAAGAAAGGATACATTAACTAGATAACCTTAGAGAAAACACAAACATTCTTTGAGAGCCAAGAAATGCTTATAAAAATATAAATACTACTACAAACTTTATTAATAGAGATTAGAATAAAGTTATATCTGTCTGTGTTTGATCAGAAAAACAGAGTCACTATAAGAATTAAGAAAATAAGAAATGTAATATAGGAGTTAGGGCTTACATAATTTTGGTGGGTGCTGGGGAGTGAGTTTCTGGAAGGATGAAGCCAAGATATTAAGAAACATTTCCTAATGACTTGAACCTGAAGCACTGGAGCAGGGAGAAGCTACAGTTTGCAGAGAACTTTCAGAAACTTCTAACATCATGCCTATCAAGTGAAAGCTCATGGAACCATCTGCAAAGCCACATATCTGTCTGATTACTTGACTTCCATCTTCCAAATCTCATGCGGCTTATTCTCAACAGGAAACTAACCAGAACTATATCAAAAGGGATTCTGAAAAGCATGATTCTCAGCCTAAGAAGGTAGATTCGTGATGCCAAGTTGATAAGAGACAACAAAGAACTTTCATAACACCAATTGTAGAATTGTTGTAGAATTGCTTATTGTACCAGCAGTGATCACGTAACGGCGAATTTTCTTTCAGAATTATATTTAATTATCAGTTGTCTAATTCCATCAAGGCCTTAAAACTTGCAGGAAAAAGATTCCCCTGAAGAATTGTCATAGTTTATAAGGATAAATTAAAATCAGAATGTCAATTTTGCCATACTGACATTACAGGAGGAAAATATCCAAAATTATATATAATAACTTCCAAAATAAATTGTCTTCAGGGTAAATATTTTAAGGAATATAATAGTAAGCAAAAGAATATGTTAAATCTGTTAAATTTGAGTCTATAGGTTAAAATTTAAACCAAAACTAAATGAAATGATTGCTATATTTTAACAACTATGTTCAATTACTAAGGACGAAGCATTCTTTAGGATTTGCCTTAAGTTAATTTGACAAAACATGAAACTGAAAGCCATTTTCCTGAATTATATTCTGCTGGATACAAAGGGGTTAATGATGTTACCAAATATGACAATTGAAAGTGAGTATACATTTAGTACCTCAGACATGCAGCATGGTGACAGAACAAGCCATCCAGCAGCTAAGAAACTGGAAAATCAATATTCAAGGTCCATAATGTAAAAATTATAAAATTTGATGTCCCCAAATTTTAGTACAAAATTGGAATAATAAACAGTTTTAAAATAAAATTGCAGATCTATTCTTGTATTTCACAACTTTATTCTCTTCTGGTGGTATTTGGTTTTGGCCCTGGCTTTGAGAAAATATTGATCTTTTCACTCCAACATTTAGTATTTAGCAAAAAAATCACATTTTAGAGTACATCTCTAAAATCACATGAACACCGTTCAACCAGATATTTTTGTGTTTTATTTGGCTATAAATGTTCTACTTTCTTTCTTTTTAAAATGCACAAATTCTTCAAGGCCACCACCTTTGTGACACTTTCTCCTGTGATCATATAGCCAAAAGCTCTTACATTCAAATTCTCTTTTTTGTTATAATCATTTACCTATGTCTTCTGAAGGTACTTCAATGGCAAGAACATCTGTTTTCATCTTTTTTGTCTTCAACAGGGGTCATGAACTGGCAAACTGCATGGCAGTTTCAGCCTACAAATACATTTGGTTTGGCTGACATAATATGTATGTATGTGTGTGTGCGTATTTCCCACATAGTTTTTGTCCGTATATTCACAGATATGTGTAACCATTACTACAACCTAATTTTAAACAATTTCATCACATCAAGAAATCTCATACCCATTAATAAACACTTCCCACCCATCCCTCCCACCGTCCTAGGAAATGATTAATCTACTTCTGTATCTATACATTTGACTATGCTGGCCATTTCATACAATGGAATCTTACCATATGGGTTCATTTGTTACAGGCTTTAAGGTAATATTTTCAAGTCTCATCCATGTAATATCATGAATCAGTGCTTCATTCCTTTATATTGCAAAATTGTATTCCATTTAAGAATAGACCAGATTTTATTTTCCATTCACCAGTTGATGGACATTTGGATTGTATCTACCTCTTGGCTATTATCAATAATGCTGCTGTCAATAATTGTTTACAAATTTGTATAAAATTATATGTTTTCATTTCTTTGGAGCTATACCTAGAAATGGAACAGCAGGGTCATATAATAACTCTATTTACCCTTTTTAGAAGCTGCTATATTTTTTTTCTAAAGTGGCAGCACCATTTTACATTCTCCCTAGCAATGTGTGAGTGTTCTAGTTTCTCCATATCCTGGCCAACACTTGCTATTATGTGCCTTTTTAATTAGAGCTAGTCTAATGGGTCTGAAATGGTATTTCATTGTGATTTTGATTTGTATTTCCCTAATGACTAAAAACGTTGAGCATGTTTAAATATGCCAATTTAGTATTTATATATCTCCATCAGAGAAATTTCCATTCAGATCCTTTGTCCAATTTTTAAGTGGGTTGTTTGTCTTTTTAATATTGAGCTGCGGGAAGCAGATGTGGCTCAAGTGATGGGACTCCCATCTACCATATAGGCGGTCCAGGGTTCAACTCCCAGGGCCTCCTGGTGAAAGGCAAGCTGGCCCACATGGTGAGCTGGCCCGAGCAGAGAGCTGGTCCATGCGGAGAGCTGGCCCGCACAGGAGTGCTGGCCCACGCGGGAGTGCTGGCCCATGCAGAGAGCTGGCGCAGCAAGATGGTGCAACAAAAAGAGACACAGAAGAGAGACAATAAGAGATACAGCAAACCAGGGAGCTGAGGTGGCACAAGAGATTGAGCGCTTCTCTCCACTCTGGAAGGTCCCAGGATCAGTTCCCAATGCCGCCTAAAGAGAAAGACAAGCAGACACAGAAGAACACACAGAGAGCAGACAGTGAGCACAAAACAACAACAAGGGGGTGGGGGGAAGGAAATAAATAAATAAATCTTTTTAAAAATTATGAATATTGAGTTGTAAGAGTTGTTTACATATTCTGTAAATACATCCTTTATCAGATATATGACTTTCAAGTATTTTCTCCCATTCTATGGGTTGTCCTTTTAATTTCTTGATAGTATTGTTTGAAGCACAGAAGTTTTAATTTTGAAGAACTTCAATTTATCTATTTTTTCTTTTGTCAATTCTGCTTTTGGTATCATATCTAATTTACTATTATCTAATCCATATGTTTTATTCTAAGAATTTCAAGGCTATAACTCTTTCATTTAGCTCTATTATCCATTTTGAGTTCAGTTTTGTGTATGAAATGAGATACAGATCTCACTTCATTCTTTTGCATGTATATATACACTTATCCCAACACCATTTGTTGAAAGACTATTCTTTCTTTCATTGAATTTTCTTGGCATCCTTGTCAAAAATCAATTAACCATAAAAGTGAGGGTATACTTCTAGACTCCAAATTTTATTTCACTAATCTATATGGCTAGCTTTATGCCTGTATCACACTGTCTTATAGTAAGTTTTGAAATCTGAAGTGTGAGCCCTCCAACTTTGTTATTTTTTGAGACTGTTTGGGCTATTCTGGGTCACTTGCATTTCCATAGGAATTTTAAAATCAGCTTGTCAAATTCTTCAAATAAGCCAGATGAAATTTTTAGACCAATTTGGGGAGGATTGCCATTGTAACAAAAGTAAGTCTTCCAATTCATAAATATGTGATATCTTTCTATTTATTTAGATCTTCTAAGTTTCTTTCAACAATGATTTGTAATTCTCAGTCTACAAGTCTTTGCTTTTTTTGTTAAATTATTCCTAAGTATTTTATTCTTTTAATGCTATTATAAATGGGATTGTTTTCTTAATTTGTTTTATGGATTATTTGTGATAATTGTATGACAATATAATTGATTTTTGTATATTGGTCTTGAATCCTACAACTTTTTGAACTCACTTATTAGGTGTTTTTAGTAGTGTTTAAAGTTTTCTACATACAAGATTATGTCCTCTGCAATTAGAGAGAGTTTTACATCTTCCTTTCCAATTTGTATGCCTTATTTCTATTTATTTATTTACTTACTTACTTACTTATTTTTGTCTAATTGCCCTTACTAGAACCTCCAGTACAATGTTGAATTGAATGACATAGTCTTAAAATCAAGATTTTGCACACACACAAACACTCAAATAAATAAATTGGAATTTTCATACTCATTTAAAAAACCAGAAGACCTGGAAATATTGGACCTAATGGGAACTGAGTGAGTAGTGACTTCCCATTAAGGTAGAATATGTGTTTTCCACTTAACCAAGTTCCCACCATTCTCTGTTGCATTACGCTTGGCTGGCTTCCCTAATCTGTTCACTGCCTGATCTTGAAGGCATTTGAATTTACAAACCCTGCCTTATACATCTGAGTGTAAACAGTTCTACTTCTCTCACTACAGCCTCCCAATCACCTAGATCCAATTGTAATTCCTCATTTCTCATTCTACCATAAGTCTTTTTTTAGATGCATAAATTAGGGTCAGTACATTATGACAGCTTTCATTAGTATCTTCTCTTTGTTTAAATTATCAACAAACTTAATATCTGAGTAAAATCTTGCTAGTGAGACTGTAAATGAATACTGTTTACTTAAATAAGCTATTATGACAATCATGTTCCCTTTACTGACCAGTTACCCAAACACATGTTTTAAATTATTGTTTTGTTCCTCAGGGATAGGATGAATTGTTCAAAATAGATCAGATATTTAAAACAAATTTGTTTTACCTGAGTCACGTCTTTATGGAGACTTTCCCAGAGTTGAATTTGCAAGAATCCATGACTGGCATTTATCATAGTTATTAAGCATAATGAAATCCAAACCAATATGAGTTCATCTACTGTATCAATCTCAAGGGTTCTATTTCATATTGTGAAGTCTGGATTGTGAACACTGCTTTTACCTGAGACCCAGGTACTATCTTTTAGAGATCCCAATTGAGGGAAGGCTGTTCATCCTATGTTAATTGGTCGATTTCTCTTTCATTTAAAATAACATCCCTTCAAAACCATTTACTCTAAATATTTACATATTTCACTTTCAAGAAAAGAAAATGGGCAATTAAATAAATTTAATAAAATTGTCATTCTAAGAAATAGAAACCCAAAGACCTGAGCCAGGCCAATATTAGAAACACTCTAAAGCAGGGTTTCTCAACAGTGGAACTATTGACATTTTGTTCCAGATAATTCTCTTCTATAGGGGGGCTATTCTGTTCATTGTAGTATGTTCAGCAGGGACACTGACCTCTACCTACTAGATGCCAGTTGTGACAACCAGAAACGTCTCCCAACATTGCCAATGGTCCCAAGGGAAAGCAAAATCATCCCCAGCTGAGAACCACTTGCCTAAATAAAGAATAATAAAATCATCTCAGGCTATAATTCAAATCATATTCATGAACAATGTCCCAATTTCAAGGCCTATCCGGAAATAAATCCTACAGCAGAGACTCTTCAGTAGGGAATGAGGCCACTTGTCTAAACTGAGTGGTTGGTCAAGGGCACAATTTCATCTTCCACTAACTCTAGCAATTTGAACAGACTGTAGAAAGATGATTCAGTTCCAGATTCTCGTCTCCAAGGAACTCAATAGACCTCAAGAAAAGTTAGAGAAAATTAACTAAGATAAGTGCACTCATCTCTTCTAAGGAAATCTATTCCCCATGTTCTCACACCTTGTGTTAATGTGCACTCTGATTTCAAGAAAAAATATATTTATTATATTACCTAACATTGTGTACTACATTATAAATCTTTTCATTCAACCCACAGATATATTTAATTGTAGTTTTTAAAGTTGCCCTGCAGTATGCAATGTTCTAAAACACACAAGTACAAACAGAAAAAAATGTGAGAAGTCACTACCTTCAAGGAGCTAATAATCAATTGATGGAATATATTGTTCTGGTTTTCTTTCAGCATCACTCTAGCTAACCTTCAACCTCTCATGCCCTTTTCTGATATTCCCTGACCTCATACAGGGGAACATATATAGTCCAATGGCAGTTCTGAAAGATGGAGTCAGTTCTTCCAATGTCTCAGTCCTGCTTGAATTGACCCACAAGTCCCTTAATCTCAATGAGCTTTCATTCTAATGCCCTTTATTCTACTTCTTCTCACCACCAAGGAGTGATCCCCTCACTTTCCACCAAACTCTTAGTATATCTTCTCATATAACAGTGAGCACAGGGAAAATTCAAAAAAATGTCAAAAGGAAATGTTTATAATAGCCAAATCCATGCCATTCAATTAGAAGTTCATGTTTCGAACAGTTAAATGGTGGTGGCTACTTGGAGCACTGTTTTGAAAAGGATTCTTTGCCAGAAAAAAAAAATATTTGTGTTAGGCTATTGGCATGTACAAGACGCAATGGAAGGTCAGAAGAGGAAGTCCTTATCTCCTCAGGATATGTGAGAGAAGGTCTTCTAAAAATAAGACATTTGAAAAAATAGCAGGTCTCTAAGTGTGACTCGAGAACACTCCAGGCAGAAAGAAATGCAAAAATGTTATGGTGGCAAATTTGAGCAAGAATTCAAGATGTGTATTGGGTTTTGGGGCAGGCTGAGAGTACTATGGAAAATGGGGTTGGAAAGCTAAAAATTAATAGGGAAAATATCCACCTATTTTATTTATCACTCTGGCAGCTGTATCCTCATACAGAAAGATATGGACTAGACAGAAACTTTTTTTTTTTGCAATGATCATGTTATTCATCTTCTTAAAGAGAGTCCATTTGAAGAGGATCTTGAACGGGGCTTAGAAATTGAAGGTCAGAATTTCAACAGCAACTAAATTGACATAATTTCTCATTTACATATAGAAAAAGTAACGACACAAAACCTGCTCTAATGGCAAGAGCTGAGTGTGAGGATGATGCTAATTTGGAAGATGTTGATGATAATAGATAGCATTTGTTTGAACTCTTACTATGTGCCAGTCAGTAATTCTAAGTACTATGTTCTCAGCATTACAAACTCATCTCACCTTCATGTAGGCAAAATACAAAAAGGCTACGATTCTTATCCATCCTTGAATGCATTCAAGGATGTTCCTTTGCATTGTGAATTTCCATTCTTCCTGTCAAGTGGAGGATATAACTGGCTTTGGTCAAAGGGACCTTAACAAACATGATGCAAGCAGAGACTTGAAAATAGACTTGCTCTCCTTTACTGCCCTGAGACCACCATGTGAAGAAACCTGGGCTAAACTGTTCAGTGATGGGAGACATATAGCCATCAGCACGGATGATATCTGCCCATCTGGCAGACATGAGAGCGAGGCCTCCTCAGACCAGCTAGCCTGCCCACCACCAGACACATAAATTTAACAGTCCTAAACCATGTGTCCCCAGCCAAGCCACTCCAGACAGGAAGGACCTCCCAACCAATCATAAGACTATGAGAAACAATAAATGATTATTGTATTAAGCCACTACGTTTTGGGTAGTTTGTTACACAGCAGAAGCTTACTGATAAACCCCACTACAGTCTTAGGAGGTAAGTATTAATACTATTGATACATTAAGGAAAAATTGAGGCATATAAAGTTTAAGTAACTTTCACTTATATAAAGCCAACAAGTGATGGAGACCAGGACCTGATCCCAGGTTCTAGTATTGATGCATATTTTTGATGCTTGTTCTGCTAGAAGAATGGTTGTAGTGTTCAATTAAAGAACCTGAGATTTTCTATTTCTTTAAAAGAAAATGAGAATTGGGAGGGCATAACAGAACTAGAAATTTTGAGAAAAAGAAGAGTTCACCAGGATTTTCAGCAAGGAATAGATAAGTCAAAGAGAAGAATGACAATCATATTGCAGTGATTGTTGAAAACAATAACCAGCAGCCTATTAGTCAGGCTTGATAGTATGCAGGGACTTCTAAAGGCGGTCTACCTGCTAGTCCATGGAATTATTAATATGTATGATGTCACAGTCTGGCACGGATATATTTACTAATGTTATCAGAATGCCTCATGATCCTTTGTGTTCACTCTTTCTTCTTATTTGGATGTGGCAAGTGAGAAGGATCTATTACTATGCCATAGTTCCCAGGCCCAAAACGTCCACAGCAACCAAGTATACAGCAAAAGTTCTCCAAAAGTCCCAACTTGCTGGAACAGGAAACAAGAAGTTCTTTGATAATTAAAATGATAGCAGTGGAAGTTCTGTAAAGCATTGGCACCACCACAGAATGCAGAGTTATATTGTAAAGGTAAAAAGGGGGAAATTTTTGATTTATTAAACTGTAATTCCATTGAGGGTTTCTAGTGACTCCAGCTTCACACTTGTGGTTATAGTATTCCCAGAACCCCTCAATGGAGTGATTTCCTGAAATGCACAGCTGCCTCTTATTTATTTTATTAACTTTACATAAAAACCATGGGAACACAGTTTTTACGGTACTTGACTATGATTGGCCTTGTCTTTTCAAGTTTGGGATGAAAAGGCAAAAAAAAAAAAACATGAAATGTAATAAGAATAGAACTAAAAACCTGTGTCTTGGTTTCTTTCAAAGGAGTAATGAGTAGAAAGACTTTTTGCTTGGGATTATAAATTAGCAATGAAATTTCCTCGGACTAATATATGATAATTGATTATATTTCAAAACAAATCAAAACCCAGATTTTGTACCATGAAGGGCAGTTGTGCAATATGCAAACATCTAGTTGTATAATATGCTGTACAACATGCAAAAGACAGCAAAATTGTTGAACTTCTTGGTTATAATGTTTTTAAGGAGTAAGGTAATTTCATTTATTATAATATCTGTTTGATCGATTCTTAATTTGTAAGTATTCATTTCTTTTTTTTTTCAAGTGTCTAATTACATTTAAAAGATCCTTTGAAATAAATCATCATTATTCAAAAACATCATTACAAAGACTGTTAATCTTTAACATATAAACTATTAGAGTCTGATCCCTGGCTCTAGAGCTGAAACAGGGCAGTAGAATGGGAAAATCAGTTCATTGAGAAGAAAATTTTAAAAATATGTAATTGTTCACTAAACTGACACTTCTTTTACAGTTTTCAAATAAATCTGCATATATTAATAAATTCTTAAAGAAACTCTCTTAGATAAGTGCTTTCACTGTTCAGTATAATTATAAAATATTAAATGCAAATAAACCAAGATACAGTGTTAATGCCAAAGCATTTCCTTACTCAACTGAACAAGGGTAAGAACAGAAACTACTCAAAAGTCCAACATATGGAGCTTATAGCTCACCAATTATGTCAACATTTATTAGTTAAATAGAAATCACAAATCTTCTTTAAGGAAATGAGCCCAGATGCCAGCAATTAATATTTCTCAGCCCCACAGAAGATAATTTCCAATGTCCTTACTTTCAAGGGCTAAAAACTCACAAATTATGTCATTAGAAACAGCAATGGCTAACCAGAGGTTTGTTGTAATGTATTTTCGTTAACTGAAGCTAATTGGAGCCAAATGAGTAAAACAATGTTGTAGGGCAAGTAGAGAAATTCTGGGTCTTTAGGCACTGAAATAAATGAGAGTAATCAGCAGTGTATGCAGAATACGCTGCATTCAATTAATATAAATAAGACAGCAGTCAGCTGCAAAGTGCCACAGATCATGATGGGTTCTGGTGGGCAGCAGATGTCTTATTACTCTGCATAAATACAAACAACATGCCAGAACAAACCAGATCAAATAAGGGGGAAGCAGTAAACCAGGAGCTCAAATGTATCATGGGGGTCTTTGCAGATTTCTTTGGTGCAATTTTGCAGAGCATGATCTGATCTAGAATGTCAATTTGAGTGTGTTGGAGGGGGAAACTCTGTGGGCTGCACAAAGATTCTTTATTCAAAGACTGAAAATAAACCTCAAACAAGATAAAGCTACTACTCTATTTCATACATGGCAACACTTATTTTCATCTACATGTCCATAAAATAAGTATAAGAATGATTTCAACCCTACAGTTGATTTTTACAATAAGTTTTGATTCAAAATATAGCAACTGCTGAGAAGAATCACTTTGGTATATTAAAATTCAGTTCTTAAGGGATAGAGTTTGCAGTTTGACTTCTGTTAGTATCATGTCTTCAGGAAGATTTTCTTGTTATAATAGAATGTTTTTATTAGTTCCCCTCTTAAAATGAAATAACATTAAACTCATAATTTGAAGCTATTTTGAGCACAGCACAACATATCAGTCTGCCACACATATTGGAACTATGGCTTTTTCTTCCATTTTAAAGACACTGATTTAGAGATGCCAGCTCTAAGGATGTATTATATATGTATTTTCTAACAGCCATTAAGTAAAATAATGGAACTTCAAATAAGTTCTTATTGTAGTCATAAAAGTCATTGTACAGTAAGAATATTGGGCTCACCACCAACTCTGTGACATCTTGTGTTACCTGAATTCAGTGTCAACCTCTCTGGGTTTCAGTTTTCTCCCCTTAAGATGAGGACTGGTTTGGATAACCTCTAAAGTTTTTCCAGCTCCCAGAATCTGTATAAACTTAGAAGCAGTCAAACAGTACAAAACCACTAATAATTCAAGGCAGAACAGCCTTTTTTATTGAATTCTTTATTGCTAAGAACATTTCTGAAGCTTCCGAAATTCTACTTATGAATCATTGCAGGAAGCCATGTAGGAGTCATAGAGTCAGACAAATTATATACAATTATGATAGAGAATGTACAAAATAAGGCAAAAGAAAAATATATAAACCAGCAGTAATCTTAACTCCCAGTTATTAACATTCTTAAGATTTTAATGAGTAGAAAAGGAGGAAAAGAAGTGGAAGAGTGGTAGAAGAGATGGTGGAGAGAAGGGACAGACAATATGGGTGATACAGCTAATAAATGATGTAGCCAGTATAATGTAAAGATAGATATGGTATAGGTAGACACAAATGATGTAAGATTCTTATTTTTTTAACTTGATTTGACACTTAAAAATAACTATTTTCTTAGGTTATTAAATATTTTTCAAAAGCAATATGATTAAAGACATATATATTTCAGATATTTATATCCAAGCCCATAAAATAGAACATTTGAATTTTTAATATTATAATAAATAGCCTGTAGCTAAATTTCTATATACACTCATAATTTTAAGGTTAATTTCTGAGACATAAAAAATTATATTGGAAAACTATGAAAAAATTTAAGACTTTTGATAAGAATTGGCAAGTCAAGCATTGATTTAAGTATGTAATTAAGGATCTAAAGCACAATAAAGCTATTTGTCCCTCATGCAAAGAGAAGTGGGCCGTGAGGAAACCTAGGGTAGAGACAACATGTCTTTTCTTAACCTTAAGGATTTTAAGATAAGAAGTCTACTTAAAAGAGTAATATATTCAGAACTGATTTTGCTGGGGTATGAGTAATCAAGATGGTTTGGGAAGTGCCCTGATACAGTACAACAGTAGCTGTCCTCATTTAATTCATCATCCCATTCTGGATGGAAGTGAGACAAGACTAGTAGAATACCACAACAAAGACCAATCTCCAAAATTACTTTTAGAAGTTTTTCATTTCCTTCCAAAGAAGAAAACAACAGACAGAAGCAAGGACTCTGCAAAAATATAGATAAATCTTTCAGTAAATTCACAAAAGGCCTTTACACCCTTGATTATTAATTTTTATGCTTCTCACCCCAATTACAAAATGAATAGTTTCTCAAATTTGGCTTTTGAAATTAGTGTTTCAACTTTGGAGGCTTCGATGGCTTTCACAACAGTGCAGTCACTAACCCTTACTTTTCTGATTTTTAAAAATCAAATATCAGAGACATTTGATGATCAAAAGGTCATCAATATTCCCACTAGATATGCAGGGTCTCACCCTCTTTTTCTTAGGTTAACAGCTATCCTTGACCACTGCAGGGGACAGGTGGTAACAGTGAGGAATAGGAGGCAGCCCTGTTTTTCTCTTACTCTTCTGCTGCTTCTCCAATCTTATCTGGCTTAAATCCACCTTCTTTTGAGGTGAACACCAAACAGTTAATCTTCCACATTACAAGAGTCTGAACCTTCCTTTCCTGTGAGTAAGGACGTGGTAGCCAGATTACGTAGGTAGCTCCATGAGAAGCATGTACATTAGTATGTTCACTAGAAGACAAGTACAAGTTGGAAGTGTATTCATGCAGGTCACCAGATCTGTCTGGGAAGGGATTCAGGGATACCAGTTCTCTTAAAACCCAGAATGGAAGAAGCTCTTTAAAGGAGCATGGAGTGAGACACTCTGTAAAGAGAAAAAATAAACCAGCCCATGGACAAAATCCTGGCATCAAAAGATAGTAAGGCAATAATCCTTGGTCAGGGGAGTGGAGGATGAGGAGGTGGAATGGGTGAGGGTGGGATGGGGTGAATTATTGTATGATGTTTGTATTTCCACAGAAAGGGTTGCAAATACTGGCTCCATCAGGAACGTACTAGAGATACCTAAAGTGCTGGAAATGTTTCTGGAGGAAACCTCTGGGGAGTCTCAGAAAAGAAATGAAACTATAGTAACCACATACTGAAAACAAGGAGAAAAGTGCCCATGCAAAGACAGGGTGATGAGAAGACCATACCTGTAAGAGCCATGTGGCAGAAGATTTCTTCCCTGCAGGTGACCCTACTGTGAAAAAGATTCCTATTTTTACCTTTATTAGAAAAGTTGTGGGTTTACAGAAAAATCAGGCATAAAATACAGGATTCCCATATACCGCCCTATTATTAACACCATGCATTGGGGTAGAACATTTGTTACATCTGATGTTAGCACATTTTTATAACTGTACTACTAACTCTAGTCCATGGTTTAACTTAGGGTTCACTGTTTATGCAGTTCAGTTCCATGGAATTTAGTTTTTATTCTATTACTATATATACAATCTAACATTTCCCCTTTTAATCACATTCAGATAGATATTTCAGTGCTGTTAATTACATTTGCAATGTTATGCTACCATCACTGCCATCCTTTTGTTCCAGATAAGAACCCAGTACCTTTTAAGCTTTAACTTCCCATTTCCTATCCCCACCACATCCCCTGAGAACCTATATTCTAGAAATAAGCCATACACAAAAAGATTTCTTTTTAATCGAGAAAGAAAATTGTAAGTTCTTCTTATGAGACACAGGCAGTGTGAGACAATAGCCTTTAGAGTACTGTATTCCTTTTTATTTTCTTGAATGTATATAGCATTAGCTATAAATACAGACTTACATGTAGGCATTATACCCTGCTGTGTGCTAGTGGAAAAGGTGGAAATCTGCAGAAATGTCTGCTTTCTAGGAGAAAGACCATTCTCAGTTCCTTGGGAAGAATTGATGTTTAAGAAGTGTTTTATCCTCCAAAAAACATAACACACCGGGCCTTCATGTCACTGGGTTTTCTGTCATAAAAACTGGTAGTTAGAAATTGAACATAATCAGAAAGGAAAACTAATATATAAAAAAGAAATGTCTATGACCTTTTATGATATGAGGAACCTAAATAGGTATAGCAGTAAAAGAAAACTAAGATCTTAAGGGTTATAACAGCGAACTTGTTAAGCAAGATGGATAATATAAACTAGTAACTCAAAAGTAAATCAAAAATAAATTTCTTCACCTAGGATTGCCAAAGAGGCAATGTAACTACTTAGGGAAAAAACCTTAGAATAATAATTACTTTAAACAAGGGAATAAATTTTATAGCTATACAGCTTTGTTAGGCTGCTTTGTGCTGCAAGCAATGGAAATCACAACCCAAAGTAGCTTAAATATAAGGATAATTTTTACCCCATCTAAGCGGTAGGACCATACTTGGGTTGGATAACTTAACAACACAATAATGTCATCAAAATCCAGGTTCTTTCATTTATCCCCTCCCATACATCAAAAATGACTGCTGAACTTATAGATGTTACATGTATTACCATCCAGAGGCAGAAAAGGATAGAATTCACTTATCCATTGCTTTTGTTGAAAAAGAGACCCTTTCCTAGAAGCCCCCTGTAGCAGTCTGGGTCCAATCAGGAGATAGAAATCACACAGTAGGTTAAACAAGGAAAGTTTAATATAAGAAATATTAAGTATAATAAAAGAGTAACTATAAGATATAAGGAACCTCTATATGGTACCATATGGTGCCCTAGGGCTGAGGGAGAGAAGGAAGGATAAACTTGGAAGGGATTCAGACCTTGTTGGAGAACATGTGGGCCAGCCATCCATTGCAGGGAAGTTTACGGTTTAGCCAGACTGGTGCTGGGCAAACAATTGACAACCCCCAGAGTGTAGTTGTGGGGTGGGGGACCAGCAACCAGTGGCATGGGCATACAGTGGCCGTCTGCGCTCTGGCAGGGGACCAAGGGTCTTCAGGATAGGTGGGCATCTTGCAGAGGGAGCTGCCACTCTGAATGAACCCCACACACTCCCCACACTCCTACCCCACACTCCCTGGGCCACAGGAAGCTGCATGCAGGCTGTGCAAGGAGGCTTTGGCTTCATGTCAAGGGGGCCAAGGACAGGCTATCTACAGGCCACGCCTGCAAAGTCACAGAGGGATCATTCTGGGCCTGTGACTCAGACAGGCTCCACTGGATCCTCACACCCATACAGCCAACACTTGCCCAGACTGGCAGTTTTAGAAAGTCTCTTCCTCCTGCAATGTCTCACCTGTGCCCTCGGCTGAAAAAGCTTAACATTGTACTCACTTTATAGGAGAAATTGGTTAAGGGAATTTCGTTCTTTATCTTCAAGCATACATCGAAGGGACTATTCAGAGGTGAGAAGCAATAAATTAAGGACTGACAGTCCCAGATGGCTCTCTCTCATATTACATTGGTCAGAAGCATATCACATATACCAAGCAGTCGATGAATTTAATCACCATAATTTGCTTCAACTAATCAAGAATTACACCTCCCCCCACCCCAGGGCTGGAAAGGAGCTCTCATTCTGGCATAATCAGCCCCACCAGGCTAATCAGTGTTCTGTCCCCAAGAAGAAGAGTAAGAACGAGCATGGGTAGACAAACTACAGTGTGTGCCACCCTGAGGTTTCTGTGTGAATGATTTGAGATCCCCACAGTCAGAATATGAATAGCAGAAATCCAGAGACCATTTTTCCTATAGTGTCACATAATAGTACATGAAACATAGGTATAGCAAAGTATTGGAAAGCAGGTAGTACCGGAGATATTTAAGTAGCAAAGATTAATGAGAAGGCTGTATGTAAGTTTTTCATGATAGGAAAACTATCAATGCCTAGAAACTACAGGCTTCTTATAAGGGAAAATGTTCTCATTTGCGTGATATGAAAAGAGAGTAGGAAAAAAAATCAAGTGCCCATCAATAAAAATGTCTCCAGTCTGCTCTTACAGAAGGCTCCAGAAACTATTTCTTCACCTAACTGCCATCATCCTGTGAGGTAATGTTTACCCAAGCCAAACCTTGCCTCCCTATCAGTTGGCCTAAAAATAAAAACAAAAGGTGGAGATGCAGTATCTGCAAGCCACAGGCCTTGCCACATCTGCAAGCTGCAAGCCTTGCCTTAGCCTCGCCTGCGAGGCATAACCCCCTCCCCCGTTCCCCCCTTCCCTCTCTCCCACTTCCTTGTTCCTCCTCACCAATCAGAGCTCTCGCCCCAGTTATTGCCTTATTTGGACATGTTGGCCTTCTCCTCTAGCCTCCCCCCTCCCTCCCAAATCTTCCCCCCACGCCCAGCAACAGCTTCGCCCTATCAGAAGACAACATGCTCACCCCCGCCCAACTCTGCCTATAAAACTGCGCAGCTCTCCCTGAATAAAGGTCTTACCTTCCAGCAAGCAAGTGAGTGGTGTCTCTTCATTTAGTACTGTCAGGGAGACCACAGGGCACCAAACGGCGACCCTGTGACAACTTCTCCTTAACCTCCGTGAAGACCAGGGAGCCGGGCCTGCGCTCTCCTGACAACTTCTTCACCCCCCCGCCGTTCCGGAGTGCACGCCGGACGGCCCACAACTAGCTCGTGTCGCTCCCCGGGCTGCAGCAGGGCTGATCACCCTCAGGCCCGGAAACAAAGCGGCAATCCTGATCCTCTGATACAGCCTGCCTTTTCCTTTTTATTACTTGCTGATCTCCCCTGCTCTGATGCACCTTCCCTCTTTTCCCTGCAGCACACTCATCTGCAAACCTCTCTAGAATCTTACTCTTGATTGCCCTGTTTCCTCCATATGATAAATTCTCATGCACATTTCCAGTGATACCTTCTGTCTCCATTCAAAGAGAGTTTCACCAAAGGCATGCTTGATGACAAGTGTGTTGTTGATCATGCATTGTTATTTTATAAATTATAACTGCTTATTCCGAAACATTACTTGAAAACATTATTTGGTGAGTAAAGTGTTCTTACCTGTGACAATAAGTAAATGGATAGAAGAGCAGGTGTTGTATTCTTTAGAAAATTCATTTTTGAAAAGCTATTTTAAATTTATATACTATCACTCTCAATGAGATAAAGCCAACCCTATATTAAAAATTTCAAGTTGCTTTTCCTGCTAACCACTTATCTCCTGCCAACTCAATCAGTAGTCACCTCTAACGCATAATATTTCTCCTGATGGGAGTAATCCATTTAGAGTAAGCTAAAAAATATTCACCATTGAGAGTCATATTTCTGGGTAACAAACACATAGCAAAAGCTTTAGTAGCAGACCAGTGTCATTTCCTTGAAAACTGGTGTGGGATAATGTTGCTGAGGAATATTTTTTAAAGCTGCCAACACCTTCCTTAAGAATTGTATAGCACCTATATTTCAGTGCTTATGCCTGCCTTGGGAGACTTGTATTTATTCATAAACTTGGCTTTGAATATTGAGTTGGGATATGTGAAATTGGATTGAGACATTTGATTTTGGAGGAGATCTGGAATCTTAAAACACATCCTAGATTCCAGCACATATCAATCATCCAGGTTTAGGTGAGGGTGAGACTCAGCTCTAGACTGAGAGATGAATGAAAAGCCTTCTGTGTTCATTCCTCTGAGCAACCACCTCTCCCTTAGGCTTGCATATCCTTTCTCAACTAGATGGTGAGAGGAAAGGACCTAAACAAAAAATACACACATATAAATAACAGCAAATGACTGTTACCATCAGATATCTATCCTTTCATATTGATTTGCATTTCAATGGCTTTAGCCACAGACAATAGAAGTTCAGTCACTGTGAGTGGCCAGCTGGGGAGATATGAAATGCAGGAAAGAGAAGATGTCTTGGAAGCCGTCTCACTCTGCTGACAGGTAGGGATGAAGTTCCCTAGAAGATTCTGGCAGATGGCACATGACTCCAAATTCACAATCCGTCCCCTCACGATTGTATTTCTGGGTATTTCATCTCCTTGATGTCTGGGATCAAATAAATGTTGCACCAAAACTGCCGCTGCTTTAAAGCAATCAGAGCAGCCTTTGTCACACAGCAGAGTGGTTAGAAAATGGTTAGAAAGTGGAGCCTGACTACCTGGATTCAAATCCCTGTTTGGTCAAGGATTAGCTGTGCAATCTTGATAATATTACTTAACTTCTCTGTGTTTCAGCTTGCTCATCTGTGACATTCACACAAAAATAGTACCTACTGGATAGTGTTGTTCTTGATGTGATACACATGAAGCCCTTAGAATAACGCCTGGGACAAAGTAAGTGTATGTCAAATCAATAAAGAATGTTCTTCAAAATTTGGAGGTCAAAAAAATTTTCCTTAAAATATGTACAAAGTTTAAGTAATTTGAGTATAAATAATTTGTGAATATAAAATTTTTCATTTATTTTGAGTAGTAAGGAAAATGACCAATTAAATTAATGAAATGCCGATTTATACATTATACTAAGAAATGTTTGCTTATAATTAGAGATGCATACAATTTTAAGGACATGCTCCTGGAAAATTTTAAATCAAATAAAATTAATTTTTTGAATCATAGTATTTAATTAAATGAATATTTATTAAACATCTACTATGTGTAGGATTGTTCCAACTATCTATTATTGTGTAAAAAAAAACTTTTCCAGCACTTAGTGACATAAATCAACAACTTTATTTTATTAAGCTCATTAAATTGAGGGCCAGGAATTCAGGCAGAACACAGTGGTGATGGTTGTCCCTGCTCCATAATAACTAAGGCCTCAGCTGGGTGGCTCAAATAGCACACCTGGAATCCCTTTTCTGGCTGTCAAATGGGTTTCTCAAGTCTTCTCTACTTTGCATTTGCTGAGGCTGGAATGTTCAAGATGGCTTCTTTCTTCAAGGCCTGTTGCCTGCACTGAGACAGCTGAAACAGACAGGGCCGTCCAAGTATCTCCCTCTTCTTGGGGCCTCTCCATGTGGCTAGCTCAGGCTCCTTGTAGCATGGCAATCAGTTCTCAGACTTTTTACAAGGTGGTTCAAGGCACCAAGAGCTAGTTTCCAAGAAGCCTAGGCAGAAACTGCAAAATTTGTAATGACTTTTTCTCCGGGACATAACTTTTGCCACATTCAGTGAGTGTCAGTAAGTCACTAAGGTCAGTCAAACGTCAAGAGCAGGAAAAATGAGGAACAATTTCTTAATGGGAGAA
Source organism: Tolypeutes matacus (assembly GCA_026826555.1). Classification (NCBI taxonomy): domain Eukaryota; kingdom Metazoa; phylum Chordata; class Mammalia; order Cingulata; family Chlamyphoridae; genus Tolypeutes; species Tolypeutes matacus. Next base: position 8,384,258 of record JAKSZT010054350.1, read on the forward strand.
GTAGCAAATAATTAGTGTCCTTTAATCCAATTCAAAAGTTAATAGGTCATTGCCTTTATATCCCTTTCTAGCCACTACCTTATCTTTCTACTCTCCTCGACAGTCAACCTTCTCAAAATTATTGTTTACCCAGGTTGTCTATGCTTCCCCTCTCCTCACTCACTTCTTAACCTCCTGTAATTTGGTTTTAACTCTCATTATTCCACTAAAACTCTTCTTACAAAAATCCTCAATGACCTTCATATTAACAAGTGTAATGAAATATACTCATCATCCTTTTACTTGCTTTCTAAGGAGCTTTTGACATGGTTGACTCCTTTTGAGAAAAGACTTTTTCCCCTTGGCTTTCTGACACTCTACTCTCCTGTTTTCCTCCTATCTCTCTGGATATTTCTCCTTGGTCTTCTTTACTTCCTCCTTTACTTCTACCCATATCTCTCTTGCTCATGACCACCACCATTCCTAGACACATCTCTATCAACTGTCCCTTCTATCTTAAGTAGGTCTCAAATTCATTCATTTATCTTTATTTCTAATCTGTTATTAACCTAATCAAAGCTCATACTCTCTTGTTCCTGATTTCCTGTGGTAGCATCCTAATTAATCTCTTCCCATGCTTTCCTTTACCTTTCTGTAGCATATAAGTATGTATGTATTTGCAATTTTTCCCACAACCCTTCCAGTTCTTTCCCCTTTAGTCAGCATTTCATTTCTTAGTAGCTACACAGCAAGCCTTGAGAAATAACTGTTTTAGAGCTCATGACAGATAAAATCTGCTTAGACTTCTTTCCCAGGAAACTCCAAGAATAATCTATTCTGTGAGCTGTTTAACCACCTTCCTATCAATAGAAGGATGTAACTTCAGCCTTACTGACAAACATTGTAAATGCTCATTTTATGTAGTTACTGTGAAAGTGTAACTTATGCCCTGCTGGGCAACACTGTGAATGTCTGGTCTTTGATTACCTGTCCTGAGCACTACACTTATTAATCATGCTCCCTCCTCGTGTGCCCTCCCCATCTGCACCTGGACATGTAGTATAAAAGGATCCTCTTGCTTTATGGCAAGAACCTAGGAAGTGCCACGCTCTCCACCCACCACCACAGAAAGGATTTAGGCCATGACCAGGCTTGGATCCACACCTGAAGAGCTTCCCCATGGAAGCACCCTATTAAATGCTCGTTTGCTCACCAAGCTGGACTTGTCCGAGCCTTTCTTTAGTCTAATGTATCACTCTTGGTTTGGTGGGAAGCTGTAATTTTACACAGCTCACTGCTATACTTGCAATACCTTCTAATCTCTTCAAATAGTACTCTGATTGATGAGTGAAAGATTGAGAACACTTGGATTATTTTTTCATTAAAATTAAAATAAAATCTAAAATCTCACAATGTTCTGCCTTATTTCATGCCATTCTGCCTTTTGCTGACTTTCTTTTGAGGCCTCAACCTACTATTCTTTACATTTTAGGGTCCCTACCCATACTTATTTCTCCAAACACAGAACACCTGTATTCCATTTGTATCCAGACTAATTCCCACTCACGTTCCTTAACATCTCAGCTTAATGCCTCAGAGACAGCTTCACTCACTTCTCTAACTAAATTATGTTTTCTCACCTTTCTTTTTTCATGGCAAACTATCATTTTTCTTCATAGAATATATCAATAATTATAATCATATATTAGCTTGTTTATTTCTTTAGTGTTGTCTGCAGTAAGTAGAATATAAGTTTGATGAGGGCAGGGGTACCGTCTGTTTCTTTCACTATTGCTAGCATAATGATGATAGTTTTTGCCTCTGGAGTCAGACTACCTGGTATAAATCCTGGATCTAACAATAGATATAACCTCGAGCAAATTATTTAAACTTCAGTCAACTTATCACAAAAATGTGGATAATAATAGTATATCTCTCATAGGTTGTGGTGAGGACTCAATGAAAGAGTACATGCCAAGAGCTTACCAGATTGCGTGACACATAGAAGTGGCTCAATAAATGTTTCCCATTGGATTTCTATTACTATTACCTTTTGCACAGTACCTGGAACATAACAGCTATTCAATAAGTGTTTAATGATATGATTAATTGATTGAGTAAGTGAATAAATGAATTAGGAAAGTTTACTTTAAGATTGCTTTACAGAAAGGTAACATAGTTCTATTTAATGTTCTATCTTATATACCAGATACACTTGAAAAGATAAGGTAATGCATAAAACTCTTAATGAAAAAAAATGTCATTTTTATATCAAGCTAAACATTTCCCTTGCCTCAATGCCTGCTTCTTATAAAAATATAAACGGTTTTAATTATTTCTTAACAGATCATACAGAGGTTAACTCCAATAAGTCCAAGCTGAATAGCTACACATTTTTAATTAATGACATTCTGATAAATGAGTTTTTCTGTACCTATGGCTTTTTCTAAGCTGGAATTCAATTCCACACACTGATAAATCTTTACAATTGATTCATATAAGCATTTTTAAAAGTAAGATTTTTGTTTTAATTTCTCAGAAATAATACATTCATATATTATACACTATATAAGAAAAATTTTGACCTGGGAAATTTAAGAAATGAAGTTCCTTACTAAAGAATAAAAAGAGGAAAAAAGGAAAAAGATTTCTGTTCCTCCCTAAAATAATTAATGCTACCAATTTATAATATAATTTTACTTTAATATTATAGAAAAAGATTAATGGATGATAATCCAGCATATAGGGAACAGGATAGGATATTAACAATATTAAATTAAAAAGTACAAATGCTTATCTGATGTCCCTTAAAAATAGTAAATTGAATCTCATAAAAATTAGTATGTTTTACATTGCAATCATGTTTGACACACACTATAATAAATCTCTTCCAATAATCCATAATATTCCAGATTTCATAACTTTTTAATAAATTTTGTTCTTTTCTCTTAAGAACCTAATTTCTTTTTATAAAACAGAAATGGGAATTCACTCAGTTTCAGCTTAATGTCTTCAAAATTTTCAAATCAATTATTATTCATTATTGCTAAACAAAAACATGATTTTTTTTTTTGGCTAAATCTCATTTTTTTCAGTTATTCAATTTCATATTTCCTCTCAGAATGGAACATCCATTTACATTCCCAAAGGATATATTCATGGAGATATTTGAATGTGTCATATTGAATTCTGTTAAATTATAATGATTTATATAATTAACCATAATCTGCCCAAATTTTTTTGCACAAAGTTCTTCCTATGAGTGTTTTTAATAGCTGTCATAAGAACATGATGTATTGGCAGAAGGAGGGCAGTGGTAATACATACAGGTCAGAAAAGAAATCTTTAAAAAGACACACTAAAAATACTTTCTTAACTCAGCAATATTTTCTGTTTCTCTCTTAAACCATGGAAAGTCATGGTTTAAATTTAAGATCTCATTAAAATGTTCTCTACTTGAAAATATCTAAAATAGATTTTATTTCACTACAGTCCCCTGACCAACATTTGTGCCTTTTATTGGCATTATGAGAACAGTTGTGTAAAATGGTGGTAAAGTCAATGCCTTCAATTTTACCAAAAATGTCTCTGTATTCAGTTAAATATAATCTTAAGTGAATTTTAATCTTATTCTTTGAAAATTATTCATTCCTGCCTTATTAACTTCTCTCTAATCGGGGCATTATGGTCTTGGAAATAGCGTCTATTATGCATTTTAGCTGCAATTTGTTTTTTTATTTAAGTCAACTTTAAAAGAGATATCCCTACAGACACAGTAGGAAGAACAATTCCATTCTGGCTGTTTTTCATACGGGATCACATTGTGATTCACAACTTCACTAGCCCATTGCATGGGAGTAGTAGGCAAGATTTCTAAAACGGTCCGCCCCAAAATGTTCCATCCTAATCCCGGAGCCTGTGGGTGTAAGGGGATATCACTCCCGTGATTACATGTGGCACACTTGAGACAGACACATTATCCATGTGAGTCTGATGTGATCACACAAGCCCTTAGAAGCAGACACCTTTATCCAGCTGATTGCAGGAGAAGAAATCAAAGAGATCTGAAGCAGGCAAAGGACTTCATACAGGTCTCTGCTTTGAGAACGGAGGAAGCCGCGAAAGTTAAGAATGAATTCGATCTTCGGTAGAGAAGAGCAAGCCTGGCTGATGGCCAGCAAGGAAACGGGTGCCTCACTAATGCAACTGCAAGGAACTGAATTCTGCCAATAACAGAGATTATGGGGAGACCCAGCTCCAGATGAGAACACAGCCAGCCATCACCTTAAATTCAGTTTTTTGAGACCCTGATTATAGAGAACCCAGACTTCTGACTTACAAAACTGTGAGATAATAAGTGGGTTTTGGTGTAAGCTGCTAAATTTGTGGTAATTTGCTAATACAACAGAGAACAATCCTAACATCCATCAAGTGGCTTACTGAATTTATAATTCTGACTTGAGCCTTGAACAAAGAACTTAAAAGTTTCAAATGTTGATATCAAACCCACTAATCCAGCAAGCACATTAATGCAACTGTAGATTAGTCTTTTCAACTGCCCTTTCAATAACAGTAAAAACTTTACCATTATTTGGAAAAACCCTTGCACAAAATCACCAACATTATTTTCTAACAGCAAAACAACTATTAATAGTATGTCTGAAGATTGAAGAAGCATTAATTGAAGTCACTTTCTTAAAAGAGGTTCAGTTTCCACCCCCAGAAAGACCCATATTTGGAATCAGTTTTTATAGTTTGATAATACTTTTGTCAGCAGCAGTATACATTCTTGTTGTAAAATGCACCCCTCTCTACCAAAATATTACTCACAGTTACCTGCATATGCTTGCCACACATCTGTTTTTACCTTTTCTATTACTACCTCTGGATTTCACTGTAGCTTTTCAAAACATTGATTTATTAAAATTTCTACACCCACAAATTAACCACCCTGCCACCCCTTCCTCCCATTTCCAAATGATTATCCATATCTGCTATTTTCCATAAATCCAGCATCCTAAAACAATGCCATAAATAGGATGTGGATGTGAATGACTCATTAGCAGTAGAACTCAAACAAAGTAAGAAAGAAGGAAGGGAGGGAGGGAGGGAGGAAGGGAGGAAGGGAGGAAGGAAGGGGAATTTATTGACTATGAAGATGAAATTTAAAAAATAACACCAAAACTTGAAGGACAGGTTATTTGAAGGCTGCTGCCAATAAAAAAAAAAAAACAATAACAATAAAAAAAGAAACATAGAAAGAGAAGTTGAATCTGGAAGGAAAGGATAAGCAGATTTGAGATACAGTGAGATGTTAATTCAAATACTAAAAAGAGATATTTGTACCATAAAATTTAACCTCATTTTACAACTTTACACTGAGTCCTAATCTCCTCTCCTGCATTTTAGATTATTCAACCCTTTATGATTAAATACATCTGTATTTTTTACGCCTTACAATTATGTTCATTTGTTCATAATACAACTACATTTAATGTGAGTATAAGCCTGTACATTCATTTAAGAAATCATCTTCTATTTCTTTTTGTAGTTCAGGGAGTAAAGATCTTCTTTAGGGAATATTCCTCCAAACTTTATAGCTAGTTTGCTATTATGACCAAGCAAGGAAATTTCACTTCCAAGTGTAACCACAAACCCAGCTACTTTCCTCTGTAAACTATTGTTCCAACATATTTCAGCCTGAAATTTTCCAGCTGTGCTCAAGGGCTCCTCACAACCACATGGAAACTATTTCTTGGGGCTTATTTTTAATAATAGCCTTTACTCTCCTTTGGTTCTTTAGATATTACTGCTCCCAAGGTTACATGATGCTCCAGAGACATAACATTTGTGACACTACCACTGTATGATATTCTATAATAATGAATATCCCAGAACAGATGGTAGCATTACCACAGAGTTTGGATTTGTTTTTGTAGTCTATGCAAAAAGATATCCATACTACCATTAATGTGTGTACTTTGAACTCATCAGATGTTATTCATCCGGTTAGACGCCTATAAATATACCACACAACTAGGATCCCACAAAATGTCATGCTAAGCAAGATCCATACCCTTAATGACAGAAGTGGTAACACATTACACATCCTTCCAGAAGGAAAAATGCAATAAAGAACATTGTGTAGCATGTCTATCTTGAGAAGCAACCTCCAAGTGATTGATGCATCTTACTGGCAAAAAACCTTTTTAAGCAAACTCTCAATTGAAGTCACATTCATTTCTCATAAATGACTAAAAGTAAATCAGAAATTCTAGTAAGGTATATACAAATGTTTCCATCATCAAGTTGGACATATTTATAATTCTGCTTCAAACTGTTAGAATCTCAAAATCTGATTAATTTGTAGGTAAATCTCAAGTTGGGTGTTCCAAGAAGGGGTTAAGTAGATCTAGAATGTAATCTACTCAACCATATCGGGTTGGATAGAAATCCAGGTCCTATGTACTTCTTAGGGACTATTACAGAACTGACCTAAAATATAAAAGTGAGTTTTATAATTATTCCTCGGTTCTCCTGATAAGGAGTCCTCCAGTGACTTTTGCCAGGATTGTTTAGAGTCTCCTTCAAAATAGTCCGTATATTATGGTCAGTATAATTTTATTTCAGTGAAGCATGTATGAGGAAAGAGGTAGAGTAAAACTGACATTAATTAAATAAATATTACCTACACAAGATAGCTAATCATATAATTACCTTTTTACGGCTAATGGCTCAGTTTCAAAGATACAAAATGGCTTTCTACTAAGGGATGAGTAAAACCTGAACTAAGGTATTTTGTTTTCTTTTCTTTTCAATTTTTGTTCTCATACTTCTTTGAAATACACCACATTGTTATCGCAAATGTTTCACCTTATTAATAAAATCTTTTGGTTGAAAGCAACATAAATAACTATTCTATAACATAGTGAGTCTCAGGTATGGCTCCAGGACAGCAGCCCCAGAATCACCCAGGAATTGTTTAAAATGCAAATCCTTAGATCCCAGCCAGACCTAATGAACCTAAATCTCAGGGAGTGGGACCCAGAAATCTGTTGTTGTTTTAAACAGGCTTTCTGTTCATTCTGACACACCCTTAAGTTTGATCTCTAGAACAATAATTCTCATATTTTATGTGCATCAGTATCACCTGTACAACTTTATAAATTTAGATGCATTCTAATGCACTCAGTGCATGAAAGGTTTAGAGATATTTAGAGCTTCCTTATTTTCACATCTTTGGTTAATATAAGGATACATTATAGCAGTGTTTCTCACCTGGGGGGAGATTTTGCACCCCACGGAATATTTCACAATGCCCAAAGACATTTTAAGTTGTGATAAGTTGGGTAGGGGGGACGGTGTGCTACTGGCATCTAGTGGGCAGAAGCTAGGAATATTGCTAAATATCCTCTAATGCACAGAACATTCCCCAACAAAAAAAGAATTATTTGGTCCAAAACGCCAATAGTGTTAAGGTTGAGAAATTCTGAATTATGGAATGAAGAATTCAAAGAGGAAATAAATATTTAAAATATGATGCATAACTGCTTATACTTTTCACTAAAAACATTTTTGCCTGATCCAAGGGTTGGTAAACTTTCTCTGTGAAGGGCACAGTAGTAAATATTTTAGGCTTTGTGGATCATATGGTCTCTGTCCAACTATCAACTCTGCCACTAAAGCATAAAAGCAGCCATACACAACACATAAGTGAATAAGAAAGGCTGTGTTCCAAAAAAATCTTTATTTACAAAAACTGCCAGCCAATGGGATTTGGCCTTCAGACCATTGGTTGCCAACCCCTGGAATAGATTATTCACATACTTAAATACTGAGAAAGAGGCATGGTTACAGTGCCATAATGTTCAGAAGGAGATATAAAGATTACATATCTGAGATGGCTTCATAGATGAAGTCACTACTAAGCTGGATTTTCAATGATAGAGGAAGATCATACTAACATTTGTATAGGACTTTGCCTCATCTTTGATTCTTATAACAGTCTTGTAGGACAGCAGAGGAAAGGGTAAGGAGATGAGACTGGTTAGAGATGGGACAAGGAAGGAGGTACCCTAAAGGGACTTGAATGTCACACTAAAAATAGGTGGAACTTGAGCTCATAAATACCATGGAAAGATTTCAAGTGAGGAAGTGTCCTGTTTCCATTTGTGATTATCCTGAGGTTTTTAAACTTGGGCAACTTGGTGAATTAAGATTTTATGAATCAATAGGGGATATGTACTCACAATTAATTTTCAGATACTTTGCTTCCACATAAGAAACCTGGTGGATTTCTCAGAGAATTTGGCAATTGTTCTTAAATAAGCTCCAAATCATTATCATCATTAGTGGTTATTCTATGAACAAGTTCTGCAAGATAATTTGCATTGTAGTCTACTTCAAATTTTCAAAAGTATGTTTTTACATAGAAATTTTCTAGACTATCCTAGAATTAGGAATATAAATGTTTGTTTGTTTGTTTTACTTTAATTTTGTAAAGACTTTTGGAAAGTTTGATGAAAAATTTTATCAATTTGAAACATGTTTTGGATAATATATTCTCTATAGATTTATGTTTAAGTTAAGGAAAATCAATATGTTTCAATAAACTACAAAGAACGTTAAACAAGCCAGCTTATTAAAAGTCTGTACATTTAATTTTGTTTATCCTTGACAAATATTTATTAAAATAAAATATTTTAATATTGTTCTGAATGAGGAGCTTCATGCATATGTAACCGTTGTCTTTATTCAGAATTGCTTCTTCTCATGGTATCCTGTCCTTTTGTGAAGAAGAAGCTAAAAAGGAACATCTTTCAAATGCATACTTGTGTAGATTACCTTGGTTTACAACAATTGCAACAAACCTGAATGGTAGAAAAAATAAGATCAAGAGTGTTGTATTTATAAAATTTGGTATATAAAGTCTCCTATAGCATTATTTGCAGTTCCAGTAAGATGGTTAATTTTGCATATAAACAATTGTTTCTTCTCTTCCACACTGTCTGTCCAGAAGACTGTACGTTTATATATTCCACTCAACAAGAAGATATATATGGCCATCTATCCAGCATCATCCAATGCAACAAAATCTGTCGTTGGACATAAGGAAGACCAGGCAAAACACTATAAATGAATTAAAAGCAAATCCAAAATTACATTTCTAAGTATAAGAAGCCTAGTAATAGATTGTGGTTTTATATGCATCTTTAATTCCTTGACTCCAACACAGAGCCTGCCTGCATAATAAATGTTTTTCATAGTAACTTGTTGAAATGTTAACTATTTATTGTCAATTGGCAATATTTCTTTCACATTCTTAAAAGGCACCATGACATGTTATAAGGAATTCTTTCTCCTTCTCTTTTCTTCCCTCTTTTCCTCCATACCTTCCTTCTAGCTACTGAGCAATCTCTTTTGGCCAAGAACTTACTAATGTATTGATAACACAACAAGGAACAAAATGAAATTCCTCCTATTCAGTATTTGGAATGAAGTCAATCTAATTGGCATTGCTCTAATATTTGCTTTTAGTTATTCCCATGTACTGAATGGATATGGAGGCTAAAGAAAAGGTAAATTTTTACTATGTAGTATATCTAATGTAGGAAAGCTATCAACAAAGTTGTTACAATGAACCATAACTCTGGCTATTTCAGGTTTTTATTTATCCAGCAAGTATTTATTAAACACTAGTTCTGTACTAAGCACTGGGGAAACAATGTTAATTAATGCATTTTTCTAGGCCTATGGAATTGTACAGAACAAAGTGTAAACCATAATGTAAGCTATAGACTTTGGTCAGTAGCAAAGCTTCAATATTGGTACATCAATTGTAACAAATGAACCACACCAATCTAAGATGTTAATAATACAGGAAACTATGTGTGTGTTTGTGGGCAGGGGTGCGGGGAATTATATGGGAATTCCCTATCCTTTTTATACTTTTGGTATAATTTTGCTGTAAATGTAATTTTAAAACTTCTCTAAAAATAAAGTTTATTATTACAAAAGAATAGTCAATTCCTGATTTCAAGAGGGTCACAGTCTGATGGGTAAATAACCAATCACATTTTTATGCCCTAAGTCTTAACATGGGAGTGTTAAAGAAGCTTACATGAGGACTAACAAACCCAGTTTTAGGGAACACTGAAACTTCATAGAAATAGAGAAGTCAAGCTGAAATATGAAAACAATGAGTCATAAGCTTTGGCTTGTTTGGAAAATACAGCATCTGATCCACTCAATACATAGGAGTTCATAGTTTGTGCACTATTTTTTAATAGTTTGAAACAATAGTTTCATAGTTGAATATGTCTCTCTTGGCCACAATATTTTCACTTTTATGATGTATGTATTGTGATACTGAACTTTATTTGATAAACATTTCATGTCAGATTCTAACTGAATAAAATTTTTAGCTTTCAGCAGCTGAGATTTGAATCAGTATGACTAATATATCTAGAAGGCAAGTCTATTGCTATGGTCCGTTTATGAGAAAAATTGAATAGTTGCAAAATTTTAATTTTACAAATTTAAATTAAAAGGAATTCTGGGGGGACGGATTTGGCTCAATGGAGGGACCCAAGTTCGATCCCCGGGACCTCCCGATAAAAAAAAAAAAAAAAAAAAAAGGAATTCTTTTTCAGCCCATGAAGGAGTAACTGCTATTAGATTTTACCTTCTGCCAAAAAAATAAGTAGAAAACTGGGCAAAATAGATGATATAACTGTTTTCAAACATTTAACAATAGGCAGAAGAGAACTGTGAACCCTGAGAGGAGAGGAACCCATGTGAGTCCTGGACTTAGAACAGCTTTATGCCTTGAGGCATTTTCCAGATGCAGTGCAGGGAAGCAAACAGAGCCTGATGGCCTCCCTGAGTTGAGAAGACAAATATTGTTGTTCAGGGATATGAAGAGAGTTAAAATTCGTGGGGCAGAGTACGAAAGAAGACAGAATACTACATAATCTGCAGAGTTTTCTAAAGCCTTTGAATGAAGACTAATATAAGCATATGTAGGGTGAAACTCCTAGGCAAAAACAAACAAACAAAAAAACTATAAGGGAAATTAACAATTACTTGATAGCTGTAAATCAAAGAATTTGACAGCTCATAGAGGGCTGGGAATCACTTGAGATTTCACCAGCCAGAGTGGAGAGAGCTTTGAATATGCTGGGCAGTTAGTAAAGACCCCCAAAAAGACTCCCCTTATTACAGGGGATAAACTAGCCCTAAGTAATAGCTACATAAAAACAAACCTTGGAAGGATTACATTCATTTGCAAGTAATGTAACCACCTGCCAGAACAAATTCCAGCACTTTTAAAGAAATCCAATATAACCCAGCACTCAACATTTAGCAAGTCATAATATCTGGCATCCAATCAACGATTACTATACATTTCAAGGAGTAGGAAAATATAAACCTTAACCCAGAAAAAAAATCAACGTAACAAATCAAGGAATGATGGGTTTAGTGAACAAGGACTTTGAAGACAGCTACTATAAATATTGTAAACATGCTCAGGATTTAAAGGAAACCATAAATATAATGAGGAGAGAAATGAAAGCTACAAAAATAATCAAATGAAAAATACATTATCTGTAATGAAAATTTCACAAGCAGATTAAACACTGCAGAAGAGAAGAGACGTGAAATGAAGATACAGCAATAAAGACGATCCAAAATCAAGCACAGACAAAGACTGAAAAAATGGAACAGAGACTCAGAGTCCTGTGGGACAATAACTATGTGTTATTGGAGTCCCACAAAAAAGTGGGGAAGCGTAGAATAGAAAAATTATTTGAAGTAATGACAGCAGGAATTTTTCCAAATTTTATAAAAAACTATCAAACCACAGACAAGAAGCTTAGGGAATCTTAAGCAAACTAAAAACAAAGAGAGCTACCCTGAGAAACATCATAATTAGATTGCTGAAAACAACTGTTAAGGGGAAAATCTTAAAAGCAGCCAGAGCAGGGTCTCCAAGACAAAGATACATGTGACTTCAGACTTCTTGTCAGAAAGACAAGACATAAGAGAATGAAGCAACATGTTTAAAGTGTAGAAAGAAAAAAAAGTCTAACTAGAATTCTGTACCCAGAGAAGATCTTTCAAAACTAAACATCAAAGGTATACATTTTCAAGCAAAAGCTGAAGATATTTCATAGCCAGCACACCTGTCCTAGAAAAAAATGATAAAAGACATTTTATAGGCAGTAGAATGATACCAGAAGAAAACTTGAATCTACATGTAAAAGAAGAACATCAGAAAAGGTAAGGATGTCAGTAAATAAAAAAAGAGCTTTTTTCTCAAATTTAATTTCTTTAAAATATAATTTTTAAAAATTAAGCACATTAATTCCTCCAAATTTGTATCTTTTGAAAACAAGTTTCTCATGCATCTATTTCTGTAAATCTACTTTCTAGCACAGGGATGAGTTGCAAGTATAATTCATGGGAATTCTATATCTTAATTTCAGCACTATAATTTCATCTCCAGTTCACCATTCTGTTACTTGTCTCTCTGTGGCACTTCTATAGCTGATGAGTAAGTAAGGTATTTAACTTATTAAAAACTTTGTAGCCTCTCATTCATCTGCACATAATAGTCACTCTCCAAGCTCTGTGTGAAAAGGTAGATGCTGGAATTCTCAGAGTGCATAAGAATAAGTAGTTTGCCCAGAATGACATAGAAAATTCATTTTCTAGGAATGAACATAGGCTTCTTCATTGCCTACCAAAAAATGCCCAGTTCAGTTTAAAGGATCTACATACCTTCAAATTATGTATTGAATGTAATCTTTGGGATTTTTCTTGGCCCTTATTTTTCCAGAATAACAAATATAATGACCATTGTTAAAGTATATTTTAATAGTTCAATGATCCAAATTCTTTCAAATAAAATTAAATTCCTTTCAACTATCAAATTATGGAAACTCATTGCTGAATGGGAGAATTATATTGCAATATAAAAGTAGGATATTATTCTCAGAATCAAACAAATATATTCAGGGAAGGGATTTTTTTTCCCCAGTGAGCTCTTTATCTTAAACTTCAAACTTCCCATTTCCAAGATGTTATCTGAGAAAATAAATATAGAACTGAAGAAGAAATAAAGCTAATAAAAATCCTTAAAGTTTTTTTTTGTTTGTTTGTTTGTTTGTTTTTTAATGTTTTGGGGTAGTAGTTTACATAGAATAGCAGGAAACAAAAATCTTATCTTCTCATTCTCCTTCTTAAAAATCCTCCAATGGCTTCCTACTGAACTTGGAATAAAATCTATTCCTTAAAAGTCATGTCCCTCAGGGGCCTGAATGTTCTGGCCCCTCCTGGCTTAGCAGGACATACATTGCCACTCTCACCCTCTTCAAGAAGCCCAAGTCCCTCAACCTAGCAACATTGTTTCACTTTCTCAACCTTGCCAATCTCTACCCTCTCAAATGCTGTTCCCTCTGCCTGTGAATGCTTTTTCACCTGGCTAGTCCCCCTCCCTCTTCTCTTCACAACTGAAGTAGATTATCATATTTCATTATATTCTTTATTTCCTCTTTATTATATTTATCTCACATAGTAATTATGTATTTGTTTATATTTAAATGTCACTTTGTTCCACGAGAGAGATATCAAGTTTGTTTTATTTATCTCTATATATACAAGAAGAGTGCCTGGGAGAAAGCAGGCACTTCACATTTTTGGAATAAATGAACAGCTAGATTTGCACGTGAATTCATGAATGCATTTCCAATGAATGTCATTTCATCTTAGATGAAGCCCACAGACTCTGGTGGTGTTTGGTATTATTTTATATGCTCTACTGAGTTTTTCAAGAGCACTATATATTGAAATTAGGTTATTTAGAATTTCTTGAATTCCTAGTTGTAGAATGGAGGATCAAACACTGAAAAGCATCACATTACATGTGAATTTTTAGGGTTACCAAGTGCACAGAAATTCTAATGTTACAGAGGAAAACCATTCCATCCAGGAAAAAAAGCACACACATTTATGAACTTATCCTAGAAAATAGAAGCACTACTTTATGATAAGAAATTATAAAATGGAATGGGAAATCAGTACAGGAAGTGGAAATTCATGTTCCAACAAGAGAACTCAGACTTCATCAGGCACGACAAGGGGAATCTGTGTTGCAATATCTCCACACTGTGGCCAGTTCCAGAAATGTTTACTCCTCTGTGAGAGTGCTTGCTCTTCAAGTTCTAAGGGTAATACTCCCAAAAATTTATTCAATACTTGATGGAACTAATTTGAATCATATCCTAAAATCTTAGTTAAAATTTTTATTAATATCACATAATCATCACAACCTAATGTAATGCCGGCAAAGTCTACCATGGTCTTTCCTAATAGCTCACACTTTTCTGTTTTTCATTCCACACATTTGCATAAAGCAAATGTTTAAATATTCCAATATTATTACTTATTAAAAAAACAAAGGGGGAACTCTACTACATCTCTCTTCCTCCATTCTAGGAGTAAGTTCCATTTTCAATCATTACCCCCTTCTCCAAATCTGATCTTCAATAACCTGGGATTATTCAATAACCTGACTTAAGGTGAAAACTTACAGTTTTTCTCAAAAATCTGTGTCATTAGATTGAATATTTAAAATCTACTGTTAACACTCATTTCATTGTGCTTTGAATTCCCTCATAAAAAAATATTAAATCTAATTCATGCCCTGATTTTCATCTTTCCTTACAGCCAATTAATCCAACATTCCAGATATAGAACAAAAACTCTTAACTCTACTAGTAACTAAAATTAAATATTATAAACATTTCATAATATCAGATAACAAATATAGTTCCTGACATAAACATTAAAATCCACAGCTACCATCACAATTAAAAATTAGCAAATAGAGAGGTAGTACACAAAGTGTGGTTAGAGGAAGAATAGGGCTGCAAGTTTGGCACATTCATCTTCAGTTACATTTTAAGAAACTTTATTTTTTAAATTCTCCTTTTCAAATCCAGAAGCAAAACCAATAGTGTATTACAGTATAAAATGTGCAGAGAAGAAGAGTAGCAGGTCATAAGTAGATTTTAAAAAGGGAAAATACCTTTTACGTACTAGATGTAAAAATTCTAATAATGGACTACAACTTAATATACTGAGAAAGTGATAAAATTTTCATTATCCAATCATGCCCAATATGGGCTGTTTTCAGCATTACCACTTCATATTACTTCTTAAATTGTTGATATTCTTCACTGTTTTCTTTTTGCTTCTACTTCACACATATCCAGAAGCTTGATCCAAGTCCTATTAAACAAAGAGAAATTTTTTCCTAATATAAGGAAAATTGGAGTGACAAACATGAGTTTGAGACAGATTGGCTTTCCTTGGCTGGTGTCTGAGTAAATACAAAGGATTATTTTGTCAAATCAGACTCATATGAATCAGAGATATTACACTTACTAATAATGTCAAGGATACAAGAAATCTCAAGTCTCAGGCAAAGCAGTAAGAAATTGGAGCCATCAATGTGCTTCTCCAGAGTACTGCTTTGCCCCACACTGGCCCCAGTTAACTAGTTAGGTCTCTAAACGATATTTGTGCCTCACATTGCTTGTACAGAAGAGAGCCTCCTCATTGTTGAAATATCTTTATTTTAGATTCAGATGATTACATAATTTATTCCCATTTCTCGGGGCACCATGCCCCAGAATTCCATAGATTTCAGGTTCTTTGCCATAATCTTAAAACTTAAGCAGGTACATCTAGCCTAAAGCATGGATCCCACTCCATGGATAAGGACTCTCATCAGCAAATGACACTAGTTTATTTTCTAGGAGGTATGTCATTAGCATGTTTACAAGCTCATCTGCCCTTTTTTCTGTGCCAAGTGTGCCTCTTCTTCCTCACTAATAAAAGAAAATGGATTGAAAACTGCTGTTTAATCATTTTCTTCTAGTGCTTGACTTTAGCCTAAGAGGAGATACCTATTTTTCCCAGTATTGAGTAAAGAATAAAGAGGTTTCCTAAATAAAGGAAAAGGGGAGAAATTCTAGCTAAAGTTCACAATCCTCTTATGTCAAGACTTTTTGACTTGACAAAAATTATTTTGTTTGAAGTAAACTCTCGAAGCCTTTGGCATTTGAAAATAGTTTAACATTTATTGATCTATAAAATACTTTGTTTGGCTTGCCTGCTTCTAGTCTTAACATGTAATAGAGAAAATGCATTTTATTAACTAAATCATTTATTTATTCTTCCTTTATCCAACAACACTATTTCTTATATTAAATTCTATAGATGACACAGCAGAGATTTCCCCCAAGTATGTACCTCCTTTAGGGCAAGGAAAATGTTGGCCCTCTCTTTTGTTTCCTTATCAAGCTAATGCACATAATGGAAATCCAATGACATTTTGAGAAATAGGCAGTATTTTAATCATTGTACTATAAATGTTGTTTTTTTTAATTGTATCACATTGAAACATGTATGATGCATTAACGTGCTGTGTGACTTTTACCTAATCCTCTAACTTCTCTGAGATTCTCATTCCTCATAAAATGAGTCAGGTTAATTTTCCCTAAAGCCTTTTCTGATTTAAGATTCTATGATTCTATCTTTAAAAATAAAATTGAATAAATACAAATTTTAAGCCAAATATTTAGGATTTTCCAACATAATTATGAAATTTTTAGAGAAATATTTTAAGGAGAAAGCAATTGTAAGTCTGCAAACACATGCTTTAGACCAGACAAATGCTACAGATAAAACACTTTAGCACATGGAATACCGAAATTGTATTGTTGTATCTGAGGGGCTGGTTATGTCATGTGCTTGACAGATTGACTACTCTAGTTTAAAATTTTTTAAAAAACTAAACTAATTCAATGAATATAGATAAAATACATAAGCATAATAGACATTATCAATAAATCACAAGAGCAAACTCATTTTTGAACCCTAGACACTATTGCTTGGTAAATGTCCAGGAGATGAGAAATTCCTTAGAAGTGATAAGCAATAAAGGTGAAAGGAAGTAAGAAAAAGTTAAAGAATTAGAAAAAAAATGTCATAAATAATTAAAATGGCATTAGAAATTGTATGTGTTTAAAAACTAAGTTATAGTGACATCAACATAGTGACATAAGACACTCCCTGAAAAAAAATTTCCCCAGTGATTCAGCATAAATAAGGGCTAATTTCACTTGCTTAGAACTCTGGAGGACGGTAGAGACTGGAAAAGGACTCTACAATTGCTGAATCAAAGAAAGAGAAAAATATCAGGTAGGAAATTTTGTTCCCAGACCAGCGAGTCCTCTTCCTCTCCCCCTCACTCAGTACCAAGCAAAGCATGGGAGTTCTCCAGAGCAGCAGTCCAAGTCCCTCCCACCAGGCACATAGACTATAGAGGACCTCATAGCAATGAGTTAGAATCCCACACATATTCAGGCATAGGGACCCAAGTCCACAAAGACCCAGGACAGAACACAAACCACTGCGGTGTGCTGTACACAAAAAGTCCCCCGCATGGGGCAAAAAGAGAGAAAAGAAACCATGGCAGAAGAGCATTCAATATAGTTACTGTAGCGGGACACCTTAAACACAAAATGTACTTTTCTGGAGTGACCCACCTTTATGGATAGACCCCATCTGTTTCTCTTTGGTGGAATAACCTAATAGGGAAGAAACCAGAGGCAGAAAAGCCACACAGAGAAAACATAAAGGGAGATTGAAATGAATGGCTGTAATACTGGAGGGTCCCAGAACTGAAAAGCGTAAGGAAAACAGGACACTGAATGAGGAAGAGAATTTTAAAAATCCTAGGAGCTAGGGAGAAAATTCTGCGCAAAAACAAATTGAACAGATCAAGTTATAGGGAGGAGCAGAGGGCAGGAAGCTTTCTTCTGGAGGTGAAATAATTACACAAAAAGTGCAATCTTAAAAATTGTACTGTATATTCAGGGCAAGAATCAGATGAAGAGAGCTGAGAAAATCTGATGAGTTAAACTCAGGCTATTCTAAAGGTCCAGAACAAGTTGGACCAAGTGTCAAATAAGAGCCTTAACACAGAGCCAATCAACAATAAAACCCTAGACAAATGGGAGAAAGTGACATTCAGAGTGAATTCATCAAGATAATCACATGGCTAGACATCAGAAAAACTTAAAAGAAACAGGAAGATATGGCTTAACCAAAGGAATAAATTAAAATTCAGAGGAGACACAGAATTTGGAACAACTAATCAAAGAAGTTCAAACAAATCTCCTAAATCAATTCAAGGAGATGAAGGAAAATATGCATAAAGAGATAAAAGATATTAAGAAGATAATGTGTGAGCATAAAGAAGAATTTGAAAATTTAAAAAGAAAAATAGACATTATGGGATGAAAAGTACAATAGTGGAAATTAAAAACACACTAGAGGTGTACAACAGCGGATTTGAACAGACAAAAGAAAGAATCATTGAACTAGGAGACACAGCAGTTAAAATCATATAGTCAGAAGATCAGACAGAAAAAAGAACAGAAAAAATTGAGCAAAGTCTCAAGCATTTGAGTGACAGCATAAAGCACACAAACTTATACATCATGGGTGTCCCAGAAGGAGAAGAGAAGAGAAAAGTGGAAGAAAGAATATTTGAAGAAATAATGGCTGAGAATTTCCCAACTCATAAAGATACATGTCCAAGAAGCACAACATACTCCAAACAGAATAAATCATAATAGACCTACTCTGAGACACATACTAATCAGAATGTCAAATGCAAAATATGAAAAGAGAATTCTGAAAGCAGCAAGAAAAATGTGATTCATCAACACAAGGGATCCTTAATAAGACTGAGTGCCTATTTCTCATCAGTAACCATGGAGGCTAGAAAGCAGTGGTATGATATATTTAAGGTACTGAAAGAGAAAAACTGCCAGCCCCAAATTCTTTATCCAACAAAACTGTACTTCAAAAATGAGGAAGAGTTTAAAATAGTTACAGAAACTGAGAGAGTTTATCAACATGCCTGTCCTAAAGGGAGTTCTTCACGTTGGACAGAAAAGACAGGAGAGAGTGACATTGAAGCAGTGTGAAGAAATGAAGATTCAGAGAGTAGGTATGCTACTGAAGCTGAGTTGGTATCTTTTCTAATTATAGGTTATAGATGTAGGCTGTGCAATATAAACCTCATGGTAAGCACAAAGAAAATATTTTTAAAATATACAGAAACAGAAATGAGAAAGGGATCAGTCAGATACATCACAAAAGATTGACTATATAGAAATGTTGTTGCAATAAAGGAAAAAAGCGGTAAAAAAGATATGACATATGAAAACTAAAAGACAGGAGTTCTGGAAAAATGGCACCGAGGTGGGTAGGCAGTCTGACCCTCTCACAACAAAGGAGCAGAAAGAGGACAGAGACCTATCTGAAGGAGCTGCTTTGGATATATAGAGAATGGGAAAGTGCTCTGAGTCATCTAGGAAGGTAGTGGAAAGATAAAGAAGCCAAAGGAAAACAGTGAGTTGCTCACCCTGCAGCTGGAAGTGGCACATATACCCTGCCCTCAGGGCAAATCACCTAGGTGAAGCCCCTGGCTCACTGCTCTGAATGGAGTGTGAGGGGGCATTCCCTGTGAGGAAGCGGGGCCTGGGAGGGTGAAGAGGGGTTTCTTTGCAGTGAGTTTGGCCAGCTGAGCCCCCTTTGAATCTTGGAAGGGACCCGGACCCAACAGGGAGAAGGGAGGGGAGATCTCCTCAGGCAGGCTGTAATGCCCAGCCACCCTGGTAAAGAGAGAAATTAGATTAGAGAGGGGGTGGGGACAGACAGATGCCTAATCAGCAGAACTCTGGTAAACTGCTAAGAATCTTCTAACCTGCCAGAGGGAAGGGGGCAGATAGCTTTCTGAAAGTCTAACTAACCTAAGGAGACAGTTTAGCTCAATGGAGGAATTCCTGCCTTGCATATATGAGATCCCTGATTTGATTCCTGGCTCTTCTCTTCTTCAAGAAGTGATCCACCAGATTATCAGGCATCCAGCAGATGCTTTATAACAGGGAACATATAAATATTCTTTTCGTATTAGCTTTTCTTAGAACTCTTACTTTTTTAGAAAAGGTTCCTTTTTTTTCCCCTTAATTTACTCACTAAAACCCAGTTCAAAACCTGCAGAGGATGGACTGCAGTGTATTTGCTAGATGAACGCTGGCAGTCTGAGAAGCTCCTTAGGGGCCCAAGAGGAAAGGCTATTTTTCCTTGTTGTCTTTCTTTTTCTCCCCCCTCCCTCCCTCCCTCCCTCCCTCCTTCCCTCCCTTTCCTTCCTTCCTTCCTTCCTTCCTTCCTTCCTTCCTTCCTTCCTT
>JAKSZT010054350.1:8404579-8427301 GCA_026826555.1 Tolypeutes matacus
TTCCTTCCTTCCTTCCTTCCTTCCTTCCTTCCTTCCTTCCTTCCTTTCTTTCTTTCTCCATTTTTTTTTATTAGTTGCTGATGTCTTGTTTCTTGTTTGGTGTGTTTCCCCTTTCTTTGTTTCCTTTTTTCTTCATTTACCAATTTTTTTCTACCTAAACTGTTTCTTTTCTTTCCTTCATTTTTCTATCTTCTGTTTTCTGTTGTTGTTTTTTTCATTCCACCTCTTTTTGTTTGGTCTTCAGGTTTTCTTGTTTTCATTTTCTTCTCTCTTTTTTTTTCCCCTCTGTTATCTTTCTTTTTTTAATTTTTTTCTTTTTCTCTTTTCTTTTTACTTTTCCTCTCTTCTAATCATGCCAGCCTTTTAATTCATTCTATATATTTTTCTCTATTTTATCTCTCATTTCATTGCTTCTATTCCACTTTTTTATTCTTATACCTCTGAACTTCTTAGTGGTGTTAATTATTCATTTTCTTAGGACTTGTACGATGGTTCCTCTTCTACCTTTTACTATTATTATTATGATTTTTTAATGGAACATACAAAACAGCAAGGAAATAGAAGAGGAAGGAAGAGTAAAAGTGAAACCTTACCACACACACACAAACAACAACAAAATAAAACCCTTGAGTAGAAAAAGAAGCTAATCAACTGAATAAGCCCATCAAGATAAACAGATGCCTAAACATCAACAAAAAATTACAAGCCATACTAAGAAAGTGGAAGACAAGGCCCAGTCCAACAAACAAACTAAATAACAGGAGAAGATGCAGAACATGGAACAACTAATCAGAGATGTCCCAAACAAATATCATGAATCAACTTAATGAAGTGAAGGAAGAGATTAAGGATATTAAGACACTGGGAGAACATGCTAAAGAAATTATAAATATACAAAAAAAGATAACAGATATGATGATGATGAATGGCACAATGCAAGAATTCAAAAATATACTGGAAGCACATAACAGCAGATTTGAACAGCCAGAGGAAAGAATCAATGATGTGGAAGACAGTACAGCTGAAATCAGACAGATAGTAGAACAGATAGATAAAAAGAGAGAAAAAATCCAGTGGGTCTTAGGGATTTGAATAACAACATGAAACACACAAAGATACACATAATAGGCATCTCAGAAGAAGAAGAAAAGGGAAAGGGGACAGAGGTGTGTTGGAGAAAGTAACAGCTGAAAATTTCCCAACCTTGTTATGGAACATGGACATACACATCCAGGAAATGCAGCACACTCCAAACAGTATAAATCCTAACAGGCTTACTCCAAGATATATACTTGTCAAATTGTTCAGTGCTCAAGACAAAGAGAGAATACTGAAAGCAGCAAGAGAAAAGAGATTCATCACATACAAGGGAAGCTCAATAAGATTAAATGCTGATTTCTCATCTTAAACCATGAAGGCAAGAAGGAAGTGGTATGACATAGCTAAAGTGCTAGAAGAAAAAAACTTCCAGCAAAGAATTTTTTATCCAGCAAGTCTAGCATTCAAAAATGAGGGAGAGTTCAAAATATTCACAGATAAAGAGAAATTAAGAGAGTTTGTCAATAAGAAACCTGTCTTTCAAGAAATACTAAAGGGAGTTCTGCAGGTCAAAAGGAAAAAACAAGAGAGAGAGAGTTGGAGGAGAATGTAAGAACAACGAAAAAGATAAAAAGATAAATTAAAACAACATATCGCATACATAAACCTAAAGAAAATATGGCTAATGTAAGTAATTCCTTGAAAGTAATAACACTGAAGGTTAATGGAATAAACTCTCCAATCAAGAGAAACAGATTGGCAGGACGGATAAGGAAATATGATACATGTATTAGTTAGGGTTCTCTCAGGAAACAGAATCAACAGGAGATATTTGTCAATAATATAAGATTATATAAGAGTCTCTCCTGCGACCGTGGGGAAGCACAAGTCCAGGTTCACAGGCAGGCTGCAAACCAGGGGATCTAATGAAAGTCCAATGAAAGGTCCTTGATGAGCTTCTGGGAGAAATTGGTTGTCCAAAGACGAGCTGGGAAATTCTCTCTGAATGTTGAAATCACTTCCCCTTTTAAGGCATTCAACTGATTGGATAAAAGCATTATCCATTGCTGATGCAATCTCACTGATTGATGCAGATGTAATGAGCCATCCACACAGTAAACTCACTGGTGGCTGAAGTCCATAAATGCTCTTGTATTACAATTAGCCCAGTGCTTGCTTGACCAAACACCTGGACAAAAAAATTACCTGGCCAAGTTGACACATAGCCTAACCATCACAGTCCACCCCTTGCCAACTCGGCAACCATACACCTTACCTTAAACCATACTTAGTCTCTAAGTAAAAACAATAACAGATAAGCATACATATATATTTCTGCCTAACAAGGTTCAACTCACCTGCATACAACCAGAAATGTATTAATTCCCTACAGATTAGAGTGCAAGTCCTTGGATAATATTCACTCTTAAACTTGAGATCCTTAAATATTATGACATGAAATTAATAAAACTTTTCATATGATAGGGGAAAAGGTTGGGGAAGAAAACAAAGAAATTCATTTTGTGTACATATGCAATCATACTCATAACGAAACAAGGAAGAAGGGTTCATGACTATTACAGTCCTCATTTCTGTAACTAGTCACATGTTTGAAGTTCATATTTATCACTACCTTCTTCCACTACCCATTCCATGCTCCCATTACCCTTAGCAAGCACTTCAGCTGGCTGTGGTTCTTTGCCTGGTGGGGAGACCCAAACTTTCATTCCCGAAGATTCTGGGTCATTGTTAGTCCTGCTTGAATTGGTTTGTTGCAATTTTCCATTGACTTTAATCACAGGGCAAGGCAGTACTAGGAGACATACTAGAAGATCTCCTGTATTCCAGGCAAACACTTCTTTACTCCCATTATACAGATGTAGTCCTATTTCCCCTTCATAATCAGGATCAGTCACCACAGCCAGAACAGTAATTCCCTACCTTGCCGGTTGATTCACAAGTAAGAGGAGCCCAACGTTGCCAGGTGGCCTTCTTAACTTCCAGTTCATTGGAATCACTGCTATGTTCCCTGGTGGCAGCACTCCTCCTTTTGGGACTAAAACCTGTAGACCATCAGAGCTTAAGGTTGCAGGGACAGGAAGCAAAAATTTTCCTAGTGGATCACTAGGGGTAATAGTGAGTGGTGCCACTCCCATTTTCACCCCTTAATTCCTGGATCCATGAATCCTGGTTATGGGAGAAACAGAACCATAGAGTGGATGCTGATTTAGAGCATACACAGCCTCCTGGAGAACATTGCCCCAGCCCTGCAAGATATTGCCACCTAGTTGGTGCCATAATTGAGTCTTCAAAAGGCCATTCCACTATTCTATTAATCCAGCTGCTTCAGGGTGATAGAGTATGTGTCTAATCTGGTTAAAACAAATCAGTGCCTCTTCCATGGTGGAAGTGGTCCAATGTAGTCAATCTGCCACCAGGTAGCAGGCTAATCACCTTGAGGAATTGGTGCCATATCGGTGGCTGAGTGTGGGTCTCTGCTGCTGGCAGATTGGGCATTAAGTAGTAGCTGTAGCCAAGTGAGGCTACAAGTGAGGGGAAGTCCATGTTGCTGAGCCCATGCATAACCTCCACCCCTACCTCCATGGTCACATTGTTCAGGAGTCCATTGGGCAATGACAGGAGTGGCTGGGGAAACAGCCTGAGCATTAGTCACAGAGCAGGTCATTTTATCCACTTGATTAATGAAATCTTCCCCTGCTGAAGTTAGCCTCTTGGGAGAATTCACATGGGACACAAATATGTTCATGTTTTTTGCCCACTCAGAAAGGTCTACCCCACATACCTCTTCCCCAGACCTCCTTGTCATCAATTTTCCAATCATGTTCCTTCCAGTACCCTGACCATCCAGCCAAACCACTGGCAACAGCCCATGAATCAGTGTACAAATGCACCTCTGGCCATTTCTTCTTCCAAGCAAAATGAACAACTAGGTGCACTGCTAGAAGTTCTGCCCACTGGAAGGATTTTCCCTCACTGCTATACTTCAAAGGTATCCCAGAAAAGGGCTGCAGTGCTGCAGCTTTCCACTTTCAGGTGGTAGCTGCATATTGGGCAGAACCATATGTAAACCAGGTTTCTCATCCTCAGTCAAAGGATTGTAAGGAACTCCCCAAGAGGCCAAAACTGTGGGCTGGGAAAGAGAAGGTAACATGGCAGAGGTAGTGACCATGGGCATTTGGGCCACTTCCTCATGTAACTTACTTGTGCCTTCAGGACCCACTTGAGCCCTATCTCGTGTATACCACTTCCATTTTATTATGGAGTGCTGCTGTGCATGACCAACTTTATGGTTTGGTGGGTCAGACAATACCCAGCTCATGATAGGCAACTCTGGTCTCATGATAACTTGATGGCATGAGGTTAAGTGTTCAGTCTCTACTAAGGCCCAGTAACAAACCAAAAGCTGTTTCTCAAAAGGGGAGTAATTATCTGCAGAAATGACAAGGCTTTGCTCCAAAATCCTAAGGGTCTGCATTATGATTCCCTTATAGGGGCCTGCCAAAGGCTCCAGACAACATCTCTACTAGCCACTGAAACTTCCAGCACCATTGAATCTGCTGGATCACATGGTACAAGTGGTAGTGCAGCTTACACAGCAGCCTGAACCTGTCTCAGGGCCTCCCTTTGTTCTGGTGCCCAATCAAAACTAGCAGCTTTTCTAGTCACTGGGTAAATGGGTCAGAGTAGCACACCCAAATGAGGAATGTATTGTCTCTGAAACCAAAGAGACCAACTAAGCATTGTACCTCTTTTTTGGTCATAGGAGGGACCAAATGCAATAGCTTATCCTTTATTTTAGAAGGGATACACCACTGGACACCTAGAAATTTCACTGAGGTGGAAGGACCCTGGATTTTTGTTGGATTTATCTCCCATCCTCTCTCATACACATGCCTTACCAATAAATCTAGAGTCTTTGCTGCTTCTTGCTCAGTAGGTGCTATCAACATGATATCATCAATATAATGGACCAGTATGATGTCTCGTGGGAAGGAGAAATGATCAAGGTCCTTGCGAACAATATTATGACATAGGGCTGGAGAGTTGATATATCCCTGAGACAGGATAGTGAAGGTATACTGCTGGCCTTCTCAGCTGAAAGCAAACTGTTTCTGGTGGTCCTCACTAATGGCAATTGAGAAAAAAGCATTTGCCAGATCATCAGCTGCATACCAAGTACCAGGGGAAGTGCTGATTTGCTCAAGCAATGATATCACATCTGGGACAGCAGCTGCAATTGAAGTCACCACCTGGTTAAGTTTATGATAATCTACTGTCATCCTCCAAGACCCATCTGTTTTCTGCACAGTCCAAATAGGAGAGTTGAATGGGGATGTGGTGGGAATCACTACCCCTGTATCCTTCAAATCCTTGATCGTGGCACTAATCTCTGCAATACCTCCAGGAATCTGGTATTGCCTTTGATTTACTATTTTGCTAGGTAGGGGCAATTCTAGTGACTTCCACTTGGCCTTTCCAAACATGTTAGCCCTCACTCCACAAGTCAGGGATCCAATATGGGGATTCTGCTAGTTACTGAGTATGTCTATTCCAATTATGCATTCTGGAACTGGAGAAATAACCACAGAATGGATCCAGGGACACTCTGGACCCACTGTGAGACGAACCTGAGCTAAAACTCCATCAATCACCTGACCTCCATAAGCCTCTACTCTGACTGCTGGGCCACAATGATGTTTTGGGTCTCCTGGAATTAATATCACTTCAGAGCCAGTGGCTATTAATCCTTGAAATGTCTGATGATTTCCTTTTCCCCAATGCACAGTTACTCTGGCAAAAGGCCGTAGGTCTCCCTGGGGAAAGGTGGGAGGAAGATTTACAGTATAAATTTTTGGCAGTTTAACAGGATCCTTCCCCAAGGGGACCTGGTCTTCTCCGCATTCAAGGGGCTCTGGGTCTGTAAACAGTCTCATGTCTGGGAATTAAGGGGCCGTGATTCTCTGCATCTGTAATTTGAGATAGGGTTTTGTTCACTCGACCTAGAACTCTTCTGCCTATACAGACCCAGAAGAAATTTAGTAAACAACCCATGTATTTCACTTCTAGGTACCCCATGATCTATTAGCCAACACCATAACTCCATGTGACTCAGACTATTCTGAGTGGTGCTTTGAATCTGCCTTTTATTGCAGTAGCCATGCCCACCTTGCCTTTGGCGATTAACTGCCCATACTTGACTTTTACAAGACTGAGATCCGATCATCCCCATGATGTTTAAGGATTCCAATTCCATTACAGCCCTCCCTACAGTAATATCTGGACTACAGAGAAGAGCAACCACAGAGCTCTTCAGAGAAGATGGAGTTAGTCTTACAAATTTATTCCTCACAGTCCTGGTTAAAGGTGTGTCCTCTGAACATTCCTGGGGTGGGTGGGCTGGTCTCAAATGGTAAATCCAGTCTAGCATTCCAATCTCTCTAAGCCTTTGAGTCCCCTCATCTACTGTATATCAGGCAAATCGTGCATCTCAACCTCAGAAATGCTAGGCCATCGTTTGGTCCATGCTTCAGTCAGCCCCCAAACAGTTAGAGCCCTTTCTAACCCCTCGAGCTACAGCATTGAATCCACAATTTCTGCTTAGTGGGCCCACATCAATAAATTCAGCCTGATCCAACTTTATATTCCTTCCACCATTATCCCATACCCTTAGTATCCATTCCCACACATATTCCCCTGATTTCTGTCTATATAAGTTGGAAAACTCATGCAGTTCCTTCAGAGTATAGCGTACTTCCTCATGGACCACACTCTGTATTTCACCTTTGGGGGCTTGTTGTAATTTTAGTCTAGTAATAGGTCTCGAAGACAAGAGGGGTGGTGGGGATGGGTAAGGAGAAGGATTAGAAATGTCTTGCAAGCTACTGACTTCAGGGCTTTCCTTTGCATTTTCTTCCGGTGAGGCAGGATTAATCTCTTCAGGCAGGGGTTGGAAGGCAGATTCCTCAGGGCAGACTGGTGATTTGACAGTGTATGTTGGAGTTTGGCTGGTACTTTCCTCATGGCTGGGCGGAGGTCCAGACTCTCTGGGGCAGGCTGGAGGCTGGGCAGTGCATGCTGGAGTTTGGCTGGTACCTGTCTCAGGGCTAGAAGGAGGTCCAGACTCCCTGGGGCAGGCTGGAGGCTAGATGATGCAAGGTTGACAAGGTGTGGCCTCCACAAGGCAGGCCATTGCAGGTTTATATGGTAAAGTCTCAGCAAAATTTAGGGTTCCAATGTCCCCACCAATATTATCATCATCCCATATGTCTCCATCCCAATCCTCGGTATTCCACTCCTTTCCAATCAATGCCTTCACTTTAATTACAGAAAACCTGTGGGATTGAGATTTTAGTTTCCTCTGTAATTCTGCTACTCATACAATATGAGAGTCTGGGTTTGATTATCAGATATCTCAAGTCTGTGGTACAGGAGACAAGATTTTCTTTCAGGGCACACATAGCAACTTTCACATCATTCATGTGGCATTTAAATTTCAAATTTGAAGACTAACTCATTTCTTTCTTTTGTAACTGTATCCAGAGTATCTAGGAGGAGCCGGCCAACATCATTATACCTTTTGACTCCACAAAATTCTGTTAAGGTGCTGGAAACACTCTCACCCAGATCCTTCCTTCTTATAAGCGTGGAAGTAGGAGAATCCAGGGATGCTATTTTGTGTATCTCTATTGCCAGCTCATGCCATGGACTGTTAGCAACTTCTTCATTATTGGAAAGGAAGCCATTAGTACTCTTGAGTCCAACTGAAGAAGAGAGCCAATTGTAAAACTCCCAGAACCACCTTAGACATCCCATTTTTTTAAGACTCTGTTCCTCAAGAACCACTCCCAGTACCAAGCTGTATTAGTCAGGGTTCTCTTGGGAAACAGAATCAACAGGTGATATCTGTCAATAATATGAGATTTTATAAGAGTCTCTTATGTGACCATGGGGATGAACAAGTCCAGGTTCTACAGGCAGGCTGCAAACCAGGGGCTCCAATGAAAGGTCTTTGATGAGTTTCATGGAGAAATTGGCTGTCCAAAGATGAGCGGGGAAATTCTCTCTGAATGTTGAAATCACTTCCCCTTTTAAGGCTTTCAACTGATTGGATAAAAGTGTCACCCATTGCTTATGCAATCTCCCTGATTGATGCAGATGTAATCAGCCATCCACACAGTAAACTCACTGGTGACCAAAGTACATAAATGCTCTTGTATTACAATTAGTCCAGTGCTTGCTTGACCAAACACCTAGACACAATTACCTGGCTGAGTAGACACATTAGCCTAACCATCACAACACATCTATATTCTGTCTACAAGAAACCCACCTTAGACCCAGGGATACAAGGAGGCTGAAAGTGAATGGTTGGAAAACAATTTTACATGCAAGCAATAACCAAAAAAGGGCGGGAGTTCCTATACTACTATCAGACAAAATAGACTTTAAATTCAAAACTATTATAAGAGACAAAGAGGGACACTATATATTAGTGAAAGGGTTAATCTTTCAAGAAGAAAGAACAATCATAAACATTTATGCACCTAACCAGGGCACCTCAAAATACATGAGGCAAACATTGGAAAAACTAAGCAGAGAAATAGATATCTCAAAATTATAGTGGGAGACTTTAATGCATCATTATCAAGATTAGACAGAAATCTTGACAGAGAATCAATAAAGAAACAAAGACCTTGAATAATACATTAGAGGATCTGGACCTAATAGACATATACAGAACATTACACCCAAATACAGCAAGATATACATTCTTCTTGAGTGCACATGGATCATTCTCCAGAATAGACCACATACTAGGCCATGGAAAAACTCTCAAAGAATTCAGGAAGATTAAAAGTACATAAATTAATTCCTCTGACCACAATGTAAAGAAGCTGAAATCAGTAAGGGCCAGAGAACCAGACTAGTCACAAAGATGTGAAAGTTAAACAACACACTCATAGACAAACAGTGGGTCAAGGAAGAAACAGCAAAAGAAATCAGTAACTACCTTGAAACGAATGAAAATGAACTGGATATCCATATCCAAAGAATGGGAGGGAAATTCATAGCCATAAACGTCTATATTAAAAAAGAAGAAAGAGCTAAAATTGAAGACCTAACTGCACACCTGCAGAAATTAGAAAAACAAGAAACTAATCCCAAAGCAAGCAGAAAGAAGGAAATAACAAAGATTAAAGCAGAACTAAATGAAATTGAAAATAAGAAAGCATTAGAAAAAGTAAACAAAACCAAAACCTGATTCTTTGAGAAGATTAATAAAATTGACAAACCCTTAGATAGACTAACAAAGAAAAAAAAGAGAGTGGATGCAAATACATAAAATAAGAGAGAAGGAAAGGGATATCACCACTGACCCCACAGAAATAGAGTACTATTAATTCTTAGCTCTCACTAAAACAACAAAGAAAAAGCCAGAGGCTGCTACGGGAACCTGCTTTGGGGCACAGCAAACCAGGATACTGCTTACCAACTCCCAGAAGAGTGAGGTTCAGAGATACGAAGAAGCCAGAACAAGTAATTGTGAGTTATTAAAACCTCCTGGCTGCTGGGAAGGGCTCCCCTCCCCCCACCCCCGAGATATTAAGCAAGGGTAAAACTCCTGGCGAAATGTATCTGAGAGTAGAGCAGGCATCGACCTCCATGGGAAGTGCTCTGAGTCATCTAGGAGGGTACTGGACAGATAGGGAAGCCAGGAATAATCGGGGTTGTTTACCTCGGTGGCTGGAAGTGGCAAACATACCTGGCCCTCAGGGTGGACAGACTAGGGGGAGACCCTAGCCTCCTCCTCCAAATGGGAGTGTGATGGCAATTCCCTGTGAGGAAGAGGGGTCTGGGAGAGTGGAGAACGATTTTTTGTGGTGAGTTTAGCCAGCTGGGACCCCTTGAATATCAGAAGAGACCCCGTCTTGACAGGGAGAGGGAAGGGGGAATGCCTCAAGCTGGCATTCACGTTCAGCCACCTAGGTAAAGAGAGGAATTACATCAGTGAGGAGGCAGAGACAGGGGGTGATCAGCATCACTCCAGATGACTGCAGGGAATCTAACCCACCTGAGGGAAAAGGGGCAGATAGCCACTGAAAGGCTAATCAATCCAAGGACTAAGAATAGCCCAGTGGAAAAACTGCCTAGCATATATGAGGTCCTTGGCTTGATTCCTGGTGATTCCTTGAGAAGAGAGCCACCAGAATATCAGGCATCCAGAAGAAACTTTATGACAGGGAACATATAGACATTTTCTTTGTATTAGATTTTCTTGGATCTCTTATTTAAGAAAAAATCATTTTCTTTTATTTCCCTTACTTTACTCACTAAAACCCAGTTGAAAACCTGCAGAGGGCAAGCAGTAGGGTGAGTGATTGAAGAATACCAGCAGCCTGAGAAGATCCTTAGGGGTCCAAGAAAGAAGGCTTTTTTCCTTTTTTTTTTTTTTTTTTTTTCTGTCTCCTTTTTTTAAAAAAATGAGTTGCAGCTGTCTTGTTTCTTGCTTGTTTTGTTTCCCCTTCCTTTCATTCTCTGCTTGTTTCTTTTTCTTTTCTTTTTATTCTTTTGGTTACTGATCTATTCTACCTATGCTATTTTTTTTCATTCCTTCATCATTATATCTTTTGTTTTCCGTTGTTGTTCTTTCATTCCACCTCTTTTATTTGGTCTCCAATTTTTCTTGTTTGTATTTCTCCCTCTCTCCCTTTCTCTGTATACTCTCTCTATTTTACTTTTCTCTTTCTCTTTACTGTTTTCTTTTCCCCTCTTCCTGCCATTCCAGCATTTTGATTCATTTTCTATATATTTTTCTCTATTCTGTTTCTTGTATCATTCTTGTATCATTCTTGTATCATTGTTTCTATTCCAATCTTATTCTTCTGTGCTTCTTACTTGTATTAATTTTTCAATTTCCTAGGTCTTGTATGTTTGCTCTCTTGCCTTTTACTACTACCATTACTATTATTCTTTTTGTCTTCCAATCTCTTTCCTTTTCTCTGGTCCTAATTTTTTTTCTTTCAAAGGAACATAGGCAGATCTCTCTCATAAAAAATGGCTGAGTGGGGGTAAGATCCTGCCTGAGTGAGCTATTTTGTGAACCCACAGAGTAGGAGGCTTCAGGACATCAATCTGGAGGGAGCTGGATGAAGAGATAAATTCCTCCAGGTGCTGCTGGCTTGATTCTTGGTACCGGTACCATGTTTCCTCTTCCTTGATTTCCTCTTTTCTGTGTATACTGATTTTGTATACCAACGCTATCTCTTTTCCTTCCCTCATCATTCTATCTTCTGCTTTCTGTTGTTTTTCTTACATTCCACCTCTCTATGTTTAGTCCTCAATTTTTCTGGTTTTTATTTCCACCTCATCTATACTGTTTTCTTTCTCTTATTAACTTTTTTTCTTTTTATCTTTTCTCTTTCCCTCTCTCCTCATCATACTGACTTTTAATTCAGTCTATAAATTTTTCACTATTTGGTTTCCCACTTCATTGTTGGTACCCCACTTTTTTATTCTTATTTCTCTGCACTGCTTATATGAGTTAAATATTCATCTTCCAAGATCTTAAATAGTTACACTTCTAACAATTACTATTACTATTACTATTATTCTTTTACTTTTCTTACCTCTTCACTTCTCTGTCCCTAATTTTTTCCTCCAAGGGAACATAGACAACAGCAGTGAAATAGAATAAGAAGAAAAAAGTGTCATAGAGAAAACTTAACACACACACTGTAGCAGTTTGGGCAGTTTGAAGTAATTATGAATTCCAAAAATAGATATTGGATTATGCTTGTAAACTGGTCTGTTAATCTGGGCATAATTAGGTTATGATAAGGGAGCTAACTGGGCCACATCAGTAGGATGTTGAGCCCCACCCCTTGGTGGGTGTGGTCTCAAGTATAAAAGACATTGCAAAGGACAAGGTTGGAGCAGTTCTGATGTTGGAGTTTTGATGTTGGGGCCCGGGGAGGTGAGCAGATGGAGGAACTTGGTCATGAGGAAAGAAAGAAGGCTCTGGGACAGAGATGAGCCATTCACCTGGCAGTTTCACAACTGGCCTTGTGGGGAGAAGCAAAACCTAAAGAGCCTCATAGTCTACAGCCAACCTTGTGAAGGAAACAAAGGAGCTAAGCACGGACAGAAATGGAGCCCCAGGAAGAGAGGAACCCAAGAAGCCTGAACCCTGGCAAATGTCGGCAGCTGCCTTGCTCCAACACATAGCAACAGACATTGGTGAGGGAAGAAACTTATGCTTTATGACCTGGTAACTGTGGACTTCTACCCCAAATAAATACCCTTTATAAAGACCAACTGATTTCTGGTATTTTGCATCAGCACCCCTTTTGGCTGACTAATACACACACAAAAACAGCGATTAAATAAAACCCTAGAGTAAAGAGAGAAGCTAATCAACTGAATAAACCCATCAAGATAAAAAGATGATCAGAGGGCAACCAAAAATTACAAAACATACTAAGAAACAGGAAGGCATGGCCCAGTCCAATGAACAAACTAAAAACCAGGAAGAGGTGCAGAACACTGAAAAACTAATCAAAGCTGTCCAAACAAATATCATGGACCAACTTAATGAAGTGAAAGAAGAGATTAAGGATATTAAGAAGACACTGGAAAAAATAAATAAATAAACAAAAAGAAAAAGAAAAAAAGACACTGGGAGAACATACTGAAGAAACTGCAAACATACATAAAAAGATAGCAGATGTGATGGTGATGAATGGCACAATCCAAGAAATCAAAAAGACATTGGAAGCACATAACAGTAGATTTGAACAGGTGGAGGAAAGAATTAGTGATGTGGAAGACAGTACATCTGAAATCAAACAGATAGTAGAACAGATAGATAAAGAGATAGAAAAAATCCAGCAGGGACTTAGGAATTTGAATGACAACACAAAATGCACAAACATACATATTATAGGCATCTCAGGGGAGAAGAGAATGGAAAGAGGCCAGAAGGAGTGTTGAAGGAAATAATGGCTGAAAACATCTCAACCCTATTGAGGGAGATGGATGTACAAGTCCAGGAAGCACAGCACACCCCAAGCAGTATAAATCCCAAAAGGCCTACTCTAAGACATATACTCATCAAACTGTCCAATGCTCAAGACAAAGAGAAAAATACTGAAAGCAGCAAGAGTAAAGAGAACCATCACATACAATGGAAGCTCAATACGATTAAGTGCTGACTTCTCATCTAAAACCATGGAGACAAGAAGACAGTGGTATGACATAGCTAAGGTACTAAAAGAAAAAAACTTCCAGCCAAGAATTCTCTATCCAGCAAAGCTGGCATTCAAAATTGATGGATAGATCAAAATATTCACAGATAAATGGAAATTAAGAGAGTATGCCAATAAGAAACCTGCCCTTCAAGAAATACTAAATGGAGTTCTGCAGGTTGAAAGAAAAAACAGGAGAAAGAGAATTGGAAGAGAGTGTAAGAGCAACTAAAAAGACAAAAAGAGAAATAAAAACAACATATGGCATATATAAACCCAAAGAAAATATGGCTAATGTAAGTAATTCCTTAAGAGCAATAACACTGATGGCTAATGGATTAAACTCACCAGTTAAGAGAAACAGATTGACAGAATGGATAAGGAAATATGACCCATCTATATGTTGTCTACAAGAAACCCACCTTAGACCCAGGGATGCAAGGAGGCTGAAAGTGAATGGCTGTAACAATCTTACAAGCAAACAATAACCAAAAAAGGGCGGGAGTACCTATACTAATATCAGACAAAATAGACTTTAAATGCAAAACTATTATAAGAGACAAAGAGGGACACTATATATTAGTGAAAGGGTTAATCTTTCAAGAAGAAAGAACCATCATAAACATTTATGCACCTTACAGGGGTGCCTCAAAATACATGAGGCAAACACTGGAAAAAACTAAGTGGAGAAATAGATGCCTCTACAACTATAGTGAGGGACTTTAATACATGATTATCAACATTAGACAGAATGTCTCAAAAAAGAATCAATAAAGAAACAAAGACTTTGATTAATACATTAGAGGATCTGGATCTAATAGACATATACAGAACATTAGACACAAATACAGCAAGATATACATTATTCTTGAGTGCACATGGATCATACTCCAAGGAAGAACACATGCTAGGCCACAGAAAAAAACTCAATGAGTTCAGAAAGATTGAGATTATACAAAGTAATTTCTCTGACCACAATGGAATGAAACTGGAAATCAGAAAGAGCCAGAGAACCAGATTAGGCACAAAGATATGGAAGTTAAACAACACACTGTTATACAAACAGTGGGTCAAGGAGGAAATCTCAAAAGAAATCAGTAACTACCTTGAAACAAATGAAAATGACAACACAACATATCAAAATTTATAGGGTGCAGCAAAAGCTGTACTGAGATGGAAATTCATAGCCATAAATGCATATATCAAAAAAGAAAAAAGAGCTAAAATCGAAGACATAACTGCACATCTGGAGGAATTGGAAAAACAAACTAACCCCAAAGGAAGTAGAAAAACAAAAATTAGAGCAGAACTAAATGAAATAGAAAATAAGAAACACTAGAAAAAATAAACAAAACCAAAAGCTGTTTCTTCAAGAAGGTCAATAAAATTGACAAACACTTAGCCAGACTAACAAAGAAAAAAAGAAAGAAGATGCAAATAAACAAAATAAAAAATGAGGAAGGGGAAATCACCACTGAGCCCATGGAAATAAAGAGTATCATAAGATGATATTTTGAAAAATTATATGCCAACAAGAATGATAATTTCAAGGAAATGGACAAATTCCTAGAAACTCACAAGTAGCCTTCATTGACGAAAGAAGAAATTGATGAACTCAAAAGACCAATTACAAATAAAGAGATAGAATCAGTCATCAAAAACCTTCGAACTAAGAAGAGCCCAGGACCAGACAGCTTCACAGGTGAATATACAAAACATCCCAGAAAGAACTAATACCAATCCTGCTTAAACTCTTCCAAAAAACAGAAGTAGAAGGAACATTGCCTAACTCATTCTATGATGCCAACATTACCCTAATACCAAAGCCAAACAAAGATGCCACAAGGAAATTACAGACCAATCACTCTAATGAACCCAGATGCTAAAATCCTCAACAAAATACTTGCTAATCACATTCAACAATACATAAAATGAATTATACACCATGACCAAGGGGATTTCATGCTGGGTATGCAAAGATAGTTCAACATAAGAAAATCAATCAATGTAATACACCATATAAAGAGATCAAAAAGAAAAAAATCACATGATTTACTCTATAGATGCAGAAAGAGCATTTGACAAAATAGAGCACCCTTTCCTGATAAAAACACTGCAAAAGATAGGAATAAAAGGAAACTTTCTGAACATGATAAAGGGTATATATGCAAACCATACAGCTAACATCATCTTCAATGGTGAAATCCAAAAAGCATTCCCTCTAAGATTGGGAACAAGACAAGGGTGCCCACTATCACCACTTCTATTTAACTTTGTGTTAGAAGTACTTGCTCGAGCTCTGAGGTAAGAAAAAGATATAAAAGGCATCCAAACTGAAAATGAATTAGTAAAAATTTCACTATTTGCAGACATGTTGCTATATATAGAAAGCCGTGAGAAATCTACAGCAAAGATTCTAGAACTTATAAATGAGTTCAGTAAAGTCTCAGGCTATAAGATCAATACTTGAAAATCAGTAGCATTTATGCACACCAATAATGAGCAAACTGAGTAGGAAATCAAGAAAAAAATACCATTTACAATAGTAACTAAAAAAAAAACAAATACCTAGGAATAAATTTAACTAAAGATGTAAAGAACTTATATACAGAAAACTACACAACACTGTTAAAGGAAATCAAAGAAGACTTAAATAAATAGAAGAATATTCCCTGTTCATGGACAGGAAGACTAGACATCATTAAGATGTATATCCTACCCAAACTAATCTACAGATTTAATGCAATCCCAATAAAAATCAACACAGTATTTTTTAGTGAATTGGAAAAACTAACTACAAAATTTGGAAGGGCAAGAGGCACCAAATAGCCAAAGACATATTGAAAAAGAAAAATGGAATTGGAGGTATCACACTACCTGACTTTAAAACATACTAGAAAGCTACAGTGGTAAAAACTGCATGGTATTGGTGAAAGGATAGACATACCAAGAAATGTAACTAAATTGAGAGTTCTGATATAGATCCTCACATATACAGTCATCTGATATTTGAGAAGGCCACCAAGCCCACTCAACTGAAAGTGAATGGCCTCTTGAAAAAATGGTGAGTGGAGAATTGGATATCCATATCCAAAAGAATGAGAGATGAATACCACCTCACACCTTATACAAAACTTAACTCAAGATGGATCAAAGATCTAAATATAACAGCCAAGATCATAAAGACCTTGGAAGATAATGTAGGGAAGCATCTACAGGACCTTGTAATAAGAAATGGTTTCATAAACTCCACACCCAAAGCATGAGCAGCAAAGGAAAAAAATAGATAAATGGGATATCCTCAGAATTAAAAACTTTTGCACCTCAAAGGACGTTATCAAGTAAGTAAAAAGGCACCCTACCCAATGGGAGAAAATATTTGGCAACCATATATCTGATAGGAGCCTAATACCCAGCATATATAAAGAAATCCTACACCTCAAAAATAAAAAGACAAACAACTGGTGCTGTGCACGCGTGGAGTGAGAAGCTTGGGACATCTATCTGCGCGGATCAGCGGCGGGAACCGAACGGTGGAGATTCGTGAGTTTTGAGGCTGCCGGTGGAGGTTGGCACAGGCAGCTGAGCACTGCGGTTAGGGAAAAAAAATAAAACGGCAATTTGGAGCCGCGGGCGGGGCGAAAAAGTTTTATTTTCTGGGGATCTGGCTGCCTGGCGCCTCTTGGACCATGTGTGAACAGAGCAAACGAGCTAATCAGCACCCGGTGAACCGGAGGGGGGATTTTGGTTGGGGAACGGAGCTGATTTCCCTAGCCACCCAGGGATAAGACCCGGGCCGCTGCGGAGCCAGGAGGAAGGGACACTTCCCAAAAAAGGGAGGGTTCGGTTGGAAGACAGGGAAGGGTATTTTATATTTTTAGACATTGATCTGACTGCCTGCACTGCCCCATAGCTTTGGGAAGCAGATAAGCCGACCTGAAGCATCATCAGGCTGAGAGCAGATGCGAATCTGCACTCAAACTGATTTACTGAGCAGCCCGGTGATGCTGGAGCTCGGCGCCTGAAGGGGCGGAATCCGCCCTCTTTAGCACTCCTCACTGACTAACATCAAAGCTTCAGCTAACCTGGGGAGTCCAGAAAGTGGGACGTGCTTGATTAATTTCCACAGGCCCAGCTAGGGTCCCTTCCGTAAGGGGATTGGTCTAGAGGAGGAATTATTTTGGGTCCTGCATTTGGCTTAAAAAAAAAAAAAAAGTGAGGTCACCTCAACAAATGAAAAATAAATTCTTTTTAATTTAGTTTAATAGCTAAAAGCTGCTTCAGGACCTGTATATAGAACCCTGTGGGGAAATTCATTGATAAACACAAGTAGGCATGAAGGATCCACGTGGACACTAGGGGAATTATTGACCCCCCTTAGCTCTGTTTGACTGCTTGCCTGTGTGGATCTTTGGTTTCTCTCTGTTACTTTCTGGTCTATTGCTATTATTCCCATTTTCCTCCCCCCTTCCTTTTTACTTCTATTTTTTTTTTTTTAAATAGGTGCTGCCAGCTGGTCGCTTCTTTGCTGGGCTTCTTATTCAGTAACTTCCCACTCGCTGTATATATTGATTCTGTATTACAAACTACCGCTTATCCTTCCTGCATCTTTCTGCCTTCTGTTTTCTTTTGTGGCTCTTAGAGACAACATTTTTTTCATAGGCCCACAACTTAACGGTGTCAATTTCTATCCCACCTATTTTGTTTTCTTCTTCTTCTTTTTTCTTTTTTTTTTATTAGTATTAACTTTTTCCTTCAGACCTTTCTCTACTATTTCTCTCCCTCCTCATAATTCTAGCCTTCTAAATCACTATATATATATATACATATATATATATATATATATCCCTCCATTTGTTTTCCCAGTCCATTGTAGGAACTCCATATTTTTTCCTAGTACCCTACACTGCCTACACAAGTTAAATATTCATCTCATTAAGTCTCATTTTGCCCCTCTCCTAACTTTTATCAATATTTCTATTATCCTTCTACCTTCCTTACATCTTTTGATTCCTCTGGCCCTAACCTTTTGCCTTCAAGGGAACATAGAAAGAAGCAAGGAAATAAAATAAGAAGAAAAACTGCCAAAGAGAAAATTTAACTCACACGCAGAACCAACAGCTGAATAAAATTCTAGAGCATAGAGAAAAGCTAATCAACTGAACAAACCCATCAAGATAATATGATGACCAGAGGGCAACAGAAAAATACAAATGACTCTGAGAAAATGGAAAACATGAACCAGTCCAGTGCACAAAATAAAAACCAGGAAGCAATGCAGTACATCGAACAACTAATCAAAGCTATCCAAACAAATATCATGGACCAACTTAAAGAACTGAAGGAAGAGATTAAGGATATAAAGAAGACACTGGGAGAACATACTGAAAAAATAGCTAACACACCTAAAAAGGTGATGGATATGATGGCGAACAAAGACACAAGTCAAGAAATGAAAAAGACGCTGGACTCACATGGCAGCAGAATTGAACAGGCAGAGGAAAGAATTAGTGATATGGAAGACAATACAGTTGAAATCAAAGAGATTGTAGAAAAGATAGACAAAAAGATAGAAAAAATCCAGTATGGTCTCAGGGAATTAACCGATAATGCAAGACGCACAAACATACGCATTATGGGCATCCCAGAAGGAGAAGAGAAGGGAAAGGGAACAGAAGGAGTGTTGAAGGAAGTAATGGCTGAAAACTTCCCAACTCTATTGAGAGAGATGGATGTGCAGATCCAGGAAGCACAGCGCACCTCAAATAGGATAAATCCCAACAGGCCAACTCCAAGACATATACTTGTCAAATTGTCCAATGCTCAAGACAAAGAGAAAATACTCAAGGCAGCAAGAGAAAAGAGAATCATCACATACAAGGGAAGCACAATAAGATTAAGTGCTGATTTCTCAGCTTAAACCATGGAGGCAAGAAGACAGTGGTATGACATAGTCAAAACACTAAAAGAAAAAAACTTCCAGCCACAAATTCTCTATCCAACAAAATTGGCATTCAAAAATGATGGAGAGTTCAAAATATTCACAGATAAAGAGCAATTAAGAGAGTATGTCAATGGCCACTTGACACTTTTGGGGTAGGGAGGGGACGAGCAGTTGAAATACAGGGGCTTCTTTGGGAGTTAGAGGATGTCCTGAGTACTGTTGTGGCAACGGATGTAGGCCATTTTAAATCAGCACACACCACTCAGAACTGAGTGGGAGAGAGTGTGGTCTACAGTGTGAACTGTGGTCTATGGTTGGTGGCAAGGCTCCAGGATGTGTAAGTTCATTGAGGGTGGTGGGCCACACTGTGTGAGATGTTTGTGTGGGATGTGATGGGAGATGTGGGAGGTGGGCAACATGGGAATCCCAGTGGGTTCCATGTAATATTTTGGGTAATCTAAGCACCTCTTAAAATATATGTATATGTATATATATATATATATAAACAACATTTTTGTAAGCAAATACACATATATGCATATATATTTATATATCATTTTGCAAATGTTTGTATGTATTGTGAGAATTTTGATTTTTACACATAATAATAAAAAATAAAAAAATAAAAATAAAAAAATAAAAAAATAAAGAGAGTATGTCAAGAAGAAACCAGCACTTCAAG
The DNA here is from genome assembly GCA_026826555.1 of Tolypeutes matacus. Classification (NCBI taxonomy): domain Eukaryota; kingdom Metazoa; phylum Chordata; class Mammalia; order Cingulata; family Chlamyphoridae; genus Tolypeutes; species Tolypeutes matacus. The sequence continues at coordinate 8,424,510 of JAKSZT010054350.1, forward strand.
AAATACTAAAGGAATCTCTACAAGTTGAAAGGAAAAAACAAAGGAGAGAGAGTTGGAGGAGAGTTCAAAAACAACTGAAAACTCAAAAAGAGAAACAAAACAACATATGACATACATTAACCCAAAGAAAAAATGACTGAAGTAAGAAACTCGTTACAAGTAATAACACTGAATGTTAATGGATTAAATTCACCAATCAAAAGACACAGATTGGCAAAATGGATAAGAAAATATGATCCATCTATATGCTGTCTACAAGAAACCCACCTTCGGCCCAGGGATTCAAGGAGGCTGAAAGTGAATGGCTGGAAAACCATTTTACAAGCTAACAATAGCCAAAAAAGGGCAGGAGTAGCTATTCTAATATCAGACAAAATAGACTTTAAATGCAAAACTATTGTAAGAGACAAAGATGGACACTACATATTAGTAAAAGGAGTAATCTCTCAAGAAGAGAGAACAATCATCAACGTTTACGCACCTAATCGAGGTGCCTCAAAATACGTGTGGCAAACTCTGGAAAAACTAAGAGGAGAAATAAATTCCTCTACAATTATAGCAGGGGACTTCAACACACCACTATCATCATTAGACAGAACATCTAGGCAGAGAATCAATAAAGAAACGAAGGCACTCAACAATACATTAGAAGATTTGGACTTAATAGACATATACAGAACACTTCACCCAAATACAGCGGGATTTACATTCTTCTCCAGTGCACATGGAACATACTCCAAAATAGACCACATGCTAGGCCCCAAAACAACACTCAATGAATTCAGAAAGATTGAGATTATACAAAGTAATTTCTCTGACCACAACGGAATGATGTTGGAAATCAATAAGGACCAGAGAAACAGGTTAGGCACAAGGATATGGAAGTTAAACAACTCACTCTTAGACAAACAGTGGGTCAAAGAGGAAATCTCAAAAGAAATCAGTAACTACCTTGAAACTAATGAAAACAACAACACAACATATCAAAACCTATGGGATGCAGCAAAAGCAGTCCTGAGAGGGAAGTTCATAGCCATAAATTCATATATTAAAAAAGAAGAAAGAGCTAAAATTGAAGACCTAACTGCACACTTGGAGGAATTGGAAAAACAACAACAAACTAAACCTAAAGGAAGTAGAAAACAGGAAATAACCAAGGTTAGAGCAGAACTAAATGAAATAGAGAATAAGAAAGCACTGGAAACAATAAACAAAACCAAAAGCTGGTTCTTCGAGAATATCAACAAAATTGACAAACCCTTAGCCAGACTAACAAAGAAAAAGAGAGAACAGATGCAAATACATAAAATAAGGAATGAGCAAGGTGATATCACTACTGACCCCACAGAAAAAAAGAGTATCATAAGAGGATACTTTGAAAAATTATATGCCAACAAGAATGACAATTTAGAGGAAATGGACAAGTTTCTAGAAACCCACAAACAGCCGACATTGATGAAAGAAGAAATAGATGAACTCAACAGCCCAATTACAAGTAAAGAGATAGACTCAGTCATTAAAAACCTCCCAACTAAGAAGAGTCCAGGACCAGATGGCTTCACAGCTGAATTCTACCAAACATTCCGGAAAGAGCTAACACCAATTCTACTTAAGCTCTTCCAAAAAATAGAAGTAGAAGGAATATTACCTAACTCATTCTATGATGCCAACATTACCCTAATACCAAAACCAAATAAAGATACCACAAGAAAGGAAAATTACAGACCAATTTCTCTAATGAACCTAGATGCTAAAATCCTTAACAAAATACTTGCTAATCGCATTCAACAACATATCAAAAGGATTATACACCATGACCAAGTGGGTTTCATCCCAGGTATGCAAGGATGGTTCAATATAAGAAAATCAATCAATGTAATACACCACATAAACAAACTGAAAGAAAAAAATCACATGATCATCTCCATAGATGCAGAAAAAGCATTCGACAAAATACAGCACTCTTTCCTTATAAAAACACTACAAAAGATAGGAATAGATGGAAACTTTCTGAAAATGATAAAGGGTATATATGAAAAACCCAAAGCTAACATCATTTTCAACGGTGAAATCCTAAAAGCCTTCCCTCTGAGATCGGGAACAAGACAAGGATGCCCACTATCACCACTCCTATTTAACATTGTCTTAGAAGTACTTGCACGAGCACTGAGACAAGAAAAGGACATAAAAGGCATCCAGATTGGAAAAGAAGAAGTAAAAATTTCATTATTTGCAGATGTCATCATCCTATACATAGAAAGCCCTGAGAAATCGACAACAAGGCTTCTAGAACTTATAAAGGAGTTCAGTAATGTTGCAGGCTATAAGATCAACGCTCAAAAATCAGTAGCATTTCTGTACACCAATAACCAGCAAACTGAGGAGGAAATCAGGAAAAAAAATACCATTTACAATAGTAAACAAAAGAATCAAATACCTAGGAATAAATTTAACTAAAGATGTAAAGGACTTATATACAGAAAACTACACAGCACTGTTAAAGGAAATCAAAGAAGACTTAAATAAATGGAAAAATATTCCCTGTTCATGGATGGGAAGATTAAACATCATCAAGATGTCTATCCTACCCAAACTAATCTACAGATTTAATGCAATCCCAATAAAAGTCAACACTATATTTTTTAAGGAACTGGAAAAACTAACCACAAAATATATTTGGAGAGGCAAGAGGCCCCGAATTGCCAAAGATATATTGAAAAAGAAAAATGAAGTTGGAGGTATCACATTACCTGACTTTAAAACATACTACAAAGCTACAGTGATCAAAACTG
>JAKSZT010054350.1:8427311-8498350 GCA_026826555.1 Tolypeutes matacus
AAATGGGATCTCCTCAAAATTAAAAACTTCTGCACCTCTAAGGATGTTATTAAGAAAATAAAAACGCAACCTAACCAATGGGAAAAAATATTCGGCAACCATATATCTGATAGGAGCCTAATATCCTGCATATATAAAGAAATCCTTCACCTCGAAAATAAAAGGACAAACAACCCATATAAAAAATGGGCAAGTGACCTGAAAAGACACTTCTCCAAGGAAGAAATACAAATGGCTAAAAAGCACATGAAAAAATGCTCAACATCACTTGCTATCAGGGAAATGCAAATCAAAACTACAATGAGATACCATCTTACACCCATCAGAATGGCAGCTATTAAAAAAAAAGGAGACACTAAATGTTGGAGAGGATGTGGAGGAATAGGAACCCTCATCCACTGCTGGTGGGACTGCGGTATGGTCCAGCCACTGTGGAGGACAGTTTGGCGGCTCCTCAGAAAACTATCCATAGATCTTCCGTATGATCCAGCAATTCCACTGCTGGGTATATACCCAGAAGAACTGAAAACAAAAATACGAACAGATATATGCACACCAATGTTCATAGCAGCATTGTTCACCATTGCCAAAAGTTGGAATCAGCCCCAGTGCCCATCAACAGACGAATGGATAAGCAAAATGTGGTACATACATACAATGGAATATTACTCAGCTGTAAGAAGGAACAAAGTGCTAACACATGAAATAACGTGGATGAATCTTGAAGACCTTATGTTGAGTGAAGCAAGCCAGGCACTCAAGGATGAACAGTATATGACCTCACTGATCTGAACTGAGGAAAGTGAGCAGTTTCTGAGAACCATTGTCTGAAAGAGAGGTTAACAAACGAGAGTAAGAGAAGAGCAGGCTTAGAGCCATCACCCATATGGACATAATCTATGGTAAAGGGATAGAGTGTGGTTGCATGTTGGGGGATGGGGCAGATGAGTGGTGGTGTTCCTGGGTTTGGTGGTGCAGCACTGGGGGGTGGGTGGATTAGGAAGGGCTGGTTCAAATCCCCAGGGCATGTAAATGTGAATCTTGACATTCCATGGGTTGGGAGAGGGGGGTATCACGGGCCCTGGGGGGCTGGGGAGAAGGGAACAGTCAAGATCTAATGGGTTGTTTTGTGGTCATGGGGAAGGTTTTTCATTACCTTACAGTAATGGACACAGGACATGGTAAATATCATCAAAATTATTAAACTGTATCATCTAAATTGTAAACTATACTGTAAATCACTGACAATGTTTAGTTGCTATATTTTGCTATCTGCATAACAGTTATAACAATGCTAACAACCAAAAAAAAAAAAGAGGAGGGGGAGTTAATATGGGGTGGGGAAGCAGGGGTGGTTTGGTATCTGGGAGTCTCCGGCACTCCGTGTGTGACTTTGCTGTGACCTAAAACTTCTTTGAAAATTAAATGAAAAATTGGGAGACAATGGGGATTGAGAGGAGGAAGGTGTCATGGCACACCAGACATCCGATAACACAGTGATAAAGGGAAGGAAAAAAGGGAAAAAAGAAAAGAGAAAGGAAAAAAAAATGAATATATATATATATATATATTTTAAAGGCATTTCCTTTGCTTTTTTGCCCATTTTTTGAATGTCCCAATCCACTAATTATATTTTATTTTGTTTTGTTCTTTGTTTGATTATTTGTTTTTTTTCCTTCTCTCTCTCTCTTTTTTTTTTTTCCCCTGAGTTTCCTTATGTTTGTCTCTTGCATGTAAGGTTATCACACTTGTTTCTTTTTCCTAGTAAGTGTATTTGATTATTCTATGGACTAAATGTTCATGGGGGATTTGGATCACAGAAGGGTTACAATGGGTACTGCGGGGGATTATTGGGGGGGGTATCTGGGAGGGTTTCGTGGGGATTGGTTCATCCGAATATACATGAAAGATATACAAAATCATTCAAAGGATCAGGGGATGTGGCATAGTCACGATGGGTGGATAATCACACAATAAATGAGGGAATCTGAATTCCTAGCCTGGAGAGCTCTGCCACAGTCTCCAAGGGAGCACCAATAGTCCTCTGAGTGTAGGGACAGTGCCTGTCAAAATAGGATGACCCACTGATGTGTTTTTTTTTATTGATGACTACCCTTGTGAGTCTTTGCTCTTGTAAATGAGACTTAGCCTGCAGTTGTGGGGTGCCTAAGGGTTGCCACCTGAGAGCCTCCTTGTTGCTCAAATGTGACCTCTCTCTAAGCCAAACTCAGCATATGATTGCATTACCTTTCCCCCGACGTGGGACATGACTCCCGGGGATTAGCCTCCCTGGCAAGGAGGGATTAATACCAAGTGCCAACTGGCAACACAACTGGAAAAAGACCTTGAATAAAAGGGGGAAATGGTAAAGACAAATGAGTTCAAGTGGCTAAGAGACTTCAAAGAGAGTCGGGAGGTCATCCCAGATGTAACTCTTACGCACACCTCAGTAGGAGCTCATAGAACATCTAAGTGCCTATCACCCCACTCATTGGGGTTCCTGAGAGCTCCGGAGACACCCAGGTCCTATATAAGGGGGGATAGCCCCAGAGACTGATGCCTTATCAGTGGGTTCTATTTTGGAATCTGTGCTCCTGAGAGTGACAGAATTAGACTCAAATAACTCCTCCCTGCACATGGTTCACCAGTCCCTTCTATTCAAACCTATATGTGATGCTGGAGTTTTTAGGTATGCTTCCAGAGACTGGAGCCTTCCACCTACCTATGTGCCAGGTGTTCATGAAATCTAGGTGGAGCTGCAAATCCTACCCTACCGCTCAATGGACTCATCCAAGTCACCTGGTGAGGAGACAATGGTGGGCAATGGCCATCCCAGGGAATGGAGAGGGCCTGCATCTGCAGGCAGGATCATCCCACCCACCATATCCATGGGATATAAGCCCTCTCTCACTTGGAGTTGGAGTGGACATCACCATCCCAGTCCCCTCAGGATTGGGGGAAGAACTATGGACTAGAGTGGACTTGATGGTATTCTCTTGTTCACATATGGTGATTCTAGCAATGCAAGAAATTATAACAATGATGTGGAGCCAGTGGCCAGTTGACACTTTTGGGGTATGGAGGGGATGAGCAGTTGAAATACAGGGGCTTCTTTGGGAGTTGGAGGTTATCCTGAGTACTGTTGTGGCAACGGATGTAGGCCATTTTAAATCAGCACACACCACTCAGAACTGAGTGGGAGAGAGTGTGGTCTACAGTGTGAACTGTGGTCTATGGTTGGTGGCAAGGCTCCAGGATGTGTAAGTTCATTGAGGGTGGTGGGCCACACTGTGGGTGATGTTTGTGTGGGATGTGGTGGGATGTGTGGGAGGTGGGCAACATGGGAATCCCAGTGGGTTCCGTGTAATATTTTGGGTAATCTAAGCACCTCTTAAAATATATGTGTGTATATATATATATATATATATATAACATTTTTGTAAGCAAATACACATATATGCATATATATTTATATATCATTTTGCAAATGTTTGTATGTATTGTGAGAATTTTGATTTTTACCCATAATAAAAAAAAAAAAAAGAAAGGATAAGCAGCTGATGAACAAGCAGGTGATGGAATTCAATAAAAGCAAGTGATTATTCCTTTAAAAAAAAAAAAAAAGACAAACAACCCTTTTAAAAAATGGGCAAGTGACCTGAAAAGACACTTCTCCAAGGAAGAAATACAAATGGCTAAAAAGCACATGAAAAGATGTTCAACATCACTAGCTATTAGCGGTACCTCAGAAAACTAACAATAGATCTTCCGTATGATCCAGCAATTCCACTGCTGGGTATATACCCAGAAGAAGTGAAAGCAAAGACACAAACAGATATATGCCCACCAATGTTCATAGCGGCATTGTTCACCATTGCCAAAATTTGGAATCAGCCCCGATGCCCATCAACAGATGAATGGATAAGCAAAATGTGATACATACATACAATGGAATATTACTCAGCTGTAAGAAGTAATAAAGTGCTAACACGTGGAATAACATGGATGAATCTTGAAGATCTTATGTTGAGTGAAGCAAGCCAGGCATTGAAGGATGAACAGTATATGACTTCACTGATTTGAACTGATGAAAGTGAGCAGTCTCTGAGAACCATTTTCTGAAAGATAGGTTAACAAGGGAGAGAAAGAGAAGAGTAGGCTGTGAGCCATCACCCATATGGACATAATCTATGGTAAATGGATAGAGTATAGTTGCATATTGAAGGACAGGACAGATGAGTAGTGATATTATTGGGTGTGGTGGTACAGGGTTCACAGATGGGTAGATTAGGAAGGGCAGGTTGGAATACCCAAGGTATGTAATTATGAATCTTGTCATTCCACGAGTCAAGAGAGGAGAGTGTCATATGCCCCAGGGGGAGGGGGAGGAAGGAACAGAAAAGAACAAACAGGGGGTTTTAGTGGTCAGAGGAAAGGTTTTTCATTACCTTACAGTAATGGACACAGGACATGGTAAATATCATGAAAACTTATTAAACTGTATCATCTAAATTGTACTGTAAACCATTGACAATGTTTAGTTGCTATATTTTGCTATCTGTATAACAGTTATAACAATGCTAACATCCAAAAAAAAAAAGGGTTTTAATATGGGGTGGGGAAGACGGGGTGGTTTGGTAGTTGGGAATCTCTGGTATTCCGTGTGTGACTTTGCTGTGACCTAAAACTTTTTTGAAAATTAAATGAAAATTTGGGAGACACTGGGGAATGAGAGGGGGAAGGTGTCACGGTACACCGGACATCCGATAATACAGTGATAAAAGGAAAAAAGTATTTTTTTTAAAAAGGCATTTCCTTTGTTGTTGTTTTTTTTCATTTTTTGAATGTCCCAATCTTCTAATTATATTTTGTTTTGTTTTGTTTTTTGTTTGATTGTTTGTTTTGTTTGTTTTCCTGAGTTTCCTTGTGTTTATCTCTTGCATTTAAGCTTATCATTGTTGTTTCTTTTTCCTATTAAGTGTATTTGATAATTATATGGGCTACATGTTCAGGGAAGATTTAGATCACAGAAGGGTTACAATGGGTGCTGCAGAGGATTATTGGTGGGGGGTGTCTGGGAGGGGGGATTCATGGGAGTAAGTCCATCTGAATATACATGAAAGATATACAAAATTGTTCAAATGACCAAAGGATGGGGCACGGCCACGGTGGGTGGACAACCACTCAATTAATGAGGGAATCTGAACTCCCAGCCTGGAGAGCTCTGTCACATTCTCCAAGGGAGCAGCAACAGTCTTCTGAGTGCAGGGACAGTGTCTGTCAAAAGAGGATGGCCTACTGATGAGTTCTTTTTATTGATGACTACCCTTATGAGTCTTTGCTCTTGTAACTGAAACTTAGCCTACTGTTATGGGGTGCCTAAGGGTTGCCACCTGAGAGCCTCCTTGTTGCTCAAATGTGGCCTCTCTCTAAGCCAAACTCAGCATATGAATGCATTACCTTCCTCCCAACGTGGGACATGACTCCTGGCAACGAGGGATTAATACCAAGTGCCAACTGACAACACGACTGGAAAAAGACCTTGAATAAAAGGGGGAAAAGGTAAAGACAAATGAGTTCAAGTGGCTAAGAGACTTCAAAGAGAGTCGGGAGGTCATCCCAGAGGTAACGCTTACGCACACCTCAGTAGGATCTCATAGAACACCAAAGTGCATATCACCCCACACAGAGGGGCTCCTGAGGGCTCTAGAGACACCCAGGTCCTATATAAGGGGGGATAGCCCCAGAGACTGACGCCTTATCAGTGGGCTCTCTTTTGGAATCTGTGCTCCTGAGAGTGACAGAATTAGACTCAAATAAGTCCTCCCTGCACATGGTTCACCAGTCCCTTCTATTCAAACCTATATGTGATGCTGGAGTTTTTAGGTATACTTCCAGAGACTGGAGCCTCTGGCCTACCTATGTGCCAGGTGTGTGTGGAATCTCAGTGGAGCTGCAACTCCTACCCTACAGCTCAATGGACTAATCCAAGTCACCTGGCGAGGAGACAACGATGGGCAATGGCCATCCCAGGGAATGGAGAGGACCTGCATCTGCAGGCAGGATAATCCCACCCACCATATCCATAGGATATAAGCCCTCTCTCCCTTGGAGGTGGAGTGGACATCACCACCCCAGTCCCCTCAGGACTGGGGGAAGAACTATGGACTAGAGTGGACTTAATGGTATTCTGCTGTACACATATGGTGATTCTAGCAATGGAAGAAATTATAACAGTGAGGTGGAGCCGGTGGCCACTGGACACTCTTGGGGCAGGGAGGGGATGTGCAGTTGAAATACAGGGGCTTTTTCAGGACTTGGGGGTTGTCCTGAGTGCCGTTGTGGCAACGGATGTAGGCCATTTTAAATCAGCACATACCATTCAGAACTGTGTGGGAGAGAGTGTGGCATATGATGTGAACTGTGGTCTATGGTTGATGGCAAGGCCCCAGGATGTGTAAGTCCATTGAGGGTGATGGGCCACACTTGTGGGAGATGTTTGTGTGGGACGTTGTGGGAGGTGTGGGAGGTGGGGAATATGGGAATCCCTGTAGTTTCCATGTTATATTTAGGTAATCTAAGTACCTTTAAAAATATATATAAATATATATATATATATATATATATATATATATATATAACATTTTTATAAGCAAATGCACATATATGCATATATATTCATATATCATTTTACAAATATTGGTATGTATTGTTAAAAATTTGATTTTTAACCACAATAAAAAATTGAATAAATAAATGAATTAATTAATCCTAAGTGGTCAATATAAAGTATATTTAAAAGAGGATTGAAATCTAAAAAAAAAAAAAAAAAAAAAAAAAAGGGCATGTGACCTGAAAAGACACTTCTCCAAGGAAGAAATACAAATGGCTAAAAAGCACATGAAAAGATATTCAACATCACTAGCTATTAGGGAAATGCCAATCAAAACTACAATGAGATAACATCTTACACTCATTAGACTGGCTACTTTTAAAAAAACAGAGGACTATGAGTGTTGGAGAGGATGTGGAGGAATGGGAACCCTCATCCACTATAGGGGGGAATGTAAAATGGTCCAGTCATTGTGGAGGACAGTTTGGCGGTTCCTCAAAAAACTAACTATAGAACTGACATATGATCCAGCAATTCCACTGCTGGGTATATACCCAGAAAAATTGAAAGCAAAGACATGAACAGATATTTGCATACCAATGTTCATAGCAGCATTATTCATTATTGCCAAAAGTTAGAATCAATTCAAATGCCCAATAACAGATGAATGGATAAACAAAATGTGGTACATACATACAATGGAATATTACTCAGCTGTAAGAAGGAGTACAGTGCTAACACACGGGATAACACAGATGAACCTTGAGGACCTTATGTTTAGTGAAGCAAGCCAGGCATTGAAGGATGAACAGTACATGACCTCACTGATATGAATTAAGCAAATTGAGCAGACTCAGACAGGTTTACAGGAAATAGGAAGGGAGAAGAAGGTTGTGAGTCAACAACCATAAGGACAAAATATATGGTAAGATGAAAGTGTGTAGTTGCGTAATGAAGGGATATGACAGGAGGGTAGTGATATTATTGGGTTGGGTGGTACAGGTTTGATGGGTGGATAGATTGGGGCGGGTGGGTTGGAAGGTCCAGGGAACTGGGAGGAGGCTTGGGAGAGGGACCAGGTGAACATTGGGGATTTGCAGGTATGTGGTTGAAAGTACAAAGTTGGGAATGCTCTTATGGCAATATGACAAGGAAGGGTTACTGGTTTAGGGTGTTGGGGGGGGGCACCCGGGACAAGGCGCACCTGGAGTAGGCTTCTAGGGAGTCTGTGAGTGATCATTTTGTCATGATGTGTTGTATCAGTGGGTGGAGACCCACATAATGAGCGGGAAGGAGTTGGATTCCCATACTCGGGAGGACCAGTTTGTTCACAGAGAGGCCCCCGTCTCTCAAGAGCATGAGCAGTTCCTAATAGGGGAGAACAAACCAGTGTGTCAAGACCTCAGTGTTGTTGCATGTAACTATGAATCTTGTCATCCCAGGAGTGAAGCCAGGGGGTCACCGTGGGTCCCGAGGGGAGGAGGGGATATTTAGTGGGCAATGGAAGTGTTCTACGTGATCTTACAATGATGGACACAGGCCATGTTAAATATCATTAAAATTTATAAAAGTGTACAGTCTAAAATATAAACCATAATGTAAACCATTGACCATGTTTAGTAGCTATGTTTCACTGTATGTATATCAGTTATAACAAAGGCACCATCCACATATAGAAAAATATTAATAAGAGAAGGAGGAAAAGGGAGGATGTTGGGTATATGAAAGCCCTGTGTATTCTGTGACTTTACTGTGACCTAAAACTTCTTTGAAAACAAAAGGAAAAATAGTAAGACACTGGAGAATAAGTGGAAGAAAATGCCACTGCACAAACAGGACACCAGATATTACAGTGATGAAAGGCAAAATGTCAAAAAAAATTTTTTAATGTTTTTCATTATTTTTTTAAATCCCAATCTTTTAATTTTATTTTGTTTTTAGTTTTAAATTTTTTTGTGTTATATTTCTTATATTAAATTTATCATTAGTATTTCATTTTCCTATTAAATGTATTTGGCTATTTTAATGGCTTCATTTTTGAAGAAACTTTGGATCACAGAAGGGTTACAAAAGGGTAGGGGAAGATCATTGGTGTGGGGTGTCAGTAATGGGGGATACATGGGAGGAAGTTTACCTGGACAAGCATATAATGTACATAAAAATGTTCAAAAGTTCACAGTGGGTGGAGACTCACACAATAACCAAGAGAATATTGAATTCCCATACTGGAGAGCTCTGCCACATTCTCTAATGGAGCAGCAACAGTCCCCCAAGTGCAGGAGCAATGACTGGTGAAGGAGGATGATCCACTGATGGGCCCTTGATATTGACGACTATGCTTATGAGCCTTTGCTCTTGAAATTGAAACTTAGCCTATTGTGTGGGGTGCCTAAGAGTGCCTCCTGAGAGCCTCCTTGTTGCTCAAATGTGGCCTCTCTCTAAGCCAAACTCAGCATATAAATAAATGCATTACCTTCCCCCCAGCGTGGGACATGACCTCTGGGGATGAGCCTCCCTGGCATTGAGGGATTACTACCAAGCACCAACTGGCAATGCAACTTGAAAAAGACCTCGAATAAAAAGGTGGAAAAGTAAAGACAAACGAATTCATATGGTTAAGAGACATCAAAGTGAGTTGGGAGGTCAGCCCAGAGGTAAAATTTATGCACTTCTCAGCAGGATCTCATAGACTGCCAATGTGGATAATACCCCAAATAGTGGGGCTCCTGAGGTCTCTGGAGACACCCAGGTCCTATGGTCAGGGACCAGAGTTTGGTCCCTTGCCAATGGGCCCTACTTTGGAGTTTGTGCTCCTGAGAGTGACAGAGTTGGACTCAATTGTAATCCCTACATGTGAATCATCTGTCCCTTCTATTTAAACCTATACTTGGTGCTGGAGTTTGTAGGTGTACAACCAAGAGTCTCGAACCTTTGGGCTGTCCGTGTGCCAGCTGGGCCCGGAATCGCAGCAAAGTTGCAACACCTACTCTACAGCTCACTGGACTCACCCAGGATAACTAACAAGGAGATGATAAAGGACAACGACCATCCCAAGGAACAGAGAGAGTCTGCAACTGCAAGCAAGATATTCCTATCCATCTTCCCCATAGGATATAAGCCCCCTCTCAATTAGAGGTGGAATGGACATCACCATCCCAGAATCCTCAGGACTGGGGAAAGAACTATGGGATAGAGTGGACTTACTGGTATTCTACTATAGACATTGTGATTCTAGCAATGGAAGAAATTACAACATTGACATGGAGCCAGTGGCCACTGGAGGCTCTGGGAATAGGGAGAGGGAAAAACAGTTGTAATATGGGGGCTTTTTCGGTACTTGGGAATCATCCTGAATGACTACAATGACAGATATAGGCCATTTTATATCATCACAGAACTGTGTGGGAGACAGTGTAGACTACAACGTAAACTATGGTCAATGCTTAATGGCAAAGCCCAAGGATGCATTTTATCAATTACAGTGAATGTGCCACACTGATGAAGGATGTTTATGTGGGAGGGTATGGGAGGTGTGGTGAGTGGGGCATATGGGAATCCTATATTTTTTGTGTAATATTTATGTATGTAAGTGTCTTTTAAAAAATAAAAAATAATAATTATTTTTTAAAAGAGTACTATAAGAGAATACTTTGAAAAATGGCATGCCAATAAAATGGATAATTTAGAGGAAATAGACCAATTCCTAGAAACACACTAGCAGCCTACACTGACGAAAGAAGAAATTGATGAACTCAACAGACCAATCACAAGTAACAAGATTGAATTAGTCATCAAAAACCTCTCAACTAAAAAGTCCAGGACCAGACAGCTTTACAGATGAATTCTACGAAACATTCTGGAAAGAACTAACACCAATCCTGCTTAAACTCTTCTAAAAACAGAAGTGGAAGGAACATTGCCTAACTCATTCTATGATGCCAGCATTACCCTAATGCCAAAGCCAAACAAAGATGCCAGAAGAAAGAAAAACTATAGACCTATCTCTCTAATGAACCTAGATGCTAAACTCCTCAACTAAATACTTGCTAATCACATTCAACAACACATCAAACAAATTATACACCATGACCAAGTGGGTTTCATCTCTGGTATGCAAGGATAGTTCTACATAAGAAAATCAAACAATGTAATACACCACATAAACAGATCGAAAGAAAAAAATCACATGATCATTTCTATAGATGCAGAAAAAGCATTCGACAAAATACAGAACCATTTTCTGATGAAAATACTTCAAAACATAGGAATACAAGGAAACTTTCTCAACGTGATAAAGGGTATAGAGGAAACACCCATAGTTAACATCATATTCAATGGTGAAATCCTAAAAACTTACCCTCTAAGATCTGAAACAAGACAAGGATTCCCACTTTCACTGCTCTTATTTAACATTGTGTTAGAAGTACTTCCTTGAGCACTTAGACAAGAAAAAGATATAAAAAAGGCATCCAAATTGGAAAAGAAGAAGTAAAAATTTCACTAGTTGCAGAGGGCATGATCCTATACATAGAAAGCCCTGACAAACCTACAACAAAGCTTATAAATAAGTTCAGCAAAGTAGCAGGTTATAAGATCAATGTGGAAAAATCAGTAGCATTTCTGTACACTAATAATGAGCAAACTGAGGAGGAAATCAAGAAAAAAAAAATCCCATTTACAATATCAACTAAAAGAATCAAATACCTAGGAATAAATTTAACTAAAGATGTAAATGACTTGTACACAGAAAACTGTAAAACACTGTTAAAGGGAATCAAAAGACCTATATAAATAGAAGAATATTCCCTGTTCATAGATAGGAAACCTAAACATCATTAAGATGTCTATCCTACCCAACTGATTTACAGATTTAACACAATTCCAATAAAAATTACCACAGCATTTTCTTTACTGAATTGGAAACGCTAACTATAAAATTTATTTGGAAGGGTAAGGGACCTGAATAGCCAAAGACATATTGAAAAAGAAAAATGAAATTGGAAGAATCACACTATCTGGCTTTAAAACATACTACAAAACTACAGTGGTCAACATTGAATGGTATTGGCACAAGGTATTGGACATACTGACCAATGGAACTGAGTTGAGAGTTCTGATATAAATATACAGTCAACTCATATTTGATAAGGCCACCAAGCCCACTCACCTGGGAGAGAATTGCCTCTTCAACAAATGGTGCTTGGAAAATTGGATATCCATATCCAAAAAAAATGAGAGAGGAATACCACCTCATACCTTATACAAAACTTAACTCAAGATGGATCAAAGATCTAAATATAAGAGGCAAGACCATAAAGATCTTGGAAGATAATGTAGGGAAGCATCCACAGGATCTTGTATCAGGAAATGGTTTCATGAACTTTACACCCAAAACACAAGCAATGAAAGAAAAAATAGATAAATGGGACCTCCTCAAAATTAAAAACTATTACACCTCAAAGGAGTTTTTCAAGAAAGTGAAAAGGCAGCCTATTCAATGGGAGAAAATATTTGGTAATCATATATCCGATAGTGGTCTAATATCCAGCATATATAAAGAAATCCTACACCTCAAAAATAAAAATACAAGCAACCCATTTAAAAAATGGACAAGTGATTTGAATAGACACTTCTCCAAAGAAGAAATACAAATGGTTAAAAAGCACATGAAAAGATGCTCAACATCACAACCTATTAAGGAAATGCAAATCAAAACCACAATGAGATATCATCTTACATCCATTAGACTGGCGGCTATTAAAAAAAACAGAGGACTACAAGTGTTGGAGAGGATGTGGAAGAATGAGAGCACTTATCCACTGCTGGTGGGAATGTAGAATGGTGCAGGCATTGTGGAGGGCAATTTGGCGGTTCCTCAGGAAGCTAACCATAGAACTGACATACGATCCAGCAATCCCACTGCTGGATGAATACCCAGAAGAAATGAAAGCAGGGACACATAGAAATATATGCACACCAATGTTCATAGCAGCATTATTCACTATTGCCAAAAGTTAGAAACAACTCAAATGTCCATCAACAAATGAATGGATAAACCAATAATGGTATATACACACAATGGAATATTACTCAGCTGTAAGAAGGAATGCAATATTAACACACGAGATAACATGGATGAGTCTTGAAGACCTTAGGTTGAGTGAAGCAAGCCAGGCACTGAAGGACAAATATTACATGACCTCACTGATATGAATTAAGCAAATTGAGTAGACTCTCAGAGCTAGAGTCTGGAATATGGGTTTATAGGAGACAGAAAGGGAGAAGAAGGTTGTAAGTCAATGCCTATAAGGGCAGCATCTATGATAATGTGGAAGGATGTATGTGCAGTGGATGGGTATAACAATGGTGCAGTGATGCTATTGGGCTGAGTGGTGCTGGTCTGTAAGGGGGGTAGGGAGGGGAAGGTGGGTTGGACTGTCTGTGGAACTGGGGAGAGGATTGGGGGATAGAGCAGATGAACTTTGGAGATTTGCAGGTATGTGGCTGAAGCTACAAAATTGGGAATGTTCCTTTGGCAAATATATCAGGGGAGGGTTACTGGTTTAAAGTGTTGGATGTGGTGGCATGCAGTACAGCGAGCACCTGGGGCAGTCTTCTAGGAGTGTATAGTGTTCATCTTGTCATAGTGTGTTGTATCAGTGGGTGGAGACTCACATAATGAGCAGGAAGGTGTTGGACTCCCATCCTGGGCAGTCCTGCTATGATCTCAAATAGAGGGGCAGGAGTCTCCTGAAAGCATAAGCAGTGCCTAAATAGGGGAGGACAGGCCAGTATGTCAAGCCCTCAATTTGTTGCAAGTAAATATGAATCTTGTCTTTCAATGAATTAATCTTGGTCTTTACCATGGGTCCTGAGGGGAGGAGGAGGGAAGAATAGAATAGATGGAACATGGGGCATTTTGTAGGTGATGGGATTGTTTTTACATGATCTTGCAAATTATGAATAGAGACCATGTTAAATTTCATCAAAATTTATAAAAGTGTATGGTCCTAAATGTAATCCATAATGTAAATCATTGACCATGATTAGTAGCAAAGTTTCAGTATTTGTACATCAATTGTAACAAATGTACCATCCACATGCAAAATGTTATTAATAAGGAAAAGGGGAAATGGGGGAGGATGTTGGGTATATGAGAATCACCTATATTCTGTACATGACTTTTCTGTAACCTAAAGCTTCTTTGAAGAGAAAATTAGAAAAATAAGACACTGGGGGAATAAATGGAAGATAACATCACTGTACATACAAGACAACAGATCTTACAATGATGAAAGACGTCAAAAATTTTTTTAATTTTATATATTTTTCATTATTTCAAACATTTTTTAAATTTTTTTATATTTTATTCATTATTTTTAAAACTATCGTTACTATATCATTTTCCTATTAATTGTATTTGGTTATTTTGTTGGCTTTAATTTTGAAGACATTTTGGATCACAGAAGGGTTTACAGCTGCAGCAAGGGAGGATTATTGGTGTGCGGTGTTGGAGATGGGGGATGCAGGGGAGGAAGCTCACCTAGGGCATACTTATAAGCCATAAGAATGTATTCAAGTGTTCATGGGGCATGATCACAGTGGGTGGAGATTCACACAATAACCGAAAGAATATCAAATTCCCATCCTGGGAAGCTCTGCCACATTCTCTAATGGGAAAGCAAGAATCCCCTGAGTTCAGGGGCAGTGACTAGTGAAGGAGAATGGACCATTGATGGGCCCTTAATAGTGATGACTGTACTTATGACCCTTTATTTTAAAATTGAAACTTAGCCTAGTATTATAGGTTGCTTAAGAGTTAACTCTTGAGAACCTCCTTGTTGCTCAAATGCGGCCTCCCTCTAAGTCAAACTCAGCATATAAATGCATTACCTTCCCCCCAGCATGAGACATGACTCCCGGGGATGAGCCTCCCTGGCACCGAGGGATTACTACCAAGCACCAGCTAGCAATGCAACTGGAAAAGACCTTGACCAAAAGGGGGAAAGGGTAAAGACAAATGACTTTATATGGCTAAGAGACTTCAAAGTGAATTGGGAAGTCATTCCAGAGGTTACCCTTATGCACGTCTCAGCAGGATCTCTTTGACTGCCAAAGTAAATATTGCCTCAAATAGTAGAGATCCTGGGGCCTCTGGAGACATCTAGACACTATAGGCAGGGCAGACAGCTCAGAAGTTTGGCACCCTGCCAGTGGGCCCTACTTTGGAATTTATGCTCCCCAGTGTAACAGAGATGGACTTGATTGTGGTTTCCCTACAGATGGCTCTTCTGCTCCTTCTATTTTTTACCTATAATTAGTACCAGAGTTGATAGGTGTATGTCCAAGAAACTTAAATCTTTGGCATGTCCATATACTATTTGGGCCCTGAATCTCAACAGAGTTGCAACACCTACTTTAATGCTGGGTGGACCGTAGAAGATCATGGCTTATAGTTAACCCATTCCTCAGCATGTAAACCAATTGTAGATGGGACTTTTTAATTAAATTCAGTTAAAGGATCTTCCTTTTGATTAGATCACTTCAGTAGGTCATAATCCAGGGTGAGTTTTAATCCTCCCAATGGAGTCCTTTATAAATGAAGAATAAAAAGCCTCAGACACAGAACAAAGCTGCAGAGCCAGAGAAGAACCCAAAAGCTGAGGTAGAGTACTGGGAACCAAAAGCTGAAAGAGATGAGGCCCAATAGAGAAGGGAGAGATGAGCCATGTGCCTGATTACCCACAGATGTGAATCTTCTGACAATGACACAATGTACCTGATTGCTCACAGCTGCAGCACAGTGAGACAGCATGACTAATGATGCATTGATTTGGACACTTTCATAGCCTCAGAACAGTAAGCTTTTAACCTAATAAAAGCCAACACATTTCTGGTACATTGCTTCGGCAACTTTCAGCAAACTAAAACACTATATATTAATAAAAATGGCAATCCATCAAGAAAAAAATAACAATCATAAGTATTTATGCACCTAAACATGGTGCCCCAAAATAGATGAGGCAAACACTGGTAAAACTTAAGAGAGAAATAGATACATCTACATAATATTTGGAGACTGCAATACAGTTCTATCAATAGATAGAACTCCTAGACAGCAGATCAATAAGGGAACTTGAAAAATATGATAAATGAACTAGACCTAACAGACATATTCAAAGCATTGCACCCTAAAACAGCAGGATATACATTCTTCTCAAATGCATATAGATCATTCTCCAAGACAGACCGCATGTTGGGTCACAAAACAAGTCTCAATAAATTTAAAGATTGACATTATACAAAGCATCCTCTCTGAACATAATGGAATGAAGGTGGAAATCAAAAACAGGTGGAGAACTAGAAAACCCACAAATAGACAGAAATTACTAACACTCTTAAACAATGAGTTGGTCAAAGAAGAAATTGCAAGGGAAATCAGTAAATGTCTTGAGATGAACAAAAACAAGAACGTAACACATCAAAACTTGTGGGGGAGGAGATGTGGCTCAACTTCCACATGGAATAATTATATCTATTTTACTTCTTGAATTCTTGAATTCTCTAATGATCAAATGAGAAATTCTAGTTCCCTAGCCCCATATTTACTTTGATATGTACTCTTTTTATTTGTCTTCCACATAGCCACCTGGATTTGACAACCATTCATGGTGAAAAGTACTTCCAACTGTATTTTTAATCTGATTTCTTCATTCTCTTCTTGAGAGGAAATCTCAAAATGACAAAACTAGGGTGTGCTTCATATCATGAATAAAATGATTTGTAAGTCACTGAATGCAGCCCATCCCAGTGCATGACAGATATTTCATTCCATTAAACCTTGGAAAACATAGGTGCCAATTACTTAAGAAGGAGTCAAATCCTTTAGTCTGTATTACCATACAAAGAAAACAAATGTCATTATGCTGGAATATAATGCCTAAATATATTGGACCCATTACTGTATTTCAATCACTGAGGCATTCAGTCCAGATGTCTGTACCTCTTTTTTATTTTGTTTTTGTGTTTTATGTTCCCAGTGCCTCCTAAAAAGAAAACAAAAACAAAAAATCAAGCAAAACAAACCAAATAAAAAACAACTTAGGACAGCCGATGTGGCTCAGTGGTTTTATGCCCACTTCCCCACTATGAGATCCCATGTTCAATCCCTGGCCCTCAGTACCTAAAAAAAAAAAAAAATTATGGCATGCAGTGAATGCAGTCGTGGGTTGGAAACCTATAGCCCTAAATTGAAAAGAAGAGTGAGCTAAAATCAAAGGTCTAAGTGAACACCTAAGTGGACTAGAAAAAAAAATAGTAAACTAATCCCACAGCAAAGAGGAGAAAAGAAATAAAGATTACAGCAGAAAGAGATGAAATGGAGAATTAAAAAAAGATTTTAAAAAATTTAAAACCAAAAATTTGTTCTTTCAGAAGATCAATAAAATCAATAAGCCCTTAGCTAGACTGACAAAGAAAGAAATGAGAGAAGACTCAAATACATAAAATCAGAAGTGAGAGGGGGGAACATTAATACTGATCCTGCAGAAATGAAATGGATCATAAGATAATACTATGAACAACTGTATGCCAACAAATTAGGCAATCTAAATGAAATTGACAAATTTCTAGAAACACACAAACAACCTCCATTTACTCTAGAAGAAATAGAAGAGGTCAACAGACCAATAACAAAGAGTGAATCAGTCATCAAAAACCTTTTAAGAAAGAAAAGCCCATGAACAAATGGATTCACAGGTGAATCCTACCATTCATTCCAAGAATAATTAATACCAATCCTGTTCCAACTTTTCCAAAAACTGAAGAGGAGGAAATGCTACCTAACTCTTTCCATGAGGCCAGCATCATCTAATACTAAAGTCAGATAAAGATACTGCAAGAAAAGAATTACAGACCATTTCTCTAATGAATATAGATACAAAAAATTCTTAGTAAAATTCTTGCAAATCAAATCCAACAGCATATTAAAAGAATTATAAACCATGATCAATTGGGTTTTATACCAAGTATGCAAGGGTAGCTCAACATAAGAAAATCAATTAATGTAATACACCACATTTAAAAAATGGAGGGAAAGCACATGATCATCTTCATTCCTGCAGAAAAGGCATATGATGAAATCCTTTGATCTTGATAAAAAACACCTAGAAAAATAGGAATAATAGGAAAGTTCCTCAACATGATAAAGAACATATATGAAAATCCCACAACTAACATTATACTTATTAGTGAATGGCTGAATGCTTTCCCTCTAAATCTGGAACAAGACAAGAATGCCCACTGTCACTACTGTTATTCAAATTGTGCTGTGAGTTCTTGCCTGAGCAGTTAGGCAAGAAAAATAAATAAAAGGCATCCAAATTGGAAAGAGAGACATAAAACTTCACTATTTGCAGATGATATGATACTATATATAGAAAGTCCTGAAAAATCTACAACAAAGCTACTAGAGCTAATGAATTCAACAAAGTGGTGGGGTACAGAATCAAGATGCAAAATTCAGTAGTTTTATACATTAATAATGAGAATCAGGGGAGGAAAACAAGAAAAAAAATCTATTTACAATAGCAACTAAAAGAATCAGATAACTAGAAATAAATTTAACCAAGGATGTAAACGATTTGTACAAAGAAAACTACAAAACATTGCTAAAAGAAATCAAAGAAGACCTAAATAATGGAAGGATAGTCTGTGTTCATGGATTAGAAGACTAAATATCCTTATGATGTCAATTCTACTGAAAATTATTTACAGATTCAATGCAATGCTGATCAAAATTCCCATAGCCTACTTTGCAGAAATGGAAAAGTCAATTATCAAAATTATTTGGAAGGGTGAGGTACCCCAAATAGCCAAAAACATCTTGAAAAAAGAACATTGTCAGAGGACTTACATTTCCTCACTTTAAAACACATTATAGGGAAAAAACAAAATAATAATTAAAAAAAAAAAAAAAACATAGGGAAGAAGATGTAGCTCCAGTGATTGAGCGCCTGCTTTCCATATACAAAATTGTGGGTTCAATCTCCAGTACCTCCTAAATATATATATTATAAAGCTATAGTCATGCAAATAGCATGGTATTGGCACAAGGATAGATATATTGACCAATGGAATCGAATTGAGAGTTAAACCCTCACATCTACGGCAAACTGATTTTTGAAGAGCCTGCCAAGTCCACTCAATTGGGAAAGAATTGTCTCTTAAACAAATGGTGCTGAGAGAATTGGTTATCCATATGCAAAGAAATGAAAGAGGACCCCTATTTCATACCATATACAGATATTAACTCAAAATGGACCAAAGGCCTATATATAAGAACAGTACTATAAAACTCCTAGAAGAAAATGTAAGGCAGCACCTTCAGCATCTTGTGTTAGGCAATGGTTTCTTAGACTTTATACACAAAGCACAAGCAATGAAAGAAAAAATAGACAAATGAGGCCGCCTCAAAATTAAAAACTTTTGTGGCTTAAAGGGCTTTGTCAGGAAACTGAAAAGACAACCTACTCAATGAGAGAAAATATGCAGTCCACATATCCAATAAGGATTTAATATCCAGAATATATAAAGAAATCCTAAAACTCAACAATAAAAAGACATCCCAATTTAAAAAAAATGGGCAAAAGACTTGAATAGACTTTTTCCAAAGAGGATATACAGATGACCAAAAAGCACATGAAATGAGGCTCAACATCCCTAGCTATTAGGGAAATGCAAATCAAAACAACACTGCGGTACCATTTCACACCCACTAGAATAGCTACTATTTAAAAAAAAAAAAAAAACAGAAAACTACATGTGTTGGATATGGGAGAAATGGGAACACGCATTCATTGCTGGTGGGAATTTAAAATGGTGCAGTCACTGTAGAAGACAGTTTGGCAGTTCCTCATAAAGTTAAGTAGAGAATTCCCGTATGATCTGGCAATCTGACTGCTCAGTATATACCCAGAAGAATTGAAAGTAGGGACTCAAACAGTTATTTGCACACTGATGTTCAGACTGGTATTATTCATACTTGCCGAAATCTGGAAGCAACCCTACTGTCCATCAGCTGATGAATGGATAAACGAAATGTGGTGCATTCATACAATGGGATATTATTCTGAAGTTAAAAAGTCTTGATGTATGCGACAACATGGAGGAATCTTGAGGGCATTATGCTGAGTGAAGTAAGCCAGACACAAAGGACAAGTATTGTATAATCTCACTGAAATGAACTAATTATAATAAACAAAGTAATAGAGTTATAATCTAGATTATAGGTTACCAGGGGATAGATTGGCTTTAGAGAATGAGGAGTTGATGCTTAATTTGTACAGAATTTCTATTTAGGATGATGGTTAAGTTTTAGAAATGGATGGTTGTGATGGTAGCACAATATTGTGAATAAAATAATTAACAGCACTAAGTTATATAGGTGAATGTGGCTAAATGGGGAAACTTTAGGCCATATATGCTACTAGAATGAAAATTAAAACATAAAACATAGGGGAGTGGTTGTAGCTCAAGTGGTTGAGTGCCTGCTTCCCATGTATGAGATCCCAGGTTTGATCCCTAGAACCTCCTAAAAAAAACAAACAAATAAACAAAAAAACGAACTCTCTTTGGGTGCGGGTGTAGATCAGTGGTTGAGCCCCTGCTTCCTTTGTATGAGACCCTGGTTGCAATTCCTAGTACCTCCTAAAAAGAAGACAAAAAGATAAAACAGGACTGTATAACACAGTGAACCTTATTATAGATGATGGACTATAGTTAACAGTACAAGTATGTTCTTTCATGAATTACAACAATCATATGACACTAATACAAGGTGTTACTAATAGAGTGGTATATGGAGAAAAACACACCTACTGTAAACTATGGATGCTAGCTAAAATTACTATTTAATAATCTTTTAGCAATTATGAAAAAGGTAACAACTGTTAAAAAATAGTACAATTATTTTGAAAGTGCTATCATCAATTATAATAAATGTTCCATACCAGTGCAAGGTGTTGGTGGTGGGGTGGTATATGGTAATACTGTATTAGATGAATGATGGTTCTGTAAACCTACAACTTCTCTAATAAAAAATAAACCAAACAAAAACAAACAACAAGCAAAGCAAACTAACAAAAAAGCTCAAATTTGCCAATGTGGCTCAATGGTTAAGTGCTAGTTTCCCACATATGAGGTACTAGGTTCAATCCCCAGCACCTGGTACCTAAGGGGAAAAAAAACAAAAACAAAAACAAAAAAACTAAGTTACAGCAGAATTTCATTGGGATTTGAAAAAAACACATTTCACTTTTGGCCATTCTATTAAAACTTCTTTCTCAAAAGGCATCTGTGACCTATGAATCATTAAATTTGGTTATAGTTCCCTCGCCTCACTTCAATATGATGATGTGACCACCTACTCAACCCCTTTCTTAGCACTGGTTGCACAACTCTTCCTGGTTCTCTCCCAGCACTGTGAAAAAAGACTTTCTGGAAGATTCTATTCTCAATAATTTTTCTTATTTCCCATAACTGTCACCATAACTACATGGCTTCTAGTATCAACAGCAAGCAGATAGCATTCAAATAAATGGTTTCAAAACCTGGCTTTCTCTTGAGCACTGCTAGATCAGTGTTCTAAGATGCCTTCTAATAGGGAGTGCATAAAATTCAATGTGTTTAAAACTGAACTCATTATCTTTTTTTTCCAAAACCAGTGAATCCTGCTGATGTTTCTCTTTTTACAAATGTCATATAGCCTCAAAAGCTTGGAGTTATCTGTGACTCTTACATGGTTCCCCATACTCTATGTTCAAACAGACCCTGAACTTTGTTGTTCTTACTTCAATACTATTTCTCAGCCCCATCTTGTCTTTCCCACTTCCAGTGCCAGCATTCTAGCTACAGGCATTCCTCCATCACCTCTTTCCCTAAGTTCTGTTCACATATTAGACTATAAGTTTCTATATTCCAAGTCTTAATTTACTCTATACCATATTAATATTTCTAATGGACAGACCAAATCTTAGAATTCCCTGAATAGCTTCCCATTGTGTATGAACAAAATAGAAAACCCTAATTATCAACTCTCCTTGAAACATCCTAAATTACCTTTCCTCTTGTTCTCTTACCTGTCTCCATATTCAAGTTGAACCAGGACATTCTCATATTCTGAGTTTTCTCCTAGTTTAAGGTGAGAAACTCATGGTGTTTCCTTACCCTGTGGTTCCTTCTTAACTCCCATCTCTGTCTTTCATCACTTTTCTTCCATGACTAGCTTGTTACCTTCCATGATTCCCTCCAGCCAAAGCTGATCTCCCTACTCACTCCAAATTCTTATGGCCCTTCAAAAAAAGTACTTCAAAATATATCAAATACATAAAAAAGCTTGGCAAGGAATATATCTGACAAAGAATTAACAACAAAGTTAAAGATTACAGTGCACCCTTTCCCAAAGAAATTATTCCACCTCTCTGAGAGAGTAAATATCTTTGCTTAAACGGTGTATCTTTATAGTTTTTGTTGTTTTTAGGACAAAATTTTTAAAATTACTTAATATATCTAATATTTATCGAATGCTTAAGTCTGTTGCACATAAATTAGATCATTTTATACAAATGCAGTCAATTTAAGCATCATCTCCCAAAGCTCAGCTGTGGACTATCAGGCATATGGCTCATCTCTTCAGCCCTGAGCTGCTCTATAGGCCCAGCCTATTGGGGGCTTCATGCTTCAGCTTTGACTGCTAGTGATCCTCATGCTTCAGCTTTGACTGCTAGTGATCCTCAAGTCCTCTCTTATCATATGTAAGGACAAAATGGTAGCTTCCTTTCTCTCTGTGTCTTCTTTCTCTCCGTTTTCTCAGTTTATATAAGACTCAGCTAGAGGGTGGAAGCCTAAAGTGCATTACACGTCGCTGATGTAGTCCAATCAAATCCCGTAAAATGATCTAAGTGAAAGCGATTGAATCAAAGTGAATCTAATGCAATCGGAGGATCTCACATTTGGATTAGTTAAAAAAAAAAAACATGATCTCTTTTTTTGAATTCACCAAATTCAAACTGTCACAGTAAAGTTCTATCATTTTCTTCCTAAAGGTCATATATCTCTTTGTTTAACTAAAGATACTTTATATTTTAGTTGCTATTATCTTTAAAAAAGCACATTTTCTCAAGTTTTTGTTTGTGGTTATAGAAATGTGATATTTACATATTTGTCTTTTGTCCATTAATGTTGTTAAAGCTCTCATTCATTCTAATAATGCAGACCTTGTGTTTATGCAACCATATGATTTAAGAATAATGACAGGGAAACGGATGTGGCTCAAGAAGTTCGGCGTCCGTCTACCATATGGAGAGACCGGTGTTCGATCCCCGGGACCTCCCGGTAAAAAAAAAAAAAAAAAAAAAAAGAATAATGACAATTTTGTTTAATTCTTTCCAATCTTTATGCCATCATTTTCTTTTCTTATCTTATTGTACTGACTTAAACAATGAAGAAATAATGCAATAATACTAATAAACACTTGTGTATCACTCTATGCCCAGCATTGTTCTGTATATATTAATTCGTTTAACCTTCACAACAACCCTATCAGGTAGTATGAAGAAAGAATTAATACAGCAGGCCTGTTTTACTCAGTTCTTGCTTATTTCTGTAACCATGGTGATGACTGTTGGTCAGACTCTGAGATCTAAACAACTAGAATGTTCACAGAGCTACTGGGTAATGATGCTATTCTATATTCCAGAAGCAGTGGGTTAAGATTAACACCATAAACCAATATGTTTAACATAAACCTCAAGACACATGTTAGGTAGCTGGTGCCTGGATTTGAGTCCACACCATGGCTGATCACGTGACAAGTATGTCCTTATATAACCAGCTCCATTTAAGAACTTTAGATTTATATTCCAAGACTCAATAGGGCTTTCTTAGGCAAAGATATCTTGCACCTGGAAGGAAAGATGCATCTGTATGATCCCTGCAGGAGAACAAGAAAGCCTATATTGGACCTATCTAGACTTCACCTATGTATATCTTTTTCCTGATGTTCCTGCACTGTAATCTTATATAATTGTCCTGGAGGCATTCCTGGTATAGGACAAATAATTTAACCATGATGCTATGAAATTTATAATTGAGGGAATTATAATTATAAGAAAGGAATGCCCAGTGGTTTGGGGATATTTAGTTTTAATTTTTCATTAAAGTATACTCATTATATGATGCACATAAAAAAGTGGAAATATTTGTGTTTATTTTGATAAAGATAAATGCTTTTAAGATTATGCCAATTATCGCTATGTATTCTATAGGATTAGTAGATATCCTTAATTGGTTGAGAAATTTCACTTCTATTGCAACATTTTTTTTCATAAATGGTAATATATGTTTTATTTATTTACATTTCAAGTCTGATGATCATATGATATTTCTTCCTCTAATCTGATAACATTGTAAATTATATTAGTAAATTTTCTAACATTAAACTATCCTTGGCTTCCTGGGATAAACACAATATGATTTTTTTTAAGCTGGAATTTTGCTACTTATACTGTTTTAGGCCTAACATTTATGTTTACAAGTAACATTGACCTGTTATTATCTTTGAGTAATTTTCATTTCAAAGTAATTATCAGGCATGATTTTGAGAGTATTACCTTTTTTACTATTCTTTTAAAAAGTTTTTAGCGAATTGGAATTATATTCATTAATTATTTTGTAGATCTCACCTGTAAAACCATCTAGGCCAGGTTTAGTTTTATTGTTTGTTGAGAGGGGCAAAGGAAAATAGCAGATTTTTTATTACTGCTTCAATTTTTTTAATTGTCATAAAACTATTTTTATAATTATTAAATTTTCTTTTTGGACCTGTCTTGAATCATTTTCTATTTTTCAAGGAAATTTTTCATTTCACTTGAGGGTTCAATTATTAGGGACCAAAATGTATTAAAAGTATTCTCTTATCATATTAATCTCTGCTATAAGTGTACAGATGTCCTCTTTCTTATTAATTCACTTGTCTGCTTTATATGTTTTATCAAAGGAGCCATAGACTATTTTAATATTCTTTTCAAAGAACCAATGTTTAGCTTTGTTTATATACTCTATTGTGCCTTTGCTTTTTTTTTTTTTTTAAACTCTATTTCAACTTCAAAAAATAACAGACAAAAGGCAGCTTAACAAATTATGGTAGCATTAGTTTAACCCTGTCCAGGCATATTTATTTTATTTAATCCTAAAAACAAACTCACTTGTTTCTCCAGTGTTCCAAAAGATGAATAAATGAGCAAAGACTGATTACATGCCATGACCAAGTTCTCCTTGTTAATGAAGAAAATGAAAAAAAAAAAAAAAATGCTTGATAATATTCACATCTCATAAAACTAAATCCCATAGTTTTTTACTTTTAACTGATAGAGTACCTTCTTCGCCTTTGCTACAAAAATATTACAATACCACTGCTAACTATAGTCTATAATTTACATTAGTTGTATTTTTCCCAAGTATCACCATATTCTTAACACCTTGTAATAGAGGAACATTCTTGTATTTGTACTAGTAACCACAATCTTCATCTACTACTGAAATCACTATATTTTACGGTTCCTAGATTATTCTCTCTCTTTCAATTAACATTAACCTCCCTAGACTACCCCTTTCAGTCACAGTCACATTTATAAATCAGCAGTGTTATATTCATTACAATGTGCTACGGTCAACTCTATCCACTTTCACATATTTACAATCAACCTTATTAAACATTCTATATGCATTCAAGATCAGGAGATATTCTGTCTATTACTAACCTATATTCTAAAGTTTAACTTCATACATTTGCTCATCATATTTACTTCATATCAGTGAGAACACACAATATTCATCCTTTGTGTCTGGCTTATTTCACTCAACATTATATCCTCAGGATTCATCCATGCTGTCATTTGCATGCCAAATTTTCCTATGAGAATCTATTCATTTCCTAACTATTAAAAAACATATTTTATATGTAGTATAAAGTAAAACTATATGAAACTGCCAATATCTCTTAATTAGATTTTTTATTTTGAGATACTTGTCAATTCACATGCAGTTGTCAGAAATAACAGAGACACCCAGAGTACCCATTAACCAGTTTCTTCCAACAGTAACAAATTGTAAAAGTATACTACAATATCATAATCATGATATTGCCATTGATACACTCAAGATATAAAAAAGCTCCATCACCATAAGGAACACGCCTTGTCCTTTTGTAACCATACCTACCAACCTCCTTACTCCCACCTCTGTCCCCGACCCCTTGCAATCACTAATTTGTTCTCCATCTTTATACTTTTGTCATTTCAAGAATGTTATATAAACAGTCATACACTATGCAAGCTTTTCAAATTGGCTTTTTCACTCAACATAATTTACTGGGTATTGATCCAAGTTGCTGCATATATCAATAATTCAGTTCCTTTTATTGCTGGTTACTATTCCATGGTATGAATTTACCACAGTTTATTTAAACATTCACTCACTGAAGGACATCTGGGTTGTTGCCAGTTTTAGCCTGCTATAAATAAAGCTGCAATGAACATTCATGTACAGATGTTTATTGTAAACATAAGCTTTCATTTTTCTGGGGTGAATGCCCAAGAGTGTATAATTGCTGGTCATATGGTAATTTCATGTTTAGTTTTACAAAAATCTCCCAAACTGCTTTCCAGAGAGGTTGTACCATTTTATATTCCTACCAGTAATGGATGAGTGATCCAGTTTCTCTGCACCCTTGCCAGCAGTTGGTAATGTCACTATTTTTTAATTTTAGTCATTCTGATAGGTGTGTGGTGATCTCTTGTGATTTTAATTTGCAATTCCTAACAGATATTGCTATTGAGCACATTTTTGAGTGCCTATTTAACATCTGTATATCTTTTTCCATAAAATATTTGTTCATGTGTCTGACTATATAAAATTACAAAAATGATAATTTCACATAGTTCAATCTAAAATTGTCATCAGACAATCAACTCCAAATATTCCTAAATTTATTTTGAAATACCCTTTAACCCATGAATTATTGGAAAGTGTATATTGTGGTCTACTGTGGGAGATGATTAATTTAATAATGCATGTGAATTTTTATTTTGTTTATTGTTTTGTTTTATTGTTATAGTTTGGTTATTGTCTTTTTCTTTCATTTTTTTTTATTTGAGAAGTTGTGAGTTTACAAAATAATCATGCATACCATACAGGATTCCCATACATTGCCCCACCACCCACATTTTACATTGTTGTGACACATTTGCTACAATATCATCATAATATTGCTGCTATCTATTCCCAAAAATCACCCTATAATTAATACAATAATTAGCATGGTATATTTGTTATAGTTCATGAGAGAACATTCTCATATTTGTACTCTTAACCACAGTCCATCATTCACCAGTCCCCTGCCTTGTACAATACATCCAAAGTGTACCCTCAGTGGCTCTCAGTTTCATCACAGAGATGTGGTATCTTAAAAAAAAAAACTAAAACTTCCCATTTTATCCACTTTCAAATATTCAATTCAGTGATGTTGATTACATCCCCAAAGCTATACCTCCATCACCATCATCCAAGGCCAACAAAATTCCATCACCCCAAACAGTAACTTCACACCAATTAAACATTAACTCTAATTCCCCACCCCCATCTAGCCCCTGGTAAACTATATTCTAGTTTCTGACTTTATGAATTTGCATATTCTGCTTATTTCCTATAACTGAGACCATACAATATTTGTTCTTTTGTGTTTGATTTATTTCATTCAATATGTTTTCAGTGTCCATCCATGTTGTAGCATGCATCATTTCATTCCTTGTTATGACTGATTAATATTCCATTGTATGTATATACCACATTTTGTGTATCCGTTCATCTGTTGATGGACATTTGAGTTGCTTCCATCTTTTGGCAATTGTGAATAATGCTACAATGAACAGAGGTGTGCAAACATCTGCCTGATTCCCTGCTTTCGATTCTTTTGGGTATATATACATAGAAGTGGGATTGCAGCGTCATATGGTAGTTCTATACTTAACTTTCTGAGGAACTGCCAAACTGTTTGCCACAGCAGCTCCACCATTTTACATTAGCACCAACAAGGAACGATAGTTCCTATTTCTCCACATCTCTAACACTTGTTATTTTCTGTTTTTTAATAGTAGCCATTCTAGTGGGTGTGAAATGGTATTTCATTGTGTCTTTGATTTGCATTTCCCTGATGGCTAATAGTGTTAAGCATTTTTTTTTTTTCACGTTTTTGCTGGTCATTTGTATATCTTCTCTGAAGAAATGTCTATTCAAGTCTTTTTTCCATTTTTAGGCTGTCTTTTTGTTGTTGAGTCATAGGAATTCATTATATATTTTATATAGTAAATTCTTATCAGATAGTTTCCAAATATTTTCTCCCATTGTATAGGTTGTCTTTTCACTTTCTTGATAAAGTCCTTTGATACACAAAAGTATTAAATTTTTATTAAGTTCTGCATATTTATTTTTTCTTCTGTTGCTCATGCTTTTGGTGTAAAATCTAGGAAGCCATTGCCTAACACAAGGTCCTCAAGATGTTTCCCTATGTTTGCATCTAGGAATTTTATTGTTTTAGTTCTTATATTTTGGTCTTTGATCTATTTTTGAGTGAATTTTTGTTTATGGTGTTAGGTAAGTGTCCACATTCTTTCTTTTGTTTATTGAAATCCAGTTTTCTCAGCAACATTTGTTGAAGAAACTATTCTGTCCCCATTGAATAGACTTGACAGCCTTGTCAAAAATCAATTGGCCATAGATGTGTCTACTTTTTAAATCTCAATTCAATTCCATTGGTCTATATTTCTGACCTTGTGCATGTACCATGTTGTTTTGATTATTATAGCTTTGTAATAGGTTTTAAAATAAGGAAGTATGAGTCTTACAACTTTGTTCTTTCTCAGAATGGTTTGAGCTATTCAGGGCACTCCTTACCCTTCCATAAAAATATGTTGATTGGCTTTTCCATTTCTGAAAAGAAGACTGTTAGCATTTTTATTGAAATTGCAATGAATCTATAAATCACCTTAAGTAGAAGTGATATCTAAACACTATCTAATCTTCCAACCCATGAAGACAGAATGCCCTTCCATTTATTTAGGTCTTCTCTGATTACTTTCAGCAATGTTTGATAGTTTTCCATATATAAGACCTTTATATCCTTGGTTAATTTATTCCTAAATATTTGATTCTTTTAGTTGCTATTATAAATGGAAATTTCATCCTGATTTTCTCCTCAGATTGCTTTTTACTTGTGTATAGAAACACTACTGATTTTTGCATGTTGAACTTGTATCTCATCACTTTGTTGAATTTGTTTATCTCTAGTAGATTTTACGTGATTTTTTTCAGGATTTTCTGTATATATGGGATCATGTCTTTTGCAAATAGGTGGTTTTACTTATTCCATTCCAATTTGAATGACTTTTATTTCTTTTTCTTGCTCAATAGCTCTGGCTAGAACTTCAAGCACAATGTTGAATAACAGTGGTGAGAGTAGGCATCCTTGTCTTGTTCCTGATCTTAGGGGTAAAGTTTTCAGTCTGTCACCACTGACTATGATGTTAGCTGTGGATTTTTCATATACGCCAGTTGTAGTTTCATAGGCTGGTTAAGCAAATACCGTGAACTGTTTCAGCTTAAACAATGGGAATTTATTCACTCATGGTTTTGAGGCTGGGAAAATATCCAAATCAAGACATCATCGAGGTGATGCTTTCTTCCCAAAGACTGGCTTCAGAGATCCCTGGCTCTTCTGTCACACAAGGTACATGGTGGTGTCTAGTGATTGTCTCTTCCATTTCTTATAAGTCCCTTTTTGGCTTTTTGCTTCCTTTGTCCTTTTTATTCTCATGTTTGTATTCATTCCATTTAAAGGACTCCACTAATAGGATGAAGACTCATCCTGACTGGGCTGGGCCACACATACCTTAACTGAAGTAATATCATCAGAAGGTCCTACTTACAATGGGTTCACAGCCACAAGAATAGACTAGATTTAAGAACATGTTTTTCTGGGGTACATACAGCTTCAAACCACCACATTCCATCCACCCTCTGGACCCCAAAATGATATCTTCTTTCTACAAACAAAATACATTTATTCTATCACAATATCCCAAAATCCTTAAGTCCATTCCGAAAAAATGCTTAGTACATAGTCTCATCAAAATCAAGCACAGGTGTGGTCTGCCCTGGGCCAATTTCCCTCTGTGGACCTGTGAAACCTAGAAAAAAAATGTTATCTGCTTCTGATATACAATGGAGGGACAGGTATGGATAAACATTCCGACTCCCATAGCGAGAATCGGAAACAAAACAGGGGTTTAAAGTCCAAAACATTTCCAGAATCCTGCAGGACATGCTACATTAGATTTCAAGGTCTAAGAGTCATCTACGGATTAATTGTTTGTCCTCTAGACCTGATGAAGTGGCAGCTCCACCCCTTCCAAGTACTTGCCCAGTGTCCATTCTCTTCCTGAACACCGGGGCACAGGCTCCTCCCTCCCCAAACACTGGGGTAATGGACAGACTTTCTGCAATTCCTTGTGCACAGGCTCCACCGTCTCAGAACACTGGGATGGCAGCACTCTTCCTGGACAATAGAACAGAAGGCCCGCCCTCTCCAAGTGCAAGGGAAGACTCACCCTTTCCACACACATAGGTGGGCCCACTTTCTTGGCCCAAGAAGATGTTTTCAGTTCCAACCTCATTTTCCATGGCTCTGCCTTTGGAGTGATTTTTCCTTCCATCTCTCCCTTTTCTGACTCTTTTTGTCCAGGCTGGCAGTGGTTCCATTCATACGGATCTCACAAAAAACTTGTAGGTTTTGCAGGTAGTACACAGGAGTCCAAACCATCAGAAAAAAGAACTTTCCACAGATCTTTTATGAATAACTGTATTTCCAATCCTGACTTGTACAGAAATTGCTGACTGATTCCATGTTCAGGTAAATCCTCATATGGAGCACTATTCTCTGGGGTCTTGCTTTCCAGAAGCTCAGATTTTTCCAAATTAACAGTTTCTGGTTTCTTTGTGCCCAGGAGTTCAGTTCTCAGCTTATCCCTTTCCTCTCACATTTTATTATATGCGGCAAGGAGAAACCAGGCTGCATTTCCCACACTTAGTTTGGAAATCAACTCAGCTAAATATGCAAGCTCATCACTTTCAAGTTCTGCCTTCCATCCAACCTCAGAACTCAATTTTGACAAGTTCTTTGCCACTTTAAAGCAAATATCACCTTTCCTCCAGTTTCCAATAATACATTTATCATTTCTATCTAAGGCCTCATGAGAAGTACCTTTAGCATCCATATTTCTATGAACAGTCCCTTCGAAACAAGTTAAGCTTTTTCTATCAAATACTTGATAATTCTTCCAGCCTCTGCCCATTATCCAATTCCAAAGGTGTTTTCCACACTTTTTGGTATTTGCAATAGCAGCAACCCACTCTCCTGATACCAAAATCTGTTTTAGCTTCCCAGGCTGCTTAAGCAAATACCATGAAGTGGTTTGGTTTAAACAATGGGGGATTTACTCACAATTTTAAGACCAGAAAAATGTCCAAACCAAGGCATCATCAAGGCAATGTTTTCTTCACAAAGACAGGCTGCTGGTGATCCTTTTTCCTCTGTCACATAGCAAGACACATGAAGGCATCTGCTGGTCTTTTCCTTCTCATTTGGGTTCCCTTTCAGCTTCTTGCTTCTTTGGCTTTTTTATTCTCATTTCTGTATTCATTCCATTCAAAAGGACTCCAATAATAGGATTAAGACCCATCCTAACTGGGGTGGGCCACACACACCTTAACTGAAATACCTCATCAAAATGTCCTCCTTACAATGGGTTCACACCCACAGGAATGGATTAGATTTTCCTAAATGCCCTTTATCATGTAGAAGTTTCTTTCTATTCCAAGTTTTCTAAGTGTTTTTATCAAGAAGGCTTGCTGTACATTGTCAAATGACTTTTCTGCATCAATTGAGATGATGGTGTGGTATTTTCCTTTGTTTTGTTAATGTGGTGTATTACAGTAATTGATTTTATATTGAGCCATCCTTGCATACCTAGGATAAACCTCACTTCATCACGGTCTATAATTCTTTTAATGTGCAGTTGGATTTGGTTTGCTAGTATTTTGTTGATGATTTTTGCATCTTTATTCATAAGGGGTGTTGCTTTGTAATAAAATGTGTTAGGAAGTGTTTCCTCCTCTTCCATTTTATGGAGGGGTTTAAGTAGGTTTGGTGTTAATTCTTCTTGGAACATTTGGTAAAATTCACCAGTGAAGCATTTGAGTCCTTGTCTTTTCTTTGTTGGGAGGTTTGGGTTTTTTTTTGTTTTTGTTTTTGTTTTTGTTTTTTGGGTTTTTTTTTTTTTCCGGTTTTTATTCTAGCAACATGTTTGCAACCTAAAATTTTCCCTTTTAACCACATTCAAATATATAATTCACTCCTAGTAATTATGTTCAAAATGTTGTGCTACCATCACCACTATCCATTAATAAAACACATTTCTGTCACCCCAAACAGGAAATCTGTACAATTATTTTTTATTACTGATTCATTCCCTTTACCTGTCATTGCTTTGGTGAGATCTTTAATTTCTTCCTGAGTCAGTATAGTAGTTTGTGTTTCTAGGAATTTCTCCATTTCATGTGTACTATCTAATATGTTGCCATTGTTGCCATACAGTTGTTCTTACAATCCCCTTATATTCTTTTTTATTTCTGTGTGGCCAATAGTAATGTCTCCAATTTCACTTCTGATTTTAGTTATTTGAATCATCATTCTTGCTTTTTTTGTCAGTCTAGGTAAAGGATTGTTGATTTTATTGATATTTTCAAAGAACCAACTTTTGGGTTGGTTGATTGTATTTTTCTATTCTCTATTTCATTTATCTCTGCTTTAATCTTTATTTCCTCCCTTTTGCTCACTTTGTGTTTTGGTTGCTGTGGCAGTTTGATGTAATTATGAATTCCAAAAATATAATTGAATCATGCTTGTAAACTGATCTATTAATCTGGGCATGATTAGGTTAGGATTAGGGCATTGAGCCCCACCCCTTGGTGGGTGGGGAATCGCATATAAAAGGCAAGGCAAAGGACAGTTGAAGCAGTCTTCTGAGAAGCAGTTTTGATGTTGGAAAGAAGGCGCCAGGGGAAGAGAAGCAAGCCATTCGCCTGATCGTCTACAGCTGACCTTATGGAGGAAACAGGAGCTAAACCCGGAGAGAAACGCAGCCCCGGGAAGAGAGGAACCCCAGAAGCCTGAACCCTGGCAAACGCTGGCAGCTGTCTTGCTCTAACACGTGGCAATGGACTGTGGTGAGAGAAGAAACTTAATGTTTTATGGCCTGGTATCTGTGGACTTCTACCCCAAATAAATACCCTTTATAAGGACCAAGCCATTTTTGGTATTTTACATTAGCACCTCTTTTGCTGACTAAAGGAGTTGCTCTTCCTTTTCTAGTTGCTCCAATTATGAGGTTAGGTCTCTGATTTGAGATCTTTCTTCTTTTTTAACCCCTTTGCTCTTTCCTTTCTCTTTTGCCTTCTGGTACTATCACAATGCACATATTGGTATACATGATGGTATTCCACAGTTGTCTAAGCCTTTGTTCATTTTTTTCATTCTTTTTTCTTAATGTTCTTCAGCCTGAGTCATTTCAATTGTCTTGTCTTCAATTTCCCTGATTCTCTTTTTTGCCACTTCTTACCTGCTGCTGAAACCTGTGGTAGTTTCAATCTTTTGTGGATCCCAGAAAATTATGTTCTTAAATTGGTCTATTCCCCTGGATATGAACCTATTATAGGTGGGATACTTTGATTAGATTAGATTCACTTTAAAATCCATTTGGTTAAATTACTTCCATTAGGTATAGCCCAGAGTGATTCTTAAACCTCTTACTGGAGTCCTTTATGAACTGGAATCAGCAAGGCTGTAGAGCAGAAAGAAAAGATCCAAGAGCTCAGAGAGGAACCCACAGAAGCGGAGAGAGAAATACACAGGATCAGAGAAAAAGTCCGAGGAAGTCAGAAGCTGAAAGCAACAGAGCCTGGAGGAGAAGGCAGAGACCGGCAGGTGTCCATGTGCCTTCTGATGTGACAGAGAAGTCCAGGATCACTCACAGCCATGTCTCTGAACAGAGAGTTTCACCTGATGAGGCCTTGATTTGGACATATTCACAGCCTCAGAACTGAGGTTTATAAGCTTATAAGTTAATAAATCTCCATTATAAAATCCAACCCATTTCTGGTATATTACATTCCAGCAGTTTTTGCAAACTAAAACAAAACCCTCTAGGGAATTTTTTTTTCATTTATTGTGATCTTCAACTCCAGTATTTCTGTTTGATTCTTTTAAAAAACTTCAATCTCTTTATTGAGATTTTCATACTATTCTTTCATCATTTTCCAGGTTTCCTTTAGTTCTTTCTCCATGTTTTCTTTTATCTCTTTGAGTATATTGATAATCATTTTTTTAAAGTCTTTGTCTGGTATGTCCAATATCTCATCTTTTTTTATGGTTTCTGAATTTTTATATTTTTCTTTTGGATGGGCTATCATTTCTTGTTTCTTTGTCTTGTAATCTTTTGTTGTACACTGTACATCCTAAATTTTATGTGTTAACTCTGGCATTTAGTCCCTGACATGTCTGTTCCTTAAGTTTGCATACAGCTAGTAATATGACAGAGATTTTTTTGAGTATCAGGAGCTAACAAAAACAAACAAATTCAAAGAACACTTTTCATAGTCTTTTCAAATTGGCTCTGTGTTGGCTGGTGCTCTTCTTCAGAGCTCCTATGGAGATTCTCCTAGGGAGAATATCAGACTGAGGTGAAAGTGTGGACTCTTCTCCATCTTCTGAGCCTATGTCTTGTTCTAGACTTGTACTCATTGACTTGGGGCCTTAGGAATTCCAGTTTACAGGAATCCAAATGCTTCTTCTACACTCTATGAAGTAGACATTAAAATATAAATACTTATATTACATATAAAATATAAATATTTTATATTTTAAATTCAATAATCCTTTGCCCTAGGTCACTTTGATTTAATTGTTTCTTAGAGTGCTTTAGCTGTCTGCAAGCTGCTTTTGCCTGCAGGGTAAGTTCTGGGAGGATGAACCAGAAAATTGTCCTGGTTCAGTCTTCCTAGCTGCTACCCAATAGATTGCAGCTGAAATAGAGTCGCCCTACTATGTGCATAGGAGAACTCTGCTCTCACTGAAACAGGACCAGGGGACTCACAATGAGCACAAAGGCTAGCTCCACACCTAACTGGGGTGGGGGAAGAAGAGGGTTCAGCAACTGTACTATGAACGGCTCTTGTTTCTTTGTTTTTTTAAGTTGCATTTTCTTAATTCAACACTTGCCCAGTCACTGTAACCCTATAATTATTTTCTGGGGTTTTGAAGATTACTTTGCTAGGTTTTTTTTTTTTTTTCCCTTTTCTTTTCTTTATAAATCAAATTTACTGATACATACTAATAAAGAATAAATCCATCCAAAGTTTATAATCAACAGTATTTTGTATTAAGCACATAGTTGTGCATTCATCTCTTCAATCATTATTAAAGCATTTTCATTATTCTAGTAATAATAATAATAAACAAAAAACAGACAAAACCACATCAACTCTCAATCTCCATACATAGCTGCTATTCTGTTACTCTCTCTCTAGTTTACTTGTTTTTATATTTTGTAAAAACAGTCTTATATATGCAACATTACCCATATTCATAGTTCACATAAGATTTCACTGTTAAACAGTCCCATGTTAAATTTTTTAGCTTTCCTTCTAGTAATATACATGTCCATAGACTTTTGCTTTCAGTCACAATCATACTCATATAATAGCACTGCTAGTTACACACATGTTGATGTACTTTCACCATTTCTATTCATTTCCTAAGATTTACAAGTTTTTATCAATTCTGCACATTAACCCTCAGCTTTCCATTCTCTACCCTCATTCTATTTTCTGGTGAGCTATATTCTAATTATTAACTCCATGAGTTTACACAATGTATTTAGTTCATAATAGCACAATCATACAGTACCTGTCCTTTTTTGAATGGCTGGCTTCATTCAACATAATGTCCTACAGATTCATCCATGTTCTTATATGCTTCACGACCTCATATTTTTCTTACAATTGCATAATATTCCATCATGTGTGTATTAGTAAGCCAAAGGGGTGCTGATGCAAAATACCAGAAATCTGTTGGCTTTTATAAAGGGTATTTATTTGGGGTGTAAAGCATAAGTTACTTCCCTACAGCGTAAGTTACTTCCCTCATCAAAGTCTGTTGCCATGTGTTGGAGCAAGATGGCTGCTGATTTTCAGCCTTCATCTTCCTCTTAAGGCTCCATGGTCAGGGTCTCTAGGCTTTGTCTCTCTCCCTGGGGATTGATTCTCTCTGGGCTCAGCTGCTTGTTCTCTCCACAAGGTCAGCTGTGATCCGTCAGGCGAACAGCTCATCTCCTTTCCTGGGGCCTTCTCTCCTTCCTCATGACCAAGCTCCTCTGTGTGCTTACTTCCAGGGCTCCAGCTCAAAAACTCCAATTCTCTTCTCTGATGTGTAATTTCTCTGTGAGTCCCTGCCCACCAAGGGGGCAGGGACACAATGTCCTACTGACATGGCCCAATCAAAGCCCTAATCATAATTTAATCAAGTAAACCACTGAATCCAATGTAATCTAATATGCCTAGAGGAAAAGACCAGCTCACAAACATAATCCAATATCTATTTTTGGAATTCATAAATAATGTCAAACTACTACATTCCACCCCCTGAATTCCAAAAAGACATTACAATATTCAAAAAACCTTATTTCAGTAACAATACTAAGTACAAAATCGTATCATAATCAGTTTAAAGAAGTACAGTTTGTCTTGGGGCAAAGTTCATCTGCTGTAGACCTCTGAAATTTACAAAACCATTTATCTGCTCCTAATACACAAATGGACAGACAAAGGATAACATTTTCATTATCATAAGGAGAATTTGGTAGGGAAACATGAGTCATGGGTCCTCTACATTTCAGTAAACCTGCAGGGCATTCTCCATTCAATTTCAAAGTCTGAGAATCATTCTTAAGACAATGGTTTCTTCTCCTTGGGCCCTTATGGGAACCCACCCTTTCCACAGGCTTGCCCAATGGCCATTTTCTTGGTTCCACCCTCATCAAGCATCTGGGTGGCCAACAAGCTCTAGACCTCACCCTCCAAGAGTGTTGAGGTGATTGCCACACAGAACTCAAACTTTGGGTTAGAGTCTTAACAACCCCCCCCCAGTACAATGAGGTGAAGGCAACATCCTTCCTAACCTTTGGCATACAGACTCAACCAGAGCAACAACTTGACCACCTCGCCTTCCCTAATCCATGGGGGACACGTCCACCCCTCTCAAATCTATGGGGTGGTGACCTAAACCGCCCTAATATTTGAGGAATGTACTCTACCCTCTCTGTACCCTGGGTCAGCAAAACTCTCTCTGAACATCGGGTGGGAACATCCACCCTCTTCAACTGTTGGGGCAAACTCACCCTCTCTGTACACATAAGTGGGGTTCCTCTCTTGGCCCAAGGTAATGTCTTAATTCCAGATCTCAGCTTCCATAGTTTTCCTCTTAAAGCTGTTTCTCCTTCAATCTCTCCTTTCCATGTACCTTTTATTTCAGGCTGACAGTGATTTTGTTCATACAGCTCTCTCAAAACATTTGTTGGTTTAGCATGCAGGAAGCAGGGGTACAAGCCATCAGACAGTAAGACTTTCCACAAGTCTTCCTAGATAACTGCATGATTTACAAATTCCATCCTCAAATGGGGCACTATTATCTGGGAGCTTGATTTCCAGAGGCTTGAAATTTCTGGAATCAGTTTCTGTTTTCTTTGTGCCCAACAGTTCAGTCCTCAGCATGTTTCTCTCATTTAGCATTTTGCTATATGCTGCAAGGGGAAGCCAAGCCACATTCTCTGGGTTTACTTTGGAAAGTTCTTCAGCTAAATGCCCAGGCTCTCCATTTTCAAATTCTGCCTTCCATAAAACATCAGGAGTCAATCTTGCTAAATTCTCTGCAACTGGATCACCTTTCCTCCAGCTTCCAATAATACTTTAATCATTTACTTCTAAGGCATCATAAAAAAATCTCTTCAGAGTCCCTATTACTATGAACAGTCTCTTCAAAGCAATGTAGGTCTTTTCTACCAAACATCTCACAATTCCTCCAAAAAATACCCCTTACCCATTTATAAAACCATTCCAGCATTTTGGTAATTGCAAAAGCACTCCCCCACTCCCCAGTACTAAATTTGGTATTAGTCAGCCAAAGGGGTGCTGATGCAAAATACTAGAAATCTGTTGGCTTTTATAAAGGGTATTTATTTGGGGTAGAAGCTTACAGTTACCAGGCCATAAAGCATAAGTTACTTCCCTCACCAAAGTCTGTTGCAACATGTTGGAGCAAGATGGCTGCTGATGTTCAGCCGTCCTCTTCCTCTTAAGGCTCCATGGTGAGGATCTTTAGGCTTTGTCTCTCTCCTTGGAGCTTGATTCTCTCTGGGCTCAGCTGTGAACTGTCAGGCGAACGGCTCATCTCTTTTCCCCAGGCCTTCTCTCCTTCCTCACAACCAAGCACCTCTTTGTGCTTACTTCCCAGAGATCCAGCTCAAAAACTCCAACTCTCTGCTGTGTAGTTTTCTCTGTGAGTCCCTGCCCACCAGGGGGGTGAGGACTCAACATCCTACTGATGTGGTCCAGTCAAAACCCTAATCATAATTTAATCAAGTAAATCTCTGAATCTAATATAATCTAATATGCCCAGAGGAAAACACCAGCTCACAAACATAATCCAATATCTATTTTTGGAATTCATAAATGATGCCAAACTGCTACAATGTTTATACACCACAATTTGATTATCTAACATTAGTTGATGGACACCTGGGTTGTTTCCACCTTTTGGCAATTGTGAATAACATCAGGCTATGAACATTGGTGTGTAGATTCTGTTTGTGTCACTGCTTTCATTTCTTCTGGGTATACTGAATAGTAGTATTGCCAGGTCACATGGCAAGTCAATATTTAACTTCCATAGGAAATGCCAAACAGTCCATCATAGTGGATGTACCATTCTACATTTCACCAACAATGAATAAGTGTTCCTATCTCTTCACATCCTCTTCAAAACTTGTAGTTTTCCAACTTTTTAATAGTGGCCATTCTAATAGATGTGAAATGATATCTCACTGTGATTTTGATTTGCATTTCCCTAATCGCTTAATGATGTTGAACATTTTTTACATGTGTTTTTTCACCATTTATATTTCTTTTTTGGACTAATGTTTATTAAAATATTTGGGCCATTTTTTAATTGGGTAGTTTGTCTTATTGTAGGGTTGTAGTGTCTCTTTATATATCATGGATATTAAAACTTTATTGGATATGTGATTTCCAATAATTTTCTCCCATTGAGTCAGCTGCCATTTCACCCTTTTGACAAAGTCCTTTGAGGTGTAAAAGTGTTTAATTTTGAGGAGCTCCCATTCATCTATATTTTCTTTTCTTGCTCATTCTTTGGGTATAAGGTTTAAAAAAACTACTGCCTACCACAAGATCTTGATGATGTCTTCCTACATTTTCCACTAGGAGTTTTATGGTTATGGCTTTTATATTTAGGTCCTTGATCCAATTTGAGTTAATTTTTGTATAAGGTGTGATACAGAGGTCCTCTTTCTCTCTCTTGGATATGTATATACAGTTCTCCCAGCACCATTTGTTGAATAGACTGTTCTGGCCCAGCAAGGAGGGCTTGACAGCATTGGCAAAAATCAATGGACTGAAGATATGAGTGTCTATTTCTGAGTTGTTGATTTGATTCTATTGGTCAATTTTTCTATCTTTATGCCAGTACTGTGCTGTTTTTATCAATGTAGCTAAGTAATATGCTTTAAATTCAGAAAGTGAGAGTCCTCCACCTTCCTTCTTTTAAAAGATATTTGGGGCTATTTGGGGCCCCTTACACTTGTAAATAAATTCGATAATTAATTTTTCCATTTCTGCAAAAAAAGACTGTTGGGAATTTTATTGAGATTGCATTGAATCTGTGAATCAGATTGGATAGAATTAACATCATAACAATATTTAATCTTCTAGACCATGAACACAGTATGTCCTTCCATTTACTTAAGTCTTCTTCGGTTTCTTTTAACAATATTTTGTAATTTTTGGAAAACAGATCCTTTATATCCTTGGTTAAGTTTATCCCTAAATATTTGATTCAGTCACTATTATAAATGGAATTTTTTCTGATTTCCTTCTGAGTGCTCATCAGTACTGTATTGAAACACTACTGATTTTTACATATTATTTTTGCATCCCATCACTTTGCTGAACTCACCCATTAGTTCTAGTAGTTTTGTTGTGGATTTTTCAGGATTTTCTAGATATAGGATCATATCATCAGTGAATAGTGAAAGTTTTACTTCTTCTTTTCCTATTTAGGTGCCTTTATCTGACCTAATTGCTCTAGCTAGAACTTCTAGCACAATATTGAATAACATTGGTGACAGTGGGCATCCTTGTCTTGTTCCTGATCTCAGCGAGAAAGCTTTCAGTCTTTCACCATTGAGTATAATGCTAGCTGTAGTTTTTCCATATATGCACTTTACCATATTGAGAAAGCATCTTCTTACTCCTATATTTTGGAGTGTTTTTATCAAGAAAGGATACTGGGGGGCAGATGTGGCTCAAATGGTTGGGTGTCCATCTGCCATATGGAGGGACCTGGGTTCAATCCTTGGGAACTCCTGGTAAAATATATATATGGATAAAGTAAATAAATCTTTAAAAATAAATAAATAAACTTTTAAAAAAAGAAAGGATACTGTATTTTGTCAAATGACTTTTCTGCACCAATCAAGAAGATCATGTGATTTTTCTTCTCTAATTTATTAATGTGGTTAATTACACTGATTTTCTTGTGTTGAACCACCCTTGCATACTTCAGATAAAACCCACTTGATCATGGTGTATAATTCATTTAATTTGCTTTTGGATTTAGTTTGCAAGTATTTTGTTGAGAATTTTTGTATATATATGCATTAGAGATGTTGGTCTGTAGTTTTCTTTCTTCATAGTATCTTTATCTGGTTTTGGTATTAGTGTGATGTTGGCTTCATAGAATGATTTTGGTAGCATTCTTTCCTGTTCAATTTTTTGGAAGAATTTGAACAACATTGGTATTAGATCAGCTTTGAATGATTGGTAGAATTCTCCTATGAAGCCATCTAGCCCTGGGCTTTTCATATTTGGGTGGTTTTTGATGACTGTTTCAATCTCTTCACTTGTGATTGGTTTGTTAAGGTCTTCTGTTTCTTCTAGGGAAAGTGTAGGTTGTTTGTGTGTTTTTAGGAATTTGTCCATCTCATCTACATTGTCTAGTTTTTTGGTGTATAGTTGTTCATTGTATCCTTTTATGATCTATCTTATTTCTGCAGGATCAGTGGCAATGTCCCCCTTTTCATTTCTCATTTTATTTGCATCGTCTCTCTTTTTTCCTTTGTCAGCCTTGCTATGTGTTTGTCAATTTTTTTTATCTTCTCAAGGAACCAACTTTTGGTTTTTGTTGACCCATAAAGCCATCTGATCCTGGGCTTTTCATCTTTTGGAGGCCTTTGATGACTGTTTCAATCTCTTTACTTGTGATTGGTTTGTTGAGGTCTTCTATTTCTTCAAGGGTCAGTGTAGGTTGCTTGTGTGTTTCTAGGAATTTGTACATCTCATTTATATTGTCTATTTTTTGGCATGCAGTTGTTTGTAGTATCCTCTTATGATCTCTCTTATTTCTGTGGGATCAGTGGTAATGTCACCCCCTCATTTCTGATTTTATTTATTTGTGTCTTTGCTCCCTTTTTTTGTTGTTGAATTGTTGATCTTCTCAAAGAACCAACTTTTGGTTTTGTTGATTCTATTGTTTTGTTGTTGTTGTTGCTGTTACTTTATTTTTGTTTTTGTTTTTTTAGGTACTGGGTCTGGGGATTGAACTCGGGACCTCATATGTACGAAGCCAGCACTCAACCACTGAGCCACATCAGCTTCCCTGAGTTGTTTTTTCATTTGTTTGCTTGTTATTTGTTTTTTTTTGTTCTTAGGAAACAAACCTTGGACCTCCTATGTGGGAAGCAGGTGCTCAACAGCTTGAGCCACATCCACTCCCCTCTATTGTTTTATGTTCTCTATTTCATTTATTTCTGTACTCTCATCTTTACTATGTCCTTCCTTCAGCTTGGTTCAGGATTAGTTTGCTGTACTTTTTCTAGTTCCTCTAAGTGTACAATTAGATCTTCAATTTTAGCTCTTTTTCCTTTTTAATGTAAGCATTGAGGGTTATAAATTTCCCTCTCAGCACTGCCTTATGGTGTCCCATAGGTTGTGATATGTTGTGTTCTCCTTTTTATTCGTCTCATAATATTTA
The DNA here is from genome assembly GCA_026826555.1 of Tolypeutes matacus. Classification (NCBI taxonomy): domain Eukaryota; kingdom Metazoa; phylum Chordata; class Mammalia; order Cingulata; family Chlamyphoridae; genus Tolypeutes; species Tolypeutes matacus. The sequence goes on from JAKSZT010054350.1 coordinate 8,469,476, forward strand.
CTGAATTCTCTTGCAATTTCTTCTTTAACTCACTGATTATTTCAGATTGTGTTTCTTAATCTTCATACATTTATGAATTTTCCTTTTTTCTGTCTATTATTGATTTACAGCTTCATTCCATTATGATCAGAGAAAGTTTTTTGCATAATGTAAGACTTTTAAATTTTATTGAAACCTGTCTTATAACCCAACATATGGTCTATCCTGCATAAGGATTGATGAACATTTGAAAGGAATGTATATTCTGCTGTTTTTGGTGTAATGCTCTATAGTTGTTAGATCTAGCTCATTTATCTTATTATTCAAGCTCTTTGTTTATTTACCTTCTGTCCAGATGTTCTACCCAATACTGAGAGTCGTGTATTGAAGTCTCCAACTATTATTGTAAAGACATCTATTTCTCCCTTCAGTTTTTCCAGTGTGTGCCTCATGTACCTTGGGACAACCAGGTTAGGTGCATAAATATTTATTATTGCTATTTTTTTTTCTTGGTGAATTTCCCCTTATATTAATATATAATGACTTTGTTCATCTCTTACAACATTTTTGCATTTAAATTCTATTTTGTCCAATAATAGTATTGCTACTCCAGATCTTTTTTGAGTGCTATTGTGTAGAACATCATTTTCCAACCTTTCACTTGTAACCTGGTTCTGTATTACATCTGAGGTGAGTCTCTTACAGATAGCATATAGATGACTCATATTTTTAAATCTATCTATCAATCTATGTCTTTTGATTGGGGAGTTCAAACCATTAACATTCAATGTTATTGATTGTAAAGGCATTACTTACTTGGTCCATTTTATCCTTTGGCTTTCCTTTGTCATATCTTACTATTGTCTGTCTTTTTACCCTTTAATTTGCCCTTCCTAGTGATCTTCATTTCTACATTCTTCTCCACATCTCTCGGCCTTTTTTTTTTCCTTTCAGGCTGCAGCGCTTCTGTATTAGTCAGTCAAAGGGATGCTGATGCAAAGTACCAGAAATCTGTTGCCATTTATAAATGGTATTTATTTGGGGTAGAAGCTTTCAGTCACAAAGCCATAAAGCAAAAGTTACTTCCCTCACCAAAGTCTGTTGCCACATTTCCAAACAAGATGACTGCTGGTCTCTGCAAGAGTTCAGCCTTTCTCTTCCTCCTAAGGCTCCATGGTCCCAGCTCCTTCCTTTCCCAGCTATAAGTTAACAAAGGCTTGTCTCTCTCCCTGGAGCTCATTTCTTTACAGGCTCGGCTACTCTGCTCTCTTCACAAGTCAGCTGTAGACTGTCAGGCTCATTCTCTCCCAGGGCCTCTGCTGTGTCTAATGGAGCCTTCTCTCTTTCCTCATATATCTGCTTCTCTGCGTATTAACTTCCCAGGCGTCGTTTTCTCTGTGAACATCCTAATGACATGGCCGAACCAAAACCCCAATCTGAATTTAATCAAGTAAAAATCTCTGAACCTAATACAATCTAATACACCCAAAAGAATAGACCAGTTTACAAACATAATCCAATATCAGTTTTTGGAATTCATAAACAATATTAAACTGCTACAGCTTCCTTTATTATCTCTTGTAATTCTGGTCTTTTGGTAGCAAACTCTCTCAGTTTTTGATTGTCTGTGAAGACTTTAAAATCACCCTCATTTTTGAAGGACAGTTGACTGGCAGTTTTTATCTTTCAGTTCCTTAAATACATCATACAACTTTCTTCTTGCCCCCATGGTTTTTGATGAGAAGTCAGCACTTAATCTTTTTTAGTTTCCCTTGTATGTGATGCTTTGCTTTTCTCTTGCTGCTTTTAGGATCCTCTCTTTATCTCTGATATTTGTCACTCTGAATAATAGGTGTCTCAGATTAGTCCTATTAAGATTTATGCTGTTTGGGGTGCACTGTCCTTCTTGGATATTGATATTTACATCTTTCGTAAGGGTTGGGAAATTTTCAGTCATTATTTCCTCAGATATTCTTTCTGCCACATTTCCAATATCTTCTCCTGCTGGGACACTGATAACATGTATGTTTGTGCATTTAATATTGTCATTCAATTCCATAAGACCCAGTTCCATTTTTCCCATTGTTTTTTCTTTCTGCTCTCCTGTCTTTTCCAGTTCAGATATTCTGTCCTCAATATCACTGATTCTGTCTTTGAGAGATTCAAATCTGCTTTTTTGTGACTCTAATGCATTTTTTAATTTTTTATTTTTATTTTTAAAGAAGCATTAGATTACACAAATGTTACATAAAAAATATAGGGGATTCCTATATGCCCCACCTCTCTCCCCCTCCCATACTTTCCCACATTAACAACATCTTTCATTAGTGTGGTACATTTGTTACAACTGATGAACACATATTGAAGCATTGCTACTAACTGTGGACTATAGTTTATATTATAATTTATACTCTGCCCCACACAATTTTATAGGTTATGACAAAATGTATAATGGCCTGTATATGTCATTGCAATGCCATGCAGGACAATTCCAATTCCCAAAAATGCCCTCATGTTGTATTTTTCATCTCATCCTTTGTTTCTTTCATTCCCATAAGCTCTGTTACTTTTATTGTCAGGTTTTCAAATTGTTCTTTATGCTCACCCCATGTCTTAATATCTTTTATCTCTTTGGTCATATTTTCCTTCAATTCTTTGAATTGATTTAGGAGATTTGTGTGATTATCATTGATTTGTTGTCTTAAATCCTGTATCTTATCAGGATATTTGATTTGTTCCTTTGTCTGGTCCATCTCTTCTTGTTTCCTAGTAAGGCTTATAATTTTTTGCTGGTGTCTAGCTTCTTAGTATGTTGGTGAATTTACTCTGATGGTCAATTTCTCTCTTTTCCCTAGTTTTTTTTTTTTTTTTTTTTTTTCATGGCTCCTCTTTGAATTTTTTTTCCACCTATTCTGAGTCTTTTAAATTGCCCAGCTAAGTTATCAAAATTTGACCTGGGACTCAAAATTTGACCTGGGACTCACTAATAGGAGTTGAGACTAAAGAGAGACCTAAAAGCAGTCTTTCTTCTTGCAGTATCATAGTTGGCCTGCAGATGGTGCTCATCGGGGAACCTTTCCAAAGAGGTGTTTCTTTCAACCTTTGCTTGCCTGTGTTTTGGCCTGGCTAGAGCGGAGATTCAAAGCAGGCTCTATGCCACTCTCTGCCCTCATGCACCCTCCCTTTTCCCTTGTATCAGCTGATAGGAGGAAGATTTCTGTTTTCTTCTCAATCAGCTACAGTGAGCCAGGGGTTTTATCCAGTTTTAAGGTCTTGAGTGTGGGGGATGGGTGTCCATCCTGGCTCCCATAGGGGTTTAGTAACTCATGTTTGTTGTTTTGGGTTCTTCTTCTCTCTGTCCCTCGCCCTCCTGGGGGTTTCAGAGCATTGTCCTTGTCTGCTGACAGCAGGACCCTTGAACAGCTTTTGGCACTTTCTCCAGTTTTTGTGTGTGTGAGAGTGTTGAACCCTGCCTGACTACTCTGACACCATCTTCCCAGAACTCCCTCTGCTAGTTTTTTATAATTGTTCAAAGATTCTGTAGGAGAATGTAACCTTGAATAGTTTTATACTACTATCTTTTTCCAAGGAGATCTAAATATGGTTATTGATTTTCAAGCATTGCTTTATGTTCATTGAATTTATTCTGTATGGTACCAATTATGTGATATTTGTTGAATTTTGCTCTATGGCATTGTCTATGGCAATCTTCATTACCATTCCATGTGTGTATGAGAACATGTATTTGTTACTATTTGGTGCAGGGTTTCATGTGTCTATTACACTAATCTTGTATATTGTGCTGGTCAAATCTTCTATATACTTCTTACTTTTTTTTTCCTGCTTTATGTATTAAATACCAAGAGATATGTATAGTTAAAAGTGGAAATTTTAGGTTGTATATATGTTAGTAGAATAAAAATTTTAAATCAAAATCCATGCAAACACACAACACAAACAGTGAATGCTAAGTTAAACCATGGACTATAGTTAATAGTACAATTTTAAAATGTGCTGCCTTCACTGTAACAAATGTACCCACACCAATGTTACTAATAGGGTGGTATGTGGGACTCCTGTATTTTATGTAAATTGTCTGTAAACCCACAACTTCACTAATAAAAAAATCTCCTTCTAAATTGATAAATAATAATTTCTCTTTATAATTTTTTAATATTTACTACACACGTTTTAATACTACGTTGTTATTTGGTGCAATTTAGATTCTAAATCTATTAATTTAGAATTGCTATGAATTGAATATTTTATTTGTTATGCAATAAATACTTAATGTCTAATAATAGTATTGTCTTAAATAATATTTTTGGATACTATTATAGCTACCCAAGTTTTGGGGTATGCATCATTCTATCCTTTCACTTTCAATCTTTCTGTGATCTCATATTTAATGTGTTTCCCTTGATAAAATCTTTGATCAAATCTGACAATCTCTCTCTTTTAACTGACAATTTAGTCTATTTTTATGGTATTTATTTCTTTTGTTATGGTTTCTGATATATTTAAACTTTTTACTAGCATCTTTTTTGTTTTCTGATTATCCTTTTTTCATGATTTTTAACCTCATTTTATATTAATTTTGTGTATCTCACTTTATTGTACTTTCTCAAAATTGCACATTTTATTTATTTTAGTGGTGCCACTAAATTTGTAACATGAATGATTAAATAAATTTAAAAATTAATCAATACTTCTACCTTCTCCTAAAAAGGGATTTTATATATCTAGTTCACCATATTTCTAGAAAAGAAACCCCAAATAGTACCTGCTATTTCTTTTATGGCTTGTACTTTAAATTTTCTGACAGTGTAGTTATTTTACATTACCTAATATGAAATAATATCTAATATGTGTACCCCTTTAAGGTACACATACATCTTCCTCATTTTCTGTCTCCCATAATGCCTTAGACAGATACTTTACATGTAGAAAATGTCCAGAATATATTTCCTGTTGAAGACCAATGGCCGGCTGTCCTAATTTCTCCTGGAGGATACCAAACCTGTAATGTGCTAGACTCTGGGTGATATGAAGATAAAACAGGTTAACCAGATTAGGTTCCTTATTGTCATTAAGTCAGTACTTACCATGGTTACTTTCTAAGAGGTGAAAAGAACTAGGAGAGCAGGGTCTCATGGACTTCAAAGAATGAAACAATTCAAGGGAATTTGCCAACCTTATTTAGGCAGCAAAGAGATCAAGAAAGATAAAAAAAATTCTACCTTTTTTTTTTTTTTAATTTGCAGTTGACACTGTCACCGATGATCTTATTGAGAGGAATTTTCAGTGTAGTGATTTTAGCAGAAGCAAAATTGCAGTAGATCAAGAAGTAAATGGATGCAAATATTCTCGCTGTCCTGATTTTTTGAAAATCGGGGTAAGCTAAACATTCACTATATTAGAAACCATGCATGTGTCCCCAGACCTAGTTTTCTCCCTAGGTCTGGCTTTTAGAATGCTGGTGATAAACTAAGCCTGACTCATTATATGACCATCCTGTATGGGAAAACACTATAACTTTGGTGAATCTTAAGAGATATAGCAGGAGGATGGATGTGGCTTGGGTGGTAGGGCGTCCATCTCCCTGGGACCTCCTGGGACTCATCAGGCCCTGTGCACAGGTGCGCCACCAGGCCCCATGATCGGGTGCACCGCCGGGCCCCACAAACCACGCAGAAAGATGATGATGTAATAGGAGAGTGACACAAGGGAGAGCCAAGATGAGATGCACCAAAAAACCAGGAACTCAGGTGGCACAGGTGGTAGGATGCCTCTCTCCCACATCGGAGAGTCTGTGGATCAAATCCCAGTGAAGACAGGAGAGGGATGAGAGGAGAAGGCAGGAGGCGGACATGGAGAGTTGCCCAGCGAATGGACACAGAGACAGCAAGCGGGGGGTGTGGGAGAGGAGTTGGAAATGGATAAATAAATCCTTGGAGAGATGTATAGGGAAGGAAGATATGGACTATAGTTGGTGGTGGTACTTTGACGATGCTCTTTCGTGATTCGTTTGCTAATGTTTCACAGCAATGTAGGGTGTTTGTCGGGGGGGGGATGTGTAGGAGCCCTGTATGATATTATGCATGTTTGTTTTGTAAGATCATGATGTTTACTGAACACTTATAATTTATGTATGTTCATGTATGAATGATACACTTCAATAAGTTGTTAAAAAAAAAAAAAAAGAAGTAAATGAGAGATAAGGAAGAAAAGGAAACACAGAGAACACTTTCCAGAAGTTTAGGTGTGACAGGGAAGAAAGAAATACAGAAGTGGAAATGAGGATATCTAATAGGTTTATGTTCAAATGTTAAGTACATTTTGAGGTCAATAACCAGCATCTTTTGTGAAATTCTCTTATATGACAGTGTTCAATATATATTTGATGAGGAAACCAGTATCTTGAACATGTCCTTATCCCAAGTAATTCTTAAGCTCAGAGTTTTATTTGCTTTGCTAATTATGTTAAAGTCACTTTCTTCAGGTTTGTGATTTGAGGCTAATGTGAAGGGAAAACTTCTTCACCCTATTGTGTAATATAAGTGAAAAATGCACAAAACATTTCTCAGGTATATTTTCACTTGTTGATTGCAAGTTGAATAAATGAGTTTCCAGTCATAAAAGTGTATATCAAATATTCCAGGCACTGAAATGATTCCTGGGTAGCTAGAAGCTGAAAGTCAACAGACCTCAGGGAGTCCACCATGTGCATGTCCTGGGACAGAAAAGCCAACAAGAAGGAATTACTGGTAGCCCAGCTCCGGAATGCCAGTCTTAGAAGAAATCATCACTTTGATGGGGACTTGATTTGGATTTCTCCTAGCCTCAAAACCTTGAGCCAATAAATTCCCATTGTTTAAGCCAACTCATTGCATTGGCATTTGGTTTGGCAGCCAGAAAACAAAAATAGGGACATTGTCCAAGTAATTCTCCCCCTCTCTTTAGTTTCTCTTTCTCTGCTGGATCATTCCCATTACAATTCAGAAATTCTGTCACCTTTTAAGACACCATTCAACCTCACATCCCATTCAAACTACCACCTCATTTCTCTGCTCACCTTTAGAGCATAATTCCTATAAACACTTTTCTTTCTGCCTATTCTCTCTTGAACTCACACAATTCAGTCTTCCATCCTGTCACTACACAAAAGTGGCCCTTGTCAGGGTCACTAATGACTTATTTAAAACAGTTGCTTACTCTTCCTCCATTTCTTCAAATGGCTTCTGGGAAAACACCTTCCCTTGGTGGTCTTCATATCATACTTTCAACTGTTTTTTATATCTTTTACTGACTTCCATTTTTCCTGACCTCTTACTTCAGTCCTCAGACATTTTTGCTACCAAAATTCACTACTTTGATGGTCTCATCAATTCTCATGTTTGCTCCTCTACATCTTGGATAGGCACATTTTTATGTGTTAAAGCTAATTGTGATGGTTATGCTTATTTGTCACTAAGCCAAGTAATTGTGTCCAGTTTATGGTCAAGCAAGCACTGGGCTAATTGTAATATAAGGACATTTATCGGCTTTAGTCATCATCAGTTTACTGCATAGATGGCTAATTACATCTATGATCAACCTAGGACACTGCCATCAGTAATGAGTAATGTTTTATCTAATCCATTGAATTCCTTTAAAGGGGAAGTGATTTCAACATTCTGAGAGAATTTTCCAGCTCATCTGTGGACAGCCCATATCTCCCAGAAACTTTCATCAGAGCCCCTGATTTCAGACTCCCTTTGAAACCTGGACTTATGCATCCCCACAGTCACATGAGAGAATCTTATAAATCTCATACAATTTACAGATATCACCTGTCGATTCTGTTTCCCAAAAGAACCCTGACTAATACAGCTTGGTAACAGAAGTGGGGTGGTTCTTGAGGAACAGAATCTTAAACATGGGATGTCTGAGTCACTCTAAATGACTCAAGGGTACTAATGACTCCCTTTCCAATAACGAAGAGGCCACTAACAGTCCATGGCATGAGTTGGCAATGGAGATACACAAAATATTATCACGGGATTCCCCTACTTCCACGCTTATAAGAAGCAAGGATCTGGGTGAGATCAACACCTTAACAGAATTTTGTGGAGTCAAAAGGTATAATGATGTTGGCTGGCTCCTCCTAGATACTCTGGATACAGTTACAAAAGAAAGAGATGAGCTAAAGGCTTCAAATTTGAAACTTAAACACCATATGAATGATGTGAAAGTTTCTATGTGTGCTCTGAAAGAAAATCTTATCTCCTGTAGCCCCAGGCTTGAGATATCTGAGAACCAAACTCAGACTCTCATTGTATGAGTAGCAGAGTTAAAAAGGAAACTAAAATCTCAACCAGGCAGAGTATCTGTGTTTAAAGTGAAGGCATTGATTAGAAAGGAGTGGATCCAAGAGGATTGGGATGGAGACACAGGATGATGATAATATTGATGGGGACATTGGAACTCTAAATTCTGTTGAGACTTTACCAGACAAGCCTGTAATCGCCTGCCCTATGGAGACCACACTTTGTCAACCTTGTATCACCCAGCCTCCAGCCTGCCCCAGGGAGCCCAGACCTCCTTCCTGCCCTGAGGTGGATACTAGCCAAACTGAAGCCTGCACTGCCCAGCCTCTGGCCTGCCCCAGGGTGTCAGGACCTCCTCCAAGCCCTGAGGCAGGTACCAGCCAAACTCCAGCATACACTGCCTGATCTCCACCCTGTGCTGAGGAATCTGCCTTCCAAACCCTGCCTAAAGAGATTAATCCAGTCTCACCAGAAGAAAATGCAGGTCGGTAGCTTGCAAGACATTTCTAATCCTTCTCCTTACCCACCCGCATCACCCCTCTTCACTTAGAGACCTATTACTAGACTAAAATCACAAGACCCCCAAAGGTGAAATACAAAGTGTGATCCATGAGGAGGTACACTATACTCTGAAAGAGCTATATGAGTTTTCCATCGTATATAAGTAGAAATCAGGGGAATATGTGTGGGAATGGATACAAAGGGTATGGGAAATGGTGGAAGGAATATAAAGTTGGATCATGCTGTATTTATTGACATGGGTCCACTAAAGAGAAATTCTGGATTCAGCACTATAGGGCAAGGGGTTAGAAAGGGCTCTAACAGTTTGTTCAGGTGACTGCCTGAAACATGGACCAAAAGATGGCCTAGCATGTCTGAGGTTGAGATGTCTGCCTACAGGGATATAGAATAATAGGGACCAAGTATAGAAGAGGGAATTCAAAGGCTTAGAGAGACTGAAATGCTAGAATGGATTTACCATTTAAGACCTGTCCACTTACCCCAGGAATGTCCAGTGGACCCAACTTTAACCAGGATTGTGATGAATAAATTTTTAAGACGAACTCCATCTTCCCTGAAGAGCTCTGTGGTTGCTCTTTGCTGTAGTCCAGATATTAGTATACGGAGGGCTGTAGTGGAATTAGAATCCTTAAACATTGTGAGAATGATCGGGTCTGTGTCCAGTAAAGGTCAAGGAGGGGCAGTTAATCACCCAAGGCAAGGTGGGCATGGCTACTGCAATGAAAGGCAGATTCAAAGCCGCACTCAAAATAGTCTGAGTCGCATAGAGTTAAGGCATTGGCTAATAGATCATGGGGTACCTAAATGTGAAATAGATAGGTAGTCTACTAAATTTCTTCTGGATCTGTATAAACAGACGAGTTCTAGGTCAAGTGAAAAAAAAAAACCCTAACTTGAATTACAAAAACAGAATCAGGGCCCCTTGATCAATTCCCAGGCTGAGACAGTTTACAGACACAGAGCCCCTTGAATGAGGAGATCATGTCCCCTTGGGGAAGGATCCTGTTAAACTGCCAAAAATTTATACTGTTTACCTTCCTCCTACCTTTCCCCAAGGAGCCTTATGGCCTTTTACCAGAGTAACTGTACACTGGGGGAAAGGAAATGATCAGGCATTTCGGGGATTATTAGAATTCCTGGAGGAACTACAGAGATTACTGCCAACATCAAGGATCTGAAGGATGCAGGGGTGGTGATTCCAACCACATCCCCATTCAACTCTCCTATTTGGCCTGTGCAGAAAACAGATGGGTCTTGGAGGATGACAGTAGATTATCGTAAACTTAACCAGGTGATGACTCTTATTGCAGCTGCTGTACCAGATGTGGTATCATTCCTTGAGTAAATCAACATGTCCTCTGGTACTTGGTATGCAGCTATTGATCTGACAAAGGCTTTTTTCTCAATTGCCATTAGTAAGAACCACCAGAAACAGTTTGCTTTCAGCTGGCAAGGCCAGCAATATACCTTCACTGTCCTGCCTTAGGGGTATATCAACTCTCCAGCCCTATGTCATAATATTGTCCCCAGGGATCTTGATCATCTCTCTCTCCCATAAGACATCACACTGGTCCATTATATTGATGATATCATGTTGATAGGACCTAGTGAAGTAGAAATAGCAAAGACTCTAATTTATTGGTAAGGCATTTGTTTGAGAGAGGATGGGAGATAAATCCAACAAAAATACAGGGACCTCCCACCTCAGTGAAATTTCTAGGTCCAGTGGTGTGGGACATGTCAAGATATCCCCTCTAAAGTGAAGAATAAGCTGGCCCCTCCTATGACCAAAAAATGGACACTACGCTTAGTTGGTCTCTTTGGATTTTGGAGACAACACATTCCTCCTTTGGGTGTGCTACTCTGGCCCATTTACTGAGTGACCAGAAAAGTTGTAAGTTTTGATTGGGGATCAGAACAAGAAGAGGCTCTGCAACAGGTCCAGGCTGCTGTGCAAGGTGCACTACCACTTGGACCATATGATCCAGCAGATCCAATGGTGCTTGGTTTCAGTGGCAAATAGAGATGCTGTCTGGAGCCTTTGGCAGGCCCCTGTAGGAGAATCACAATGCAGACCCTTAAGATTTTGGAGTAAAACCCTGCCATCCTCTGCAGATAACTACTCTCCTTTTGAGAAACAGCTTTTGGCCTGCTACTTGGGCCTTAGTAGAGACTGATAGCTTAACCATGGGCCATCAAGTTACCACGAGACCTGAGTTTCCTGTCATGAGTTGGATATTGTCTGACTCACCAAACCATAAAGTTGGGTGTGCACAGCAGCATTCCATAATAAAGTGGCAGTGGTATATACAAGATAGGGTTGGAGCAGGTTCTGAAAGCACATGAGGAAGTTACGTGAGGAAGTAGCCCAAATGCCCATGACCATCACCCTGCCATGTTACCTTCTTTCCCAGCCCACAGCTTTGGCTTCTTGGGATGTCCCTTACAATCAGTTGACTGAGGATAAGAAAACTCAGATTTGGTTTACAGATGGTCCTGCACGATACGCAGGTACCACCCGAAAGTGGAAAGCTGCAGCACTGCAGCTCTTTTCTGGGACATCTCTGAAGGACAGTGCTGAAGGCAAATCCTCCCAGTGGGCAGAACTTCAAGCAGTGCACTGGTTGTTCATTTTGCTTGGAAGAGGAAATGGCCAGAGATGCATTTGTACACTGATTCATGGCTGTTGCCAATGGTTTGGCTGGATGGCCAGGGACTTGGAAGCAACATGATTGGATAATTGGTGACAAAGAGGTCTGGAAAGAGGTATGTAGATAGGCCTTTCTGAGTGGGCAAAAACCATGAAAATATTTGTGTTCCATGTGAATGTTCACCAGAGTGCGACTTCAGCACAGGAAGATTTTAATAATTGAGTGGATAAGATGACCCACTCTGTGGCTAACACTCAGCCACTTTCCCCATCCACTCCTGTCATTGCCCAATGGGCTCATGAACAAAGTGGCCATGGGGGTAGGGACAGAGGTTATACATAGGCTCAGCAACATGGACTTCCCCTCACCAAGGCTGACATGGCTACAGCCACTGCTGAGTGCCCAGCAGCAGAGACCACACTCAGCCCCCGATATGGCACCATTCTCTGAGGTGATCAGCCTGCTACCTGGTGGCAGGTTGACTACATTGGACCACTTCCACCATGGAAGGGGCAGCGATTTGTTTTAACTGGAATAGACACATACTCCAGATATGGGTTTGCATTTCCTGCACGCAATGCTTCTTCCAATACTACCATCTGTGGGCTTACTGAATGTCTTATCTATTGCCATGGCATTTCACACATCATTGCTTCTGATCAAGGAACCCATTTCACAGCAAATGATGTATGGGAAGGGACACATGCCCATGGAATTCACTGGTCTTATCATGTTGCCCATCATCCTGCAGCAGCTGGATCGATAGAACAGTGGAATGGCCTTTTGAAGACTCAATTATGGCACCGACTAGGTGGCAATACTTTGCACGGCTGAGGCAATGTTCTCCAGGAGGCTGTGTATGCTCTAAATCAGCATCCACTCTATGGTGCTGTTTCTCCCATAGCCAGGATTCATGGGTCCAGGAATCAAGGGGTAAAATGGGAGCTGCACCACTTACTATTACCCCTAGTGACCCACTAGGAACATTTTTTGCTTCCTGTCCCCACAACCTTAAGCTCTGCTTGCCTACAGGTCTTAGTTCCAAAAGGATGAGTGCTACCACCAGGGAATACAAAAATGATTCCATTGAACTGGAAGTTAAGACTGCCACCTGGCCACTTTGGGCTCCTCTTACCTCTGAATCAATAGGTAAATAAGGGAATTACTGTACTGGCTGGGGTGATTGATCCTGACTAAAAGGGGAAAGAGGACTGCACATACATAATGGGGTAAAGAAGAGTTTGCCTGGAATATAGGAGATCCTCTAGGGCATCTCTTAGTACTACCATGCCCTGTGATTAAATCCAATGGAAAATTGCAACAACCCAATCCAAGCAGGATTAACAGTGGCCCAGAATCTTCAGGAATGAAAGTTTGGGTCACCCCACCAGGCAAAGAACCACGGCCAGCTGCAGTGCTTGCTGAGGGTAATGGGAACAATTATTATTCTTTTTCACTTCTTCTTTCTTTCCTATTTTTATGGACTTAATATTTTTTCCGGGGAACATGGAGAACTACAGGGATATAGAATAAGAGGAACCAAGTGTCAAAGAGGATTCTTAAAACAAACCAAAACAAAATAAAACCTAGCCTAGAAATAGAAGCTAACCAACTGAATAAGCCCATTAAGATAAACAGATGCCTAGATACCAGCAAAAAATTACAAGCCATACCAAGAAATAGGAAGACATGACCCAGTCTATTAAACAAAGTGAAAAGCAGGAGGAGACACAGGACATGGAAAAACTAATCAAGGCTGTCCAAACAAATATTATGAATCAACTTAATGAAGTAAAGGAAGAAATAAAGGATATTAAGAAGATACTGAGGGAACATAGATAAGAAAACATAAACATACATAAAAAAGATAACATATCATCGTGATGAAAGGCACAATGCAAGAAATTAAAAATATGCTGGAAGCATATTTGAACAGGCACAGGAAAGAACTATGACGTTGAAGATGAAACACTGAAACTGCACAGATAATAGAACAGACAGATTTTAAAAAATAGAAAAAATTCAGCAGGGAATTGAGTGGTAACATGAAATATACAAACTTATGCATTATAGGCATCCCAGAGGAAAAAGAGAAGGGAAAGGGGGCAGAAGAAGTGTTGGAGGAAATAATGGCTGAAAATTTCCCAACTCTTATGAGGGACATGGATGTATATGTCCAGGAAGTACAGCATACTCCAAATAGTATAAATCCTAACAGGTCCACCCCGAGACACATACTTATCAGATTGTCAAATGCTCAAGATAAAGAGAGAGTTCTGAAAGCAGGAAGAGAAAAGAGATCCATCACATATAAAGGAAGCTTGATAAGATTAAGTACCTATTTCCCATCTGAAATCACTGAGACAAGAAGGCAGTGCTATGACATAGTTGAGGTTCTAAAAGAAAAAACTGCCAGCCAAGAATTCTGTAGCCAGCAAAGCTGGCATTAAAAAATAAGGGAGAGTTCAAAATATTCACAGAAAAACAGAAATTGAGAAAGTTTGTCAATAAGAGTCCTGCCCTTCAAGAAATATTAAAGGGAGTTCTGCAGGTTGAAAGGAAAGAAACAGGAGAAAAATAGTTGGAGGAGATTATAGAAAGAAAGATTATTAGTAAGAGTAACTAGAAGGATAAAAATAAATAAAACAAAAGATGACATATATAAACCTAAGGAAAAAAATGTCTAAAGTAAGTAATTCCTTGACAGGAATAACATTGAATGTTAATGAAATAACTCTCCAATTAAAAGACACAGATTGGCAGAATGGATAAGGAAATATGACTTATCTATATGCTCTCTACAAGAAACTCACCTTGGACCCAGGGACACAAGGAAGTTGCAAGTGAAAGATTAGAAAATGATTTTACAATCAAACAATAACCAAAAAAGGGTGGGAGTAGCTATACTAATATCAGACAAAGTAGACTTTAAGTGCAAAGCTATTGTAAGAAACAAAGGACACTATATATTAATAAAAGGGGTAATCTATCAGGAAGAAAAAATAATCATAAATATTTATGCAGCAAACCAGGGTACCCCAAAATACATAAGGCAAACAATGGCAAAACTAAGGAGAGAAATAGATGCCTCTACAATCATAGTAGGGGACATTAATTCACCATTATCAGCATTAGACAGAACATCTCAACAGAAGGTTAATAAAGAAACAGAGATCTTGGATAATACATTAAAGGAACTAGACCTAATGGACATATACAGAACATTATACCCAAATACAGCAGGGCATATATTTTCTTGAGTGCTCATGGATCATTCTCTAGGATAGTCCACATACTAGGTCACAGACAAGTATCAATGAATTTAGAAAGACTGAAATTATACAAAGTAATTTCTCTGACCCCAATGGTATGAAGCTGGAAATTCATAAGGGGTAGAGAACCAGAATAGGCACAAATATATGGAAGTTAAACGAGGAACACTTAGCAATCAGTGGATCATGGAGGAAATTGCAAAAGAAATCAGTAACTACCTTGAAACAAATGAAAACGAGAACAAAACATAACACAACTTATGGCAGGCAGCTAAAGCAAGAAAATCTATAGCCATAAATGCCTGTATTGAAAAAGAAGAAAGAGCTAAAATCAAAGACCTGGAGGAACTAGAAGAAGAACAACAAACAAATCCCAAAGTAAGCAGAAAAAGGAAATAACAAAGATTAGAGCAGAATTAAATGAAGTTGAGAATAATAATAATAATAATAATAAAACACTAGAAAAAATTAACAAAACCAAAAGCTGGTTCTTTAAGAAGATTAATAAAATTGTCAAACCCTTAGCTAGACTAACAAAGAAAAAAGAGAGAAGATGCAAATAAATAAGATAAAAAACAAGAAAGAGGATATCACTAATGATTTCAGAGAAATAAGGAGTATCATAAGAGGATACTTTGAAAAAGCGTATGACAACAGGATGGATAACTTAGATAAATGGACAAATTTCTAAAAACACACAAGCAACCTACATTGACAAAAGAAGAAATAGAAGAACTCAACAGACCGATCACAAGTAGTGAGATTGAATTAGTCATCAAAAGCCTCCCAACCAAGAAAAATCCAGGACAGGATGACTTCATGGATGAATTCTACCAATCATGCCAGAAAGGACTAACACCAATCCTGCTTATACTCTTCAAAAAAATAGTAGTGGAGGGAACATTACCTAACTCATTCTTTGATGTCAACATCACCCTAATACTAAAGCCACATAAAGATGCCACAGAAAAGAAAACTATAGACCAATCTCTAATGAACCTGGATGCTAAAATTCCCAACAAAACACTTGCTATTCATATTCAACAACACATCAAACCAATTATATACACCATAACCAAGTAGGTTTCATCCCAGGTATGCAAGGACGGTTCAACATAAGAAAATCAGTCAATGTAATACACCACATTAACAGATCAAATGAAAAAAAAAAGAAAAAAATACATAGTCATCTCTATTGAGGCATAAAAAGCATTTTGCAAGCTACAGCATCCTTTCTTGATAAAAACACTTCAAAAGATAGGAATAGAAGGAAACTTCCTCCACATGATAAAAGGTATATTTGAAAATCCCACAGCTAACATCATACTCAATGTTGAAATGCTTTACCACTAAGACCTGAAACAAGATAAGTACGCCAGCTGTCACCGCTCTTATTTAACATTGTACTAGAAGTACTTGCTCGAACAGGAAAAAGAAATAAAAGGAATCCATATTGGAAAGGAAGAAGTAAAACTTTCACTATTTGCAAATGACAAGACCCTTTATGTAGAAACCCCTGAAAAATCTATAACAAAGCTTCTAAATCTGATAAATAAATTCAGTAAAGTGGCAGAATATAAGGTCAACATGCAAAAATCAGTAGCATTTCTGTACACTAATAATTACCAATCTGAGGAGGAAATCAAGAAAAAAATTTCATTTACAATAGTTACTAAAAGAATCAAATATGTAGGCAAAAATTAAGGATGTAAAGGACTTGTACACAGAAAACTATGCAACACTGTTAAAGAAATCAAAGAAGACCTAAATAAATGGAAGAATATTCCAAGTTAATGAAATGGAAGACTAAATATCATTAAGATGTTTATCTTACCCAAATTGATTTAAAGATTTCATGCAAATTACAACAGCATTTTTTAGTAAACAGGAAAAGCCAATTATGAAATTTATTTGGAAAGGTAAGGGGCTCTGAATAGACAAAAACATATTGAAAAAGAAAAAAGATATTGGAGAAATCATGCTACCTGACTTTAAATGCATACTACAAAGCTACAGTGGTCAACACTGCATGGTACTCACATTAGGATAGACATACTGCTCAATGGAATAGAATTGAGAGTTCTGATATGACCCACTGTATTAATCAGCCAACAGGGTGCTGATGCAAAGTACCAGAAATCTGTTGGCTTTTATAAAGAGCATTTATTTGGGATAAAAGCTTATAGTTACAAAGCCCTAAAGAGTCCAACTCAAGGCTGCTTACTCACCAAAGTCAGTTGCTACATGTTGAAACAAGATGGTGGGCGATCTCTCCCTGGTCTCTCAGGACTTCTCGGCTGCTCAGCTGCTCTGTTCTCTTTAGCTGCAAACTATCAGGCAATTGACTCATCTCTCTCTTCTTGGGGCTTTGCGTGTTTGAGCATTCTCCTTTCTGTTACATGACAAGACTGAAATGACCAAGTTCCTTCCTCTTCCATGTGCCTTCTTGAGTGAGTGTTCATTTATATCAGCCCACCAAGGGAGGAAGGACTCAACCTTATGTCACACCCTACTGACATGGTCAAATCAAAGGTCCAAACTTAAAAACTTTGAATTTAATACAATCACACCCAGAGGAAAAGGATAGTTTACAAACATAATCTTTCTCCTTTTTGGGGATTCACAAAAATAATCTCAAACTGCCACATCCATACATATTTGGCCAACTGATACTTAACAGGCCACCAAGCCCACTCAACTGGGAAAGAATAGCCTCTTCCACAAATAGTGTTAGGTGAACTGGATATCCATATCCAAAAGAGTGAGAGATCACCATCTCACACCCTATACAAAAATTAACTCAAGATATATCAAAGACCTAAATATATGAGCCAAGACCACAAAGCTCCTAGAAGATAATGTATGGAAGCATCTATGAGATCTTGTAGTAGGAAATGATTTCATAACTTTACACCCAAAGTGTGAGCAATGAAAGAAAAATAGATAAATGAGACTTTCTCAAAATTAAAAACTTTTGCACCTCAAAGGAATTTGTCAAGAGAGTGAAAAAGGTGGCCTACTCAATGGGCGAAAATATTTGGGAACTACTTATCCAATAAAGGTCAAATATCCAGCATATAAAAAGAAATCCTACATTTTGAAAAGAAAAACAATCCATTTAATAAATGGGCAAGTGATTTGAATAGACACTTTTCCAAAACAGAAATACAAATGGCTAAAAAGCATGTGAAAAGATGCTCAACATCACTAGCTATTAGGGAAATGCAAATCAAAACTACAATGAAATATCATCTTACACCTATTAGACTTGCTGCTATTTAAAAAAAACTACAAGCATTGCAGAGGATGTGGAGGAATAGGAATACTCATCCACTGATGGTTGGAATGGAGAATGGTGCAGCCATTGTGGAGGACAGTTTGGCGGTTCTTCCAGGAAGCTAACTATAGAATTGCCATTTGATGAAACAATCCCACTTATGGGTATATACATAGAAAAATTGAAAGCAGGGACACAAACAGATATATGCACACCAATGTTCATAGCAGCATTATTCACTACTGCCAAAAGTTGGAAGCAAACAAAGTGTCCATCAACAGATAAATGGCTAAGAAAAACGTGGTATATACATATAATGGAATATTACTCAGCTCTAAGAAGGAATGAAGTATTGACACACACAAAAACATGGATGAATCTCAAAGACCTTATGGTAAGTAAACCAGTCACTAAAGGGCAAATATTGCATGACCTCACTGATATGACCTAAGCATATTGAGCAGACACAAAAAGAGAGAGTCTGGAGGATAAGTTACCAGAAGGCAGAAAGGAACTAGAGAGTGGTGAGCTGATGCTCAATCTCGGCAGAATCTATGATAAGATGGAAGGAGTGGTTTGGCAGTGAATAGGGGTGATTGTGGTGCAGGGATGTGAGCAGGGTCGATGGTGCTAGAGTGTGAGGGTAAGCAGGGTTGTGGGTAGGTAGATTGGACTGTCTATGGAACTAAGAGGAGGGCTGAAGGAAGGAACAGGTGAACTCTGGGGAGGTGGAAGTCTGTGGTTGAAAATTCAATTGTGGGAATGTTCTTTTGGCAAATATGGCAGGGGAGGGTCACTGGTGCAGGGTGTCAGTGGTGGAGGGATGTGTGGAAAATGGTGCACCTGAAGCATGCTTCTATGGAATATGAATGTGTTCATCTTGTCTTAGGGTGTAATCTCAGTGGGTGGAGACCCATACAATAAACAACAAAATATAAACTTTCATCCTGGGGAGTACTGCTACATTCTCAAGTAGAGGGGCAAGAATCTCTCTAGTACACAGGCAGTGCCTAATAAAAAAAAATAGACCAAAATGTCAAGCCCTCAATATTAATGCATGTAATTATGAACCTTGTTTTTTTGAGTTTGAAACTTAGCCTAATAACTATTACCTAAGGGTAACCTCCTGAAAACCAACTTGTTACTCAAATGTGGCCTCTCTCTAAGCCAACTCAGCAAATAAATGCACTACCTTTCCCTTTGGATGGAACATGACTCCCGGGAACGAGTTTCCCTGGCACTGAGGGATTAACCCCAAGCACCAACCAGCAATGCATTTGGAAAAAGACCTTGAACTCAAATACAAAAGAGTTTTTACGGCTAAGAGATTTCAAAATGAGTTGGGAGGTCATTCCAGAGGTTACACTTATGCATGTCTCAGGCAGATCTCACTAAATGCCACTGTGAAAAAAGCCTCTGTAATGCAGGAGGTCAAGCCTGGAAGGCTGACCAAATTCTTTGATATTCCAGAGAAACCACATGGGAGCCCAGCATCGGTCATGACTTTTTCACTTACAAACATAACCCGGTAACGGCAGGCTGGGAGAAGCTTCACCTACTTATAGGACCTGGTGGCAGCAGGCCAGGGGAAGCTTTGTGCCATGCTCTGGGCCACCTAACAAACACAGTTGACTTTTATAAGGTTACAAAGCAGCAGGACACAAGAGTTACTAGTTGACAATTACCAGACCGCCTAATTATTATCACAGGTGTTCGTTTGATGCTTATAGCCAACTCCCTGTTTATGAGGGTCAGGTGGTTGGCCAGACCAATCCGTCCTCATTCCAGGGCTGTGGGTTCATGGAAAGTGCATTCGGCCTTCATTTACCCTATAGCCTCAAATAGGGATGCTACTAAGGACTCTAGAGCCATCCAGACACTATAGGCAAGGCACACAATCCCTTGAAATCAGCACCCATTACCTTGGAATATATGACAACCTATTTCCCAAATGTAACAGTGTATTAGTCTACCAAAGGGGTGCTGATGCAAAGTACCAGAAATCTGTTGACTTTTATAAAGGGTATTTATTTGGGGTAAAAGCTTACAGTTACAAGGCACTAAAGAGTTCAACTCAAGGGTTGCTTTCTCCCCAAAATCAATTGCTACATTTTGAAGCAAGATGGTCGCTGACCTCTGTCTGATCTCTCCTTCCTGGGCTTCCTCCTTCTCTTAAGGATCCATGGGCCCAGCTTTTTCCTGATCTCAGCTGTAGGCTGGCATAGGGCTTGTCTTTCAGGGCTTCCTATATCAGTCTCTGGCATAGGGTTCATTTCTTTACAGCATTCTCAGCTGCTCTGCTCTCTACACAAGGTCAGCTGAAAACTTTCAGGTGAATGACTCATCTCTCCCCAAGGCCCCAGGATCAAACATGACAAAGCTCTCTCTCTTTCCATGTCTTCTTAAGTGAGTGTCCATTTATATAGGCCCAACAAGGGGGTGGGGGCTCAACCTATGTCACACCTTACTGACATGGTCGAATCAAAGCCCTAATCTTAACATTAATTTAATCAAAGACATCTCAGATGAATCTAATACAATCAAGGGGTATCACACCCAGAGGAATAGATTAGTTTACAACATAATCTTTCTCTTTTTGGGATTCACAAAAATAATTTCAGAGTTAGACTCATTTATAATTTCCCTACACATGATTCTTCTACCCCTCTTTTTTGAGCCTATAATTAGCACTATACCCATTAAATTTATGTCTCATAGACTTAAATCTTTGGTCTGTTCATATGCCAGTTTAGCCCTGAATATCAGAAGAGTTGCGGCCAATACCTACTATCCAGTTCATCAGACTCCCCCAAGACAACTAACAAAACGATGATGATGGACAACCCCTATCGCAAAAAGCAAAGTATCTACAACTGCCAGCAAAACAACTCCTTCCATCTGCCCCATGAGATCTAAGCTCCTCTCAACAATCTGAGGCATCACCATTCCAAAGCCTCAAGGAAGAGAAATGTACAAACATAAGGGTGGAATGCAACCATTGACAAAGTAAACTTATTAATAGTAATGGAAGAACATGCAATATTGATATAAAGATAGTGGTTACCAGTTCTAAGGTGAATAATAAGTGGAAAATAGGGCATTTTTAGGGCATTGGAATTAACTGTAAACCACAGTGTAAACTATAGACCTTGGTTAGTAGCAATGCTTCAATATTTATTCATTAATTGTAACAAATGTACCACACAATTGTAAGTTGTTATTAATAGGGGAAGATGTGGGGGTGGGATGGAGTGGGATATATGGGAATCCTTTATACTTTCAATGTAACTTTTCTGTCAGCTAAAACCTTTCTCAAAATAAATTTTATTAAATTTTTAAAAAATATTCAGGGAAAAGACTCGGCCACAAGATGTCACTAAAATTCCACATTCTACTCTAAGAAGCTTCTTTCATAATCAGCAGTAGCATTAGGGTTTTGCATAAAATGAGAATAAAGCCTACTTGATTCCTTCTTAATTTTAAAAGAAAAATTAATGTGGTAGGGAAATGTGATGAGGAAGAAAGACAAAGTAGTTTTACAGTGTTTCTCACTCTATCTTGGCCTTTACAAATTTGTTTCTAAGAAAGTGTAATGAAATAAATTTTTTGAAATGGAATTGATAGTTAATAATTTAAAGAAAGTAATCTAAAATTGAAAAACTATTATAGAATGACTGTTATATTAAAATACTCAGGATATTATAACATTTCTGGATTAAAAATCAAATGTATCCTTTATAGCAAATTTACCTTAGAAAATTAAATGAACCTGTTCTTTCATCTACACAGTTCTGTGCAACACCTTCTTTTGTGAACTGTCTATTCAAATATTTTGCCCATTTTTAATTAGAATACTTGTCTTTATATGGATGAATTGCAGGTGTTTTTTATGTATTGTACTCTACATACAAATCCATTGTTTTGTGAATATTCTCTTTCAGCATTTGCTCATCTACTCATTTCTTAATAGTGTATTTTTATCAAATTTTTCTTGTATGATTTGTAAGAAACATTTTCTTGGCATCAAGTCATGAAAACATTTTCCTACATTTTCCTTTTAAAGGCTTTATATTTTTAGCTTTTATGTTCAGATTTATAATCAAAATTGAATTAATTTTTCTGTATAATATGAAGTAGACATAAAGATTCATTTTTAAAATATGGGTATTAAGTTATTTCCATGTTCTCTCTTCTGTTTCCTTCATCCTTTGATGTGGAGTTCTATAGCTTGCCAGTAAGTCTAGCAGTTACATATTTTAAGTTCTCCAGTTTTGTTCTTTATTTACTTACTTTTCAAATAATGCCCATTGAAAATAGGTACATCTTTTAATATTATGTATGTCATAAAAATAAAAATAAATTGCTTTGCTTATGAGTTTCAAAGAGTGCTAATTTGGAATACAGAAAAAAAAAGCAGCTTTGTAGTTTTGTTTCTAAACAAATTTGAAATTAGCCAGAGAACCCTCTCAGTAATCCCCAAGATTTTCTTTTTTGGAAACTTAGAAATTTAGCAACTCAAACCAAATTCACTTTTTATAAAATGTAAATGATAAACTAGAAAGTTTTTGGCCAAACACTGCAACATTGGCTCAGGCTTAACATTTTATTGTCACATTTATTTGTTTGTTTACCTCATTTAAATTAAAATAAAGTTTCACAGTTTAAGTGAAGACGAAAAATTCTTTACTTACAGATTTCAGTTTCATACTTCCAGTCAAATTGCGTTTTCTTTCCTGCTCCATTTATTTTAGACCTTCTTGCAAGATGACCTTGGTTTTATTTAAGGTTGTGCACTTGCCTATCTAGGCGGCCCTTGTTTGCCTCTAGGGCCCAATTTAAAGCGATTTCATCTGACCTGACTCTTAGGAATACTGTTGTAGATGTCTAAGTAAGCAAAGAGGGTAGTTTTCCAAAGTATCAAAAATAAAGTCTTTGTTGTTTACAGACAGGTGTTTTTTGGTTGCATCTTTGGGAATTATCAGTTATAATTATCTTACAGAATATGTTAACTTGAATAAATGTGGAAGATAAAATTAAATTTAGTTCAACACCAAATGGCATGATAGGAAGATCCAACCAAGTGTTATCAATAGACTTTACAACAAGTTACACCAGGGAGAAAATCTTCCCCCTTTTTATTTAGCAATGTTCTACTATCTTAAATACTAAGGGATGTGTGTGTTTGTATATTTATTTGTTTTAAGTACTCCAAGTATAACAGATGACCTATTAAAAGAGTATCAGTAAAATGCTCCCCACTACTCCAGAGCTATGCCACCTGTTCTCAAATTGAAGCTATGCCACTTACATATAGGGTGACTTAATACCTAGGTTTCCCAATCTGCAAAATAAATATAATAATAGTTCCTTCTTCATAGTGTTGTTATGAAGAGTAAATGAATTAGTACCTACAAAGTGCTTAAGCCAATGCCTGTACATATTAAATAATATCAATCTTAGCTATTATTATTTATTTAGTGGTATGTCAGGGTCTATTATTTTAAATAATTGATCCATATTTCAAAAACTGTTATGTCTCAACAGCTGATGTTTATGTTCTTTAAAGAGTTGTAAAAAGAGATGCAAGGAATGGACTTTTAGAGTTTGATATGGCTCAGTTGTATGCATTTATTAAAATATATGTTCCAGTAATTTATGATAAAGCTTAGCATTGATAGTTTCCACTCCATGTGAAGTGCAATAGGACTGAAATGGGTTTGGGATATTCTTAAATCTTCATTTGGTGACCTGGAATGCCTCATGATGAAAAGTAAGCAGGCAACAGTAGCACAGGTAAGCACAGTGGCAGGGTATATCTAGCTAGGGTGCTATGGGAGTACAAAGGAGGGGTATCTAATCTGAATTTCAAGGGTCTGAAAGGCTGCCTTCATGAGGGGATTTCTAAGATGAGATCTGAAGGATGAGTTTGCTAGAAAAATCAGGGGAGAAAAGTGATTTATGTAATACGAAATCAAACAGGTAATTTGTAAGTTACTGATCAAAAACACTTGTCATATTATTAGATTTCAACCCCACAAAGTAATTGAATCGAATCATATCTATACATATTGTGTGAGGGTCAAAGACACTGTAAGGGTTAAATACTTGGGCAGGGCCTAACTGCTAGATCAGCTATTAGCTCATAAAATCCTTGGCCCAGCACACATAGTCTCTGGGCACAGCAGAAATGATTCTGAAGAGTTGCATTTTGTGTTCCTTCTGTGTAACATTTGAGTGATAACAGTGGTATATGAATAACCCTGCAAATAAAGAACAGCCATGCTTGTTTGTCTGTTTGTCTGGAGCAGACTTCAGCTGTGCTAGTATGAGCAAACTTCCCTCTCCACCTAAGTTTTTCTTCCACCTACCTCCCTCATGGGCTCCCAAGGTGGACACAGTGCACACATATCTATTCTAACACTCGATTTTATGCAATATTAATTTTGAATCTAAAATGTTCACTTTAACATATATGAAGATGTCCCCAAATTATCCTTTATATTCCCAGGGAATTCAGAGGTGGATGATGGACTATGGTTGACAGGACAAATATGAGAATTTTTCTCCTGAATAATAACAAATATATAATACTAATATAGGGTATTAATAATTGGGTGGTGTAGCAGTTTGGCAGTTTGATGTAATTATGAATTTCAAAAGTAGATATTGGATCATGCTTGTAAACTGCTCTGCTAATCTGGGCATGATTATGATTAGGGCGTTAACTGGGCCATGTCAGTAGGGCATTGAGCCCCACCCCTTGGTGGGGCGGGAATCAAATATAAAAGGCAAAGCAAAGGACAGACAGAGCAGTTTTGATGTTGGGGTTCTGGTGAGGAAGGAGAGAAGGCCCCAGGATAGAGACAAGCCATTGGCCTGAGAGTTCATAGCTGGCCTTGTGGAGAGAAGCAAAGCCTAGAGAGCCTCACAGTCTACAGCTGACCTTGTGGAGGAAACAGAGGAGCTAAGTCCAGAGAGAAACGCAGCCCCGGGAAGAGAGGAACACAAGAAGCCTGAACCTGGCAAACGTTGGCAGCTGCCTTGCTCCAACATGTGGCAATGGACTTTGGTGAAGAAAGAAGCTTACACTTTATGGCCTGGTAACTGTGGACTTCTACCCCAAATAAATACCCTTTATAAAGACCAACTGATTCCTGGTATTTTGCATCAGCACCCCTTTGGCTGACTAATACAGGTGGGTTGGGGGAAAAATATACCACTTGTAATATATGGGCTACAGTTAGTAGTAATATATCGATGATGCTCTTTCATAGTTTGTAACAAATGTTTCACAACAATGCAAGGTGGTGGTGGTGGGCAGATGTATGGGAGCCTTGTATGATGATATGCATGTTTGTTTTGTAAATTCACAAATTTTACTATGTATTTATTGTTTATGTATGTCCATGTATGAATAATATACTTCAATAAAATTTTATTTAAAAATTATCCCTCATAAAATAAAAGGGCCTGAAATCATCAAAAGAATGTCCACATCTGCTATTAGCATAGTAGTTTTCTGTTCATTTCAATCTATGTCACCCTAAATGAAAAATAGTACCCCCTCTTTTATCTCATGTAACAACCACCTTCAAACCATATTTTTCATAGAAAGCCAAGCCAAAGATAAATTGACATAATTATAGTGTTCAACAATTTAATAAAATAGTCTTAATTACCCTATCAATCTTTCTACATTGAATAAATGTGTTAGAAATCAATTAATTTGATCATTTTGCTTCCTTCTCTGGACTTTTCTAGTGTAATGAAGTTTTCTAAAACATGAAACATTTATGCAGATTTCCAGTGAAAAATGAGGCTCAGATGCTATAATAGCTGAAGTTAGCCAAACTGCAAAGTCTGAGGGCATAGAACATAGCCCCAGTAAAGCTTATAAGACCGAGTTTCAGGCCTTTTCCTTACTGTCAATTACTATGGTCCTTTAAAAAAAAATTGGGGTAAAATCCATAACATAAAATATACCATTTTAGCCATTTAAAAATATACAATTCAGTGACATCAAGTACATTTACAATGTTGTGAAACATTCACCACTTTAGTTCCAGAACTTTTTCATCACCCCAAAAGGAAACCCTGTACCAATTAAGCATTCATTCTGCATCCCTCTTCCTCACAGCCCCTGACAACCACTAATCTGCTTTCTGTCTCTCTTCTAGATATTTCATATAAATGAAATTATTCAATATGTGGTCTTTTGTGTATAGCTTCTTTAACTTTTCAAGGAGCACCTATGTTGTAGCATGTACTAGTATTTTATTCCCCTTTAAGGTTGAATAATATTCCATTGTATGCAAATACCACATTGTGTTTATCCATTTGCCAGTTGATGGACATTTGGGTTGTTTTCAACTTTGGGCTATGGTGAATAATGCTTCTACGAACACTTGTATACAAATTTTTGTTTGAATACCTGTTTTCTATTATTTTGGAATATACACTGTATTAGTCAGCCAAAGGGGTGCTAATGTGAAATACCAAAAATGGGTTGGTCTTTATAAAGGGTATTTATTTGGGGTAGAAGTCCACAGATACCAGGCCATAAAGCGTTGTTTCTTCTCTCACCAAAGTTCATTGCCACGTGTTGGAGCAAGACAGCTGCCAACGTTTGCCAGGGTTCAGGCTTCTTGTGTTCCTCTCTTCCCGGGGCTGTGTTTCTCTCCGGGTTTAGCTCTTCTGGTTCCTCCACAAGGTCAGCTGTAGACTATCAGGTGAACAGCTCACTTCTCTTCTTCTGGGGCCTTTTCTCCAACACCAAATCTGCTTCTCAAAAACTGCTTCAACTCTGTTTTATATTTGATTCCCCACCCACCAGGGTGGAGCTCAATGCCCTACTGACATGGCCCAGTCAATGCCCTAATCATAACTTAATCATGCCCAGATTAACAGATCAGTTTACAAGCATGATCCAATTATATTTTTGGAATTCATAATTACATCAAACTGCCCAACTGCAACACTCCACCCTCTGAATTCCAAAAATACATTACAATTTTTAAAAAACCTTAAATCAGTAACAATTCAAGTACAAGATCATACCATAGACAGTTTAAAGAAATACAGTTTGTCTACAGGCAAAATCCCTTCTGCTATAGACCTCTGAAACTCACAAAACCTTTTAACTGCTTCCAATACACAAATGGAAAGACAAAGGATAAACATTTTCATTATCATAAGGAGAAATTGGGATGTTAGACATGAGTCATGGATCCTCTACAGTTCAGTAAACCTGCAGGGCATCTTCCATTCGATTTCAAAGTCTGAGAGTCATTCTTAAAATGATGGTTTCTTCTCCTTGGGGCCACATGGAGACCCACCCTTTTCACAGGCTTGCCCAACAGCCATTTTCTTGGTTCCACCCTCATTAAGCATCTGGGTGTCGACCAAGCTCCAGACCTCACCCTCCAAGAGTGCTGGGGTAATTGCCACACCTTATCTAATCTTTGGGTTAGAGTCTTAGCCCCCCTAGTACAGTGAGGTGAAGACAACATTCCCCCTAACCTTTGGCATAGAGGTTCAACCCTCTCAGAGCAACGAATTGACCACCTGACCTTCCCTAACCTTTTGCATACAGGTTCAACCCTCTCAGAACAATGGGTTGACCACCTGACCTTCTCTAATCCATGGGGGACAGGTACACCCCTCTCAGACCTATGGGATGTTGACCTTTACTGCCTTAATCTTTGAGGAATGTGCTCCACCCTCCTTGAACCCTGGGGTGGCAAAACTCCCCCAGAACATCGGGTGGGGACATCTACCCTCTTCAACTGCTGGGGAAAACACACCCTCTCTGTACACATGGGTGGGGCTCCTCTCTTGGCCCAAGGAGATGTCTTAATTCCAGATCTCTGCTTCCACGGTTTTCTTCTTAAAGCTGATTCTCCTTCAATCTCTCCTTTCCATGCCCTCTTTTGTCCAAGCTGACAGTGGTTTTGTTCATACAGCTCTCTCAAAAACTTTGTTGGTTTAGCATGCAGGAAGCAGGGGTCCAAGCCATCAGACAGAAAGACTTTCCACAAGTCTTTCCAAGTTTAGTAAAGTCTTCAAATAGGGCATTTTCATCTGGGAATTTGATTTCCAGAAACTTGGAAGTTCCAGAATCAGTTTCCATTTTCTTTGTGCCCAAAAGTTCAGTCCTTAGTGTATTTCGCTCATCTAGTATTTTGCTATAAGCTGCAAGGAGAAGCCAAGCCACATTCTCCGAGTTTACCTTGGAAAGTTCTTCAGCTAAATGCTCTGGTTTGCCATTTTCAAATTCTTTCTTCCATATAACACCAGGAGTTAATCTTGCAAAATTTTCTGCAACTTTAAAACATGGATCACCTTTCCTCCAGTTTCCAATAATAGTTTCATCATTTACTTCTAAGGCATCATAGAAAGTCTCTTTAGCATCCATGTTACTATCAACAGTCTCTTCAAAGTGATCTGGGTCTTTTCCATCAAGCATTTCACAATTCCTCCAAAATATATACCCCTTACCCATTTATAAAACCATTCCAACATTTTGGTATATGCAAAAGCACTTCCCCACTCCTTGGTACCAAATTCTGTATTAGAATAATACACCTAGGAGTAGAATTACTACTACTACTATTATTACTATGTTTTTTTTTTGTTTGTTTGTTTTTATTATTATTATTATGGGTAAAAATCAAAATTCTCACAATACATACAAACATTTGCATAATGATATATAAATATATGTGCATATATGTGTATTTGCTTACAAAAATGTTATTTATATATATATATATATATACATATATTTTAAGAGGTGCTTAGATTACCTAAAATATTACACGGAACCCACTGGGATTCCCATGTTGCCCACCTCCCACACCTCCCAC